>BOPP01000374.1:221802-308013 GCA_017312745.1 Gryllus bimaculatus | reverse complement strand
TTTTTTGTATTGTTTTGGTATAATTCCTATATGTTGTTTTAAAGATGTTCACAATATTCTCTAGGAAATTATCTACATTTGCATCTTCACATTCATTCCAATTATTGTTCCTGATGATGTAATTGATTGATTTGTTATCATATATTTTAACAGTTGTAATCTTGTTGTCTCTACTCATTTTTAAGATCTTTATTTCTGTGGGTTGTATTGAATGACTATTGGGTAATGATCAGAAATTTTGTATTTAAGAGTGGCAGACCAAATTGCCTTAGCTTGCGATCTTACAAAGATGTGGTCGATTATGGAGCTGTATACTATTCCTTCTTTGATTTCCTCTCTTGTGAAGTCTTCTATAGCATTCACTAACCCATTACTATATAGAAGTAGCTCATACTCATTTACTGTTTTGTTTCTTTCTATTATATGGATATTGGTGTCGCCAATAATGAGTGCAGGATGGTCTTTGAAGCCTTCCACTAAAGTTTTTAATTTTTTAATGAAGGATATGTTGTTTGTGTTGGGTGGTTTGTAGATTATAATTATTTCTGTAATAATTAAGTTTTTTTTCGGTTTTAATGGTGCCAGTTATGGCTTTAAATGGGTCTGCAATATAGCTTACATTATCAAATATTAGATTGCTTTTATAAAATTCTAGTATTTACCCTCCTGATTTAATTTCTCGTAGCGAGTAGCTTCTTTTATAACCTGCTATGAAGTAGAGTTCTACATCTTGTTTTTTTTTATATTAGCTTCTGTTACACAAATAATATCAAAGGAGCTATTGTTTAAGATTACCAAAAGCTCATTCCAGTGCTTTTTTAATGATCGAATGTTGATATGAAAAACAGACAATTTACCTTGAGTAGGATGAATTTCACCAGATTTTATGACAAATTCTTGCCACTGTTCAATGTTATCACATGCTTTAAAGTTCACTTGATGATTTCTTATGTCACTAGTGTTCCAATCCATTGTGAAGTAGTCGAAGTAGTTTATCCAAGTCTAACAAAAATTTAACATTTGTCTAAGTCCTTGACACTAGTAGCTGCAATTACCTTGCCATTGTCTTTTCTCACTAATATTGTGCCATTTTTCACCCACACATATTTAATGTTTTTAAGCCTGGCTTGTATCCTCAGTTCTTTCAGTAGTTCCTATTTTCTGGTGTCAAGGCTTCATTGAAGTATAGGCGATCCTCATTTAATTTTTGTTCCCTGTTCATATTATTCCACCATTGAATACATTTCCTCTTATAAACATTCCTTTGATTTTCTTCCTTAAACTTTACCACTAATATTTTGTTGCTCTTCATTGGTAGTATTTCTGCTTGCGTCGCTTCACATTCCTCATCGGCACCTATTTTTTTAGCAATTGCTCTATACTCTTCCATGGGAGAGGCGTCGTCGGCTGTTTTTAGTCCGTGATTTCCACATATTTTCTTTTTCTATATTGCTCTATTTTTTGTAGTTTGATTGAAAGATTGGCTATTTCCGTGTCTTTTTTTGACATTTTTCCCTTCAGAATGTTCACTTCTTGTTTCAGAAGTTTGCTTTATTTGATATTTTCATCTAGCTTTTTGGCCATCTCGTCGAATTTCTCCGACATATGCTGGACGGACTTGATTAATTCTTGTATTAGTTTCTTCATACTCGGTGACAATTCGTGGTCCAGGTTTAAGAGGTCATTTTCTAGATCCCTCTCTTCATTTCTAGGGTGAGAAGTTGATGAGCGTCCTTGTACGGGTTCGTTTTCTCTGCATTTTATACACCGCCATTTTGATTTGGCATCACGCGATTTTGCCCAGTGGGTCTTTTTCGATATTGAGCACGACCCGAAATGATACATATTTTGGCATCCCATACACTTCACACCGTCTTCTGATATTTCTTCTTCACATAGGTTGCACATATTCATATTTGTGATGATAGAAAAAGTGAACTATGGTTTCACAAAAACACGTCCACACGGTACGAGTGCCGGATCAACAATAATTAATAATAATAATAATAATAATAATAATAATAATAATAATAATTATAATAATAATAATAATAATAATAATAATAATATTTTGTTTTTCTTTTTTCTTCTTTCAATTTGTAAATGTAGTCCTACTGCAGCACCTATTGCATCTAGCTAATCAATCCATTGAGAAATAGAATTTTGGTTTTTGTCAGGCATTCTCCTATTTCACAGGATGCAATATGCCAGTTCTTTGCTTCAGCTCGAAACAATTAACATGAAACAGAAAATCTAACGAAATAAGAAATTCTTATTTATTTATATTTTTTAAGAGAATTAGTTGTAATTTGAATATTCCTTTACACTGTAGTTAAGCAGGAAAGCGTTCAATTTACTTTTCAATGTATGAATTGTGTTTATGTCTTTAATATCATTGCCTAGTTTGTTGTAATGTGTAATGCCCTCTATTAGGGTACTTTCAGAGTGGGGAACATGTAAGTTATCCTTTTGGCGGGTGTTGTAGTTGTATACATCGGAATTTAAAGTAAAAGTGTCTTTGTTTTCATGAGAATTTTGTATGAGCACTATTTGAAATATATACATGTATGGTAGAGGAATAATCCTTAGTTTATTGAACAAGAGTTTGCAAGACTCCAGCTTATGAGTGCTGGTCATTGTTCACAATATTCTTTTTTGGATAATAAATGTGCGAGTGCTTTCAGGGGCATTTCCCCAGAATATTATTCCATATTTTAGGTGTGAGTGCACATTTGCAAAATACATTGTTCGAAGTGTCTCAATGTTGGAGCTTGACCAGAGGGAGTATAGGCCATAGCAAACTTTGGCGAGCTTCTTGTTAAGATTTGAGATGTGAGCATTCCATTTTAGGTTTTCGTGAATTGTTAAACCAAGGAAGGTAGATTCATGAGATATCGTTACAGGGTTATTGTTTACGAGCAAATGCTGTGAGTTTTTCTTTAGATCAGGGATTCATGAAATTTAGAGAGACCGTCTTGCTGGTGTTTATGATGAGTTTGTTGTCTTGAAACCATTGTTCTAGTGCTTGCTACGTTTTGTGAGTTTGTTTTTCTAATGATTGTTGTGTTTTTGCTTTGATGATTATGTTTGTGTCATCTGCAAACAACATTATTTTGTTATTTCTTAAAGCCAAAGGTATGTCTTATGTATATAAGGGATAGTATGGGCCCAAGGATGGATCCTTGCGGGACTCCACAATTTATCATTTGAAGGCAGGAGTAGTATGAGGAGATTTTGTTTTAGTGTGCTGGAGGGCAGCTATTTGGCTACGGTTTGATAAATATGATTTGATCCATTTGCCTGCAATGCCTTGAATACCTAGCATTTCTAGTTTTCTTGAAAGTATGTGATGTCAATAATGTCAAAGGTTTTTGACAAATTTAAAAAAAGGTCAATGGAAATTTCCTTCTGATTTAGTGCAACAAGTACGTCATTTAAAAAGGAGAAGATGGCTGTGTCTGTGAATCTATTACTCCGGAAGCCATGTTGTGCATTTGTAAGAACATTATTTGCATTGAGAGACTGTTTGAGTGTACCATTGAAAAGCCTTTCCAGAATTTTTGAAAATCCTAATAAAAGGAAGATAGGTCTGTCATTGGATCATAACTTTTGCTCTGAAGACGCAATCATCTGTATGCCGATCCTCTCACGTAGCATCTCTAATCTATCCCCCTTCCGAGGTTTAGTTAGTAGATCAGCAAGCTGATTTGCTTCCGTCGATGTGCTCCATTTCCAGATCTCTACCCAAGAATCACTCTCTTTACGTAGAAATGGTGAAATTCGATGTGCTTTGATCTGTGATGATATTCTGGATTTTTAGCTACTTTTACGGCACCAACATTATCGATGAGAGAATAAGAGATTTTTACTATTTCCAGCAATTCAGATAGTAATCTTTTCAACCAGATTAAATCTGTTGCTCCTGCACTTGCTGCTATTTCAGCTTCTGAAGTCGACGTTGCCACTGACTTCTGCAACTGACCCACGATACTACTCCATCACTGAAGATTGCAATGACACATGTCGTTGAACTTCTTGTCGCCGGCGTAATCAGCATTACTGTAGACTTTCAAACCTTGTACCTTCTTGAAGGCGATTCCATAGTTTACGCTGCTCTTCAAATATCGAAGCATTCGTTTCACTTGATTCCAATCATGATATGTAGGATTGCGCGAGCTCCTTCATTAACTGCGAAAGCAACACCGGGACGTGTAGCTGTAGTCAGGAGTATTAAAAAAACCACTTCCTCACGATAAGGAACCTTGGCTGAGACCTTTTCTCCTTCATGAGTAGTAATGGAGTAGTCACTCCGTTCGACACGGCCATTCCAAATCTTTCCAGAACTTTTCGAGTGAAGACTTCTTGATCAATTGTTATTGATCCATTTTCATTTTGCTGTATTCTCATGTCCAAGAAGTTTCTGAGAGATCCTCTTGTCATGAAATTTCTGCTGTAACACTTCCATGAATTCCTCGAGCTCTTCTATTCCAGTTGCAATAACCACACCGTCGTCCACAAAAATTACAACTTACACATGTTTTCCATCTCTTTTGCGGTAAAACAAACATGGATAAGCACTACTATTTTTGAATCCAGCTGTCTTCATAAACACCTCAAATCATTTGTTCCAGAAGCATGGTGTTTGACCCAGGCAATACAAACTTTCCTTCACGTAACATCTCGTTCAGAATTGGCCTCAAAACCCTCCGGTTGTTCCATATTTACGTCTTTTCCAAACACGCCGTTCAAAAAAGAGGTTTTGACATCAAATTAAGCGAGCTTCATTCCAAATTCAGCAGCCATCGCCAACAAGATTCGATTGGTTTCATATTGTGCAACAGAGCTGAATGTATCTTCATAATCAATTTCCTGTCTTTGCACAAAACGTTTTGCAACCAATCGATCCTTGTAGTGGATTTTTCCACTGTCCAATAGTTTCTGGCAGAAGGACTAGCGATTCTTCAAGATTTGAACATCTTTTGGGCGTTCGACCAACACCCAGGTATCATTTTCATCTAAACAATCCAATTCTTCTTTAAGTGCCTTCAATCACTCTTTTCTGTCAAAAGAGTGCAGTACTTTCGTTTAGGAATTTCGATTCTTGTTTTCAGTGATCGACAATCTGGCCATGAAGATAAAATCTCCGTTGGTCGTCCACAATGGTCTCTTCGATTCACGTTTGCTTTTTCGTGTTGTCTCTTCTTTATCTTCTTCAGCTGGATACTAGGGAAACTTCTTCAGCTTTACACGACTCTTCTTCCTTTTCATCGTTGTTGACTTCTGAAGTTTGTACATCGGATGATACGACGTTTTCACATGAATCTATAAGATGTCGGTATTGGCGCGCACATTGCAGACAGCTTTAGGCTTGAATCTCACTTCGTGGCTCAGGACTATCTTCCTTTGAGTCGGAATCCACACCCTGAAACCGTCCCTGTCGTCCACGTATCCAACCAGATGTTCACGAACAGCTTGATCGTCAAACGTAGAAAGGAAGTTCTTGTTGATATGCACGTAGCATTCTGTTTCGAAAATCTTCAAATGATTGACACTTTCTACTGGTCCTCTATGTCACAATTCATTTGACATTGACGTAGTGTCAATGGACGACTTTTCGGTGCGATTCAAGGAGGTATGTGGCAGTATTGCATGTTTCTGCCCACATTTCTTTTGGTAACTAGCTTGGATTCAACATGGAACGCGTGCACTCGACAATGGTTCGTTTTTTACGCTCCGCAACGCATTTTGCTGTGGTGAATACGGCACAGTACTGCAGTGTTCTATGCCCCTGCTTGCTAGCAGTTCAGAGAACTTGTTTTCAAATTATTTTCCTCTATCACATCTCAGTTGCTTGATAGCATGTCCATTTGTCTTGGCTTCATTGCCAAGCTCCAAAACGCTCCAAAACGGTACAAACTTCACATTTCTGCTTCAAAAAGAAAACTCGACGATACTTACTAAAATCATCTTTAAAACACACAAAGTAGTGAGATTCAGAGAGATTCAGTCGACATTAGTCGAATTGTGAGTGGATTTGTTCACCACTTACCATCGGTTGATTTATCCGTTTCTTGAATGGCAACCTATGAATGTTTCCCAGCCCACATCCATCGCACAATTATTCCTTGCCCTCGTCCACGTTGATGTTCGTCTGCTTCAGGACCCTTCACATGTTTATGTTGATGGTCAAACTTTTCATGGTAAACTTGCATTGTCTGCGATGCACAATATTCACTTTAACTTGTATCCGCTTCGCAATGCGAATACATACATACCATGACTAACATAACTTATCATTTTTGCAGTGATATGATCTGACATTTCAATCATCACGTCTAGTAAAAAACCCTTTCTCGCAGCTGATTTCAGGGAAAATAATTGGGCATTTGCTTCAGAAACATAGAAAACGTTTTTTAGTAAGGCATTTGACGAAACATTATTCAGACGTACTTGAATGTTCACACTTCCTTGTGCATGAACTAGCATATTTACACCTCGGTTCTCCAGCGAAATCTTTTCAGGAACGGCAAAATTATCATACGATGTAAAATACTGTTTATTTGAGGTGATGTGATTTGTGGCGCCACTGTCGCTGTGCCACTTGTAGGATTCAATAAAGTTATCGACTGAGGCACCCATGGCATGCGTCATAAACGCCACACTTGTATTAGACTGACTTTTGTTTCCAGCAGCACCATTTGTCTTCTTCTCCGGACACTCTGCTGCTCAATGACCCAACTGCTTACATTTGTGGCATGGAAATTTATGTTTTGCACGTTGAACATTCTTCTTAGATTTTTCCTCTATGTCACTTATGTCAAGGGTTCTTGTTACGACCACCGCGTTCAACGAAAATAGTCGATTCGACATTCCCTTGATTAAGCAATTCAATCGCGCACAATTTTTCAATCAAAAAATTCATAGGTTGATTTTCCGATGAAATCGTGTCCCACAAGTCTTTAAAATTATCATATTCTTTTCCCAACGTAGGTAAGATATTCATGCCGTTTTATTTGTTGGTCGTAGAATATTGTACACAGACCAACAGACGTCACCGGTTTTGGTGAGTATTCCTACCACTTTTTATGATGTGCTTGAAACTTTGAGACAGTTACAGATCAGCAAGTGGAGCTACACCCTATGTATTCGGTCATTGCGAGCCTTTAAACGACAAGGCTGTGTCATGGCCGCCACCTACCGCAGTTCCTTCTGCGCATGCGCGTGTTTTGGCGTCGGTTGTGGCTATGGCTCTGCCCCTTAGTTTCCCTCCCGGTCATCATTCAACTTCACTGTAGACGTGTCGCTCTCAGTACACTCGGTGGTCAGTAGTGTGAAGATTAAATTCGTGTGTGACATATGTGACACAGCATTGTTGGTGTTACACATTTTGCGGACTACTCAAAAATGAATTCGCGTTTTCTAACGGACGGACAAATTCGAAATGAACTTCTGAGACGAGAAGTTCAGAGAAGAGTAGTCGAGTTAGTAGAAGTAGAAGAGTTGACAATAATGCAAGTGACTGGGAAGTGAAACTGAAGACGTTTATCGGTTGACGATTATGAAGAGGACGACGCCGTTTTTTGTGGAAACGACGATGAAGGAGGTATGGGTTTTGGTTTAGATGGCAGAAATTATATTTTGGCCGGAGTGCAGGACTTTGGACGGATACCCCTCTATGTAGGCAATATTCAAGAACTCAAAGGGGAATATAGTCATCCACCTTCGTGGACTAAAAAGGAGAGCCAAAAACATGACCAAAGCCGATGAAGCTTTTAAATTTTTTTGAAGATATGATTGTGCGTATTGCTATTTACACTAACGAAGAGATTGAAAGACTATCCGAAGTACATAACAAAACAATGGTACTTGAGATGGTACAATCAAACACTGAGGCTAGGGAAGTGAGATCCTTCCGTGACTTATTGTTGATGACGAAAGTACTTAAGAAAGTAAACTTAACAACTGGAAAAAATGTTTGCGCATATTTGGCACAGTTATATTCAGGTGTGTGATGTCCAAAAATAGGTTTGACTGTCTACTAAAGACACTTCTCTTTCACTACAAAACAGATAATGAACATAGAAAATCTAACAAATTTGCTTCGTTTAGAAAGTTGTGGACTAAATTTGTTCGGAATTGCATAGAACACAACACGCCATTTGAATATATTACTATAGACGAGACATTTTTGAGTTTCAGAGGCAGTTGCCCTTTCAAGTGTACATGCCATAAAAGCCAGACGAGTACGGACTGAAAATTATTTCAATGTGCAATGCTTCCCCTCTATTTTTGTGATGAAATACCTTATTTTGGAAAAGAATCTAAATAGTAAACAACGGATTTGCTGTTACGCATTCAATAGTGCCTAAAAGTAATTGAATCAGTTAGTAGTACCAATACAAAAGTGTCGTCAGATAATTGGTACAGCTCTTGTGAGTTACCCGAAGAACTGACCAAATATAACCTGACTATTTTGGGGACAATGAGAAAGAATAAAACTGAAATCCCTCAAAACCTTTTGAGTGAAAAGCGTCCTGTTAAGTCGTCATTATTTTTGTATGAACCTGATAGAATGTTGGTTTCAAACATTCCAAAACGCATGAAGAACGTGATGGGTCTGTACATTCTACATACGCTATTGATATCGAGACGGAAAAGCCTGAAATAAATTTATTTTATAGCATGACCTAAGGCGGAGGAGATATTTTTGATAAATAGTGTCACTCAAAAACAAGTACTCGTAAAACTAAACGTTGGTCAATGAGGTGGTTTTGGCAATGTTGAATGCTGCAGCTTTGAATGTACTTATCATTTACAAGCTAAATAGAGCTCATGAATTGCAAACCAATTTTGATCGAGCTACATTTTTTAAACGCCTAGCATTTTCACCAAACTAAGTGTTATATATGCACCCTAAATTTCTTCTTCTTTTGCTGTTGGTGATTGGGCGCTCAACAGTTGGTAGCACGCGACGCACTGGCGCAGTCTGCCATTCTCTGGCTGCAACGAGCATGCCTCAGTCTCTCGCCGTCAACCTGCGTCAAGCGTAGCGGACGGGCGTTCTGCTCGACGTGTTCCCGAGTGACCGTTAATACGTTGTCGCGCGTTCTCACGTATAATGTATTGTGAATACAATAAACGCTTTATACTTTAACTTTTCCGAGTGAATTATTTATCATCCCCAAGAACATAACACTAAGAGAAGGGAATGATGAATAAGTTCCTCCAAACAATACTTTAAAGCGAAATTACAAACACGCTGGGGAAAATGGGAGTTCAACAATCTACACACCCTGGACCATCAGAAAGGCCCGGCAAATGGACCTGGTGAGGCACGCGATACGAAGCAACCGCCAAATGGTCGGAGGGCGCCCATCCCTAGGACGCATGGGGACCCAGCAGTCAAATTCGTTGCGATGACACGAGGAAAAACAGTAGTAGAATTCGTTTCGCTGTTACCCATCCATTTTGGTATCGTATGAGATTCAGTAACTGAGATGATTTTAAAGAAAATCTATTTTTGTCCCAACCAGAAATTGAACCCCGGATCGCACCATGGTAAGCTAGTACACTGCTCACGAGCCACCCGAGGGCTCCAACAATGATTCCAGTTACAATTTTAAGTATTTATTAATAGAAATGAGTGAAATCATATTCATTACGTAACATATTTGAAAATACAAACGTTTCCTTTTTTACGTTGAAGTCTGATTCAGAATCTGAGGCTTCATCACCTGAATTCGTCCCACAATGAAGGACTTGAGGCTCCTCAGGCAGACTTTCATCCCCCCCTCTTCATGAGATTCAGAAGTTGTTTCTTGATCATCTGTGTTACGATGACGCCGTACTGCTCCCTCCTCAGGTTCCCCTTCATCAATTGTTTCAGTCTCAACAAGAGATTCTACATATCCTCTTTTCCAGTTGTCTGCTTTTCCAGTGACCTTCCATTGTACTTTAATGGTTGGCAGTACTGTGATCTTCAACCTCACACAAATCTGAGTCCAAAACATTTTTTAAAAAAATTGTTGCGTTTTCAATTGCGTCTCCAAACAGTTTTGTTACCTGAAGCAGTTGAAATTGTGTCTACATTTTGCCTGTATCTGTGTCTGTGGCGCCCACAAAAAGACCTAGTAGTGCTGCCAAAGCACATAGTTTCTCGCATTGTGTCTGAAGGCTCCGCAACATTACGCTACTGCCTAACCAGCAAAAAGTGTTGTCAAGCAGATCATTATATTTCCGCCCCGAGACGCGAACTCAGATCCTCGGAACTAGCGCGCCGGCACTCACACCACTTCGCCACAGAAGCGCCGCAGGGTTCGAACTCTGACGAAGGTATAAAAAGGATAAAACTCGATTTATGTCAAAAATTCAACAATCAAAATATCCGTTAGAAACTCTCAAACCCTTTAGCCCGTTAAGATCAATTAGGGTATATCAATTTTTGAGAAAATCAGCTGAACTATTTAGGCGCTAGCGTTAACCATACACGAACAGACAAACGGACACACGGGCATTTTGCCGTCAATCGATTTTTCAGTATCAAGAACCAACACATGGATTCTGGCTACACTAAAAATTAAAGGATTTTTTCTAAATTTAGCAACAGGATTTATCCACTTTTTCATTACCAGAAACCAGCAATGAGGTTTATTCTGGCGAAATTTCGGCGTTTCCTGACGCACTATACATAACCTTTTCTTTTTACAAAGAATTCGTATGGCGTGTAAGTAAAACACTTTCATCAAATTAAAATTCCCGTGTGGGACTCGAACCGGGCACCTTTTGGTTTCAAGTGATAAACTCGAACATGCCACAACCTCGGACATCCAGGAGTACAAGACTGCCACACTTCCACATTACTCAAGACAAAATTGTTTCAGTTCTGACTACGGAAGAGACAAGGGGGTTAAAAGTTGCAAATTTGAAAATTATAAACACACTTCACATTTATTTATCTTGACTGATTGTGTTTGTTAGTAGAAGTGCTTCAAATATTTTTCAATTAAGTTTCCGCAATTTTCAATAGTTTTGTTCGGCAACAAAGGATTTTGACAAATAACTATTCCTGAACGACGCTCGAACAAGTGAACTTTGTCTCTTAAGCAATAAGACAATACACAATATTTAACCAACCTCAGCCATCGGGTTCGCACAGGTTTTAGACATTCCTAATAATGGTCATAAGAGCTTCGTGTTTCAGTTACAGCATTAGGTGGCGGAAAAATTAACAAAATGTAAAGGATGTTTACATCATTTGCGCAGAAAAGGTTTGTAGCTCAGTAGACATAACTCGACACGGTAAATAATGTTTGCTGGTTAAAGGCAACGGAGAATTGTGACAAATATTTATCCCTGAGACAGCCTCGAAAAAGCGGCCCTTCTTTACGAAACGCTGAGACCGAACTCGACATTTAACCTCTTCGGCCACCCGGGTTATACAGAGAATCGGCACTTCTAGAATAGTCATAAGCGCTCAAAGACAACAAATGACTTGATGGTTCATCGTTTTACAAATCCAATAAGAAACGTGAAAAATTGTTTAAAAGCTAAAAATTCGAAAATCACATACAGACACTTCCAGTTTACTTATCTTTATTAATACTGTTTGCGATTAGAATTGCTTGAAATGGTTTTCAATTAATTTTATGGAATCCTCAATTCTTTCCTGCGACAACACAGAATTGTCACAAAGAATATTTCTCGGACAATACAGGAAGCCGCCGTCTTTCCCTCCAAAGAGCTGGGCCCGTTCCCACCGATGTAGCCACCTTTGTCATCCCGTTAGGACAGGAAGTGAATACATCCATTATAGTAATACGTTTATGATACAATTTTGTTACAATTTAACATTACACTTATGTTACAATTTTGTAGTATTGAAATTCTTGATAATTTTCACAAAAATCGAACAATACCCAAAAATGGCACTAGCACCATATTTCTTACCATCCCTTATTATATATGTGGAAAAAATTTAAAGAAAATATTTGGAGCGGCTTTTGAGAGATTTTTATTCCTTTTTGTAAACTTCAAACCCAAATTATGCACAAACTTCTCGTTTTTCAAAAAATTGAACAGGACATTTTTTCAAGTGGTAATTTTGTACAACAGGCTTTGCCTGAGACAAAACCCTCAATCTTAAATTTTGTACTTTTAAATTCGTTTTTTTATAATTTTCGAAATAAAGCAATTTTTAGCAGCATATTTCTTACCATCCCCTACATGTGTAAAGAAAACTTTTAAAAAAATTTGGAGGTTTCTTTCAGAAAAAAGTTTTCTTCAATTTTAGGTGCAAATTACGCAAAAACTACTTTTACAAAAAAGTGTTCATGACCTTTTTTAAAGACCGAATTTTGTACAACAGACACTATCTGAGCTAAAAACCTTATCAATTTTTTTTCAATTCGAAACATCGGGGATATAACTGAAAACGAGACCTTCACTATTCTCTTAAACGACTTTCGCACTATTGAACAACAAAATTTAATCGAAAAATTTGAATAGATTTTTTTGAAAATTTTGAAAATGTCTGAGGGATTTCATGTAAAGTACTCCCAAAAATTAAAATATCTGTTTCAAAATCCAGGGGCCGCGTCATCAGCCAGATCGATTGAGGAATATCAATTTTGGAGAAAATCGGCCGAACAGTTTCGCCGCTAGCGTTGGCCACAGACGGACGTTTTGCCGTCAATCGTATTTCGGAACCAAGAACCAACAAAACGTGGATTTGGGCTGCACCACGTGTTAGAGGATTTAACCTCTAAATTTAGAAACAGTATTTATTCGCTTTTTCGTTACCAGAGCCCGCCTATAATACTTTTTCCGGCAAAAATTCGTCGTTTACCGACGCACAATTATATAAGTGAAACAAAGCAAAACAACAACAACCAACAACCAATAGTAGTTCACAACAACGACTAATGCAACTCAATATCTGAGACAGAGAATTCCTTGAACAATGAATGAAATTCTTGCTTTGTGTGACAGACACGGCCTGGGTAACAAGGGTTAATAATGTTCTGTACATCATTTTATTCATATTCATACTTAGGCTATTAAAAAATTACAGCTGTGTATGGTAAATACAAAAAGATCAACATTTATCTGAAGAACTCTCGTCATACATATTCCAATAGACTGTTTATGAGTTTATTGCCCCTTAAACACAATAAATTTGAAGACGGCTCTGCTAAAATTTACTGTCACATAGGATATGTCTCATTTAACAATTCTTAAGTTAATCTTTCTTTAAACTAAGTGGAAAAAAATAATGAAAAAATAAATTTATCCTTACTATCATGTTATTTCAATTCAGTCTTTATTATAAAAATAGTTACAAATTGTGTACAAAATATTTGCATGGCACTTCAAAAACAATGTACTGGTACTTGTTTTTACAATTCATTTAAATGTACATTTAGGTGAAACATTGGCAGTTCAATAAAAGAAACTTCAAGATTTGCTTCTTGTGTAGAAATGTATCTAAGCACTTTCTCAGTACAGGCAAAAAATATTCAGTATGACAATGTTTTTAAATATTACAAACTCAAAGAAAAGGAAGCTATACCATGGGCAACAATAATTGCATGCCCAATAATTGGTAGCTTCATTTACTGAGCAAATATAACGTTACATTTATTTTACACTCAGAAAAATCAATAGATGTAGCTTCTAAAAATTTTGCAATTTAAAGATGATACAAAAGTTACAATAACTAGCTGCTTTAGAATCATAATAATTGTAAAAAAAAGTAGAAAACTATAACATTTTTTGAGATGATTAATATTCAAAAGTGATGCATTTTGTTTTAAGGTATTCATCCAAAGCTGCTTTTCCTGAAAGAGGAAAAAATAAATTTATTTCTTGGCATTTCATTATCCCAATATAATTTTTTTGAAAAAATAATAATAATAAAATAAAAAAATAATTTAAAATAAACGCATATATAATAAGACAATACATACCCAGATCCTTTCCGAATCCAGACTGTTTGAAGCCTCCAAATGGAGCTGCCACGTCAGTCTTGTTATAAGTATTAATAAACACAGTGCCAGCATCGATCTTTTCAGCAATGTAAAGGGCTCGGTTAATATCTCTTGTAAATACACCCGATGCAAGTCCATACTCTGTGTTGTTTGCTCTTTTTATTACAGCATCTACATTTCTGAAATCAATACATTTTTATGCTAATTGAACAATGAATTACTATATCAAATTTTTATTTTTATTTGTTCAATGCATTTAACTATCTACCCTTTTGATTATATAAATTATGGCAACACCTTTTGAAGCTATTCAGCTATGGGTGAGCCAAAACAGCAATAATATTTTCCATTCCACATTTTCAAAGGAATTTCTGCTTAATACCAATGCCTTAGAAAAGAAACCTCTGTCCCCCAAACACTCACCCGCTCGCAAACTTAGAAATCACCATTACAGGTCCAAATGATTCCTCTTGAGCAATATACATGTGATCTTCGACATCAGTGAACACTGTTGGTTCAAAGTAAAAACCTTTTCTGTCAGCTCGTTTCCCTCCACATAAAAGTGTAGCACCTTCTTTAATACCAACATTACAAAATTCAACTAATTTATCCAAGTGAGCTTTGTGATTTTGAGGGCCATGTTCAGTGCTACGATTAAATGGATCACCCATGACCTAGAAATTCAAGTTAAACATGTATTTTAAGAGAAAATTTGCTTTTAACTATCATATCATATTTAATTGAAATATAAGTTCAATTGCATGTAAAATTTGGTCTAATGTTGTGAACATTGAATTTCATGTTAAAACAAAAAACTCCTCTCATAATAATTTTTAATGTTGTTTTATTAAAATCTATATTTTTTTATGCTAAACCAACGTTCCATCAGAATTTCAAAAGATAAAAGTAGTTAAAAAAATCCTTCATTGTATTAAACAAATAATGTTTTAGTTTTAACTATTACACAAAAAATAATTTCATGCAGCTTATTCAGTGATGAATTTAGAAAAATGAAGGTATTCATAATTAGTAATATGACATACTATTTACCATTTTCTTAGTTTCTTTAACTACTCTCTCAACAAACTCATCATGGATAGAAGAATCCACAAACAAACGGCCTGCTGCAATACAGTTCTCTCCCTTATTGAAGAAAACTCCACTCATAGCCTGAAAGAAATATTTCAATGTTTAATTTTGGAGCAAATATTTATGAGAACACAATATTTAGAAATGTTTTTATGTAAGTGACTCTTAACTCTCTTAGTTCTGTACACTGTTGCTATGAATTTAAGGTTGAGGATTTTAAAGTTTATTCAAAGATTATTAAATAATTCACATTCTAAAGTAGTTTGTAATACAATGTAGGAAGGAGCGCATTACTTTATTTCCAGTAAATAAACAATTTTCTTTCTTAACAATTATAAGATAACAATTTTCTTTCTTAATAAGATCTTTTGTTAACAATTAAAAAACTAAGAGTACTATTGAATTTTCAAAAACAATATTAAAGTGTTAGTTAACATATACATGGTAATTAAAACATAAACTCATTTCTAGATATGACTGTTAGTATCATTAATCTTATCTTGAAGTTATTTGTAACTAATAAAAATGTCTCTTAAAGTGAAAGATTCATTGAAAATTTTTTCTTTCATTCTTTGCATTGGGTATGTTTCATTATTATGAAACAATGAAATTAAAATGGCACACAAACATTTAAAACATCACTTGACAGAGACACCAATTACACTACTTGATCTTGACAATCTCTCAAGAAACCTATTTACAAAACATGGTCTCCACCTAAATCAGGTAGGCAAGCAGAAACTTGGTGCCATATTAACACAAGTGTTGAGCTTTTTTCCATCCTCACAGCCACACACCTCATCCCCATCTATCCCTCCATCCTCCTACCTACCTCCTCACTACCTGCTCCATTTCCACCTACCCCCCTACCACCCCCATTTCATGATCCTGTCCCAACGGCCACACCTGTCACTCTCACACCTGCTCCAATTTCCTCTCCTAGTCCAAATCCTAAACGTACAACTTTTCTTGCAACTGCAGACCACCTCCCTCTTATGACCAGTAGCAACTACACTTAACAGGAAAGCCCACAACACACAAAAACAAACATCTATATGTACTGCACCAAAATGGTCAGTCTTTAAGAAACAAGCTCACAGACGTAGAAATATTTTTAATGATAGACTCAAAAATTTTCTCAATTCAAGTAAAGTATTGACAGAGGCCCAACATGGATTCAGAAATGGTAGATCTACAGACACAGCCATCTTCACTTTTCTAAATGACATACTTGTTGCTCTAGATCAGAAAGAAATCCCCACTGGTTTGTTTGTAGATCTAACAAAGGCATTTGACATTATTGACCATCGCATACTGTTATCCAAACTTGAAACTTTGGGAATTAGAGGCATTGCACATCAATGGGTTAGATCTTACCTCTCAAATCGTTGTCAAGTCATCACAATCAAGCATGTTAGAGATAAAAAGATTTCTTCCCATTTTTCCCAACCTAGAATGATAAATTTTGGAGTGGCACAATATCAATCCTAGACCCTACACTATTTCTGTTATACATCAGTGGCATATCCCTGACAATACAGAAGAGTCATCCTATTTGCAGAAGACACAAACATTATTATTAAAGGAAATACCCAACAAACTCTGTAAAAAGAAACAGTCTTAAAGGCACTACTAAAATGGTTCCAAGAAAATAAACTCATCATAAACACCAGTAAAATTGTCTTCTTAAATGTTCAGAATCTATTCTCTAAAGAAATGCCTCCAGCACAATTGATGATAAAAGACATGCCTGGAAAAATAGCCCAAAAAACAACTTTCCTTGTATTGATTATTCAAGATGATCTAAAATGGAACTTCCATATCACAGATCTAAACAAGCTTACCAAATCATGTTATGTCATATACATCCTAAAGTCAAATTTTAACTTATATACACTGTGAATGGTGTACTTTGCAAATGTTCACTCACACCTAAAATATGGAATAATATTCTGGGAAAATTCACCAGAAAGTATTCACACTTTCATTATCCTAAAAAAGAAATATTGAGAACAATGAACCACTCCCATGCATGTACATATTTGAAATATTAATATTCACAAAGGAGACACTTATGGGAAACAAGCATTCTGTTACTCTGAACACAGAAGTTTATAACTATGATACCAGACAAAAAAGAAATCTGCATGCCCCACACAGTGAAACTTCACTTTAAAAAAATACCCTTAAAAGGCATTACACTATATAAAAGGCATTACACCTTATAAAAGGCATTACACTCCATTGCAAATTTAAAAGCTTAAACTTGATTTACACATTCAAAAATAAACTGAAAGCTTTCCTGTTAAACCATACATTCTACAGTAGAAAATAATATATACATCATAAACACGAATCTACATCAATATAAACTAGTACTAATAATTTTTGCTTTTTCTATTGCATGTTTTGAAATCCCCTACACTCGTTGTTGGAATAAAGGATGGACCCAGCCCAGGCACGAATCTATGAAGACTTTTTTTCTCTCTTTTTTCCTTTCTTTTTTTTATATTATTGTTTTTTTTTAGATTTTAGTTATTATTATTATTATTATTATTATTATTATTATTATTATTATTATTATTATTATTATTATTATTATTATTATTATTATTAATAATAATATTATTATTATTATTATTATTATTATTAATATTATTATTATTATTATTATTATTATTATTATTATTATTAATCAGCTATGAGGAGAATGGAGAATTCAGTGACAACACGTTATTGGGTCAATACTGTAAGTTTAATGTGGAAATACTTGCCATTCTAACAGCTCTGTCCAAATCACAATCATTAAAAATGATTAATGGACTTTTCCCTCCTAATTCAAGAGACACTTTTTTCACATTAGAATCTGCACAGGATCGCATGATCACTTGCCCCACAGATGTACTTCCAGTGAATCCTAATTTTCTGATGTCAGGATGATTAGCAATGGCATTGCCAGTTTCAGAACCTTAAAAAGAAAATGTGAATCTGTTAATACTTTGGTGAGAGCATGAAGATTGCCTCTGGTTGGGCATTCAAGCCTCTTTGACTTGAGGCAACAAGGGGCCTCCTAAAGACTACGCATTTCATTTAGTTAATGTAAATCTAATTGCTCTTAATAAACACGATTTACTTTGAGTCTTTTATAGTGAAAGTCAAAGAACAATGTTGCAATGTCATTGAAGGTTCTACACCAAATAGATGATTAGGGTTCATGATTTTTTCTTTACAATTACATTTCTAAATTAATATCTTTGAAATACATGCTTATTGAATATTAAGCCACCTACCATTAAATATTAGCTATTTACATGTTGTGTTATAAAAAAGCAACATTTTTTTATATTCTTGATGTGTAAAGGACTGTTGAACTGTGTTGTATTATGACATTGCAATATTCATGAAGACTGTTTTTGTTACAATACTGAATTTATTGCGGTAATGATATGAAAGTATTTTGTCCTTGAGCAGTGTGCATTATACGTTTTGAAAAAATTATTTCGTGTGGTTTTGTTTAGCTGTAGACTATTATATCTCTCTAGTTGTAATACAAGGTTAACCATGTGAACATTATGTTCTCTTATAACATGGATATTTTATAATAATAATAATAGTATTTATTGAGTCACATATACAATTACAATCTTGTATGACAAGTCAATATGATGTCTTGGGTGGAGAGAGAGCAAAGTTACATTACTGTTCAGGAGCAAACAAGGGGCCATCTCAGCATTTGCTCAAGGGACCAGGGAAACTGAACAAAACCCGATCGAGATGGGATATAATATGGAGAAAGACAGGAGAAATAGATGAAGAAAAAACAAATGAGAAAAGAAAATGAGGCATTTCCTTTCAGATTGGTGGAGAGCTTCATAGACAGAGATTTTTTGCAATTTCTTTTAGTCCACATTTTTCTTTCTGTCAATTATGTTTGTTTTCTGTTTGTCAGTTATGTCTTCTTAGAGATTTCTGTTTGCATCACTATTGTACAAAAAATAAGACACATTGCAAAGTGTAGAACACACAACACTCAACTTAATTAGGGTCATTTCTGATGGTTTTAATAACCACAAGAAATTCGCCTTTTCTTGCCACTTGCGCCTGATGTTCTGTTATGCATCAAAAATCAGAGTTTCCCTATGAAAGTGTAGTTGTGTTTGGCTCTCATTTTTAGCACACAAATGAGAGCAAAAGCTGTTCATACAATTTTGATTTTTTTCGTTTACTTGGTCAGAGAGAGACTTTAATACCTTCAGAAATGTGTATTATCATATTTGATTATAAATAAGCTATCTTTATTCATACTTAAACGAATGTTGTAATAAGTGAATTTGGCAGTAAACAGAATTATTGTGAGTGGTATGTTGAGCACAATTATTGGTTGAAAGCTAGTTTTATTTGCTTTAGGAACTTTTTGATGTATCTTTTCAATTACTATCTACAATTACAATCTAATACTAATCTTAATCAATGTTCCTACCTTTCCCTGGAAGAATATTTATAACACCTGGTGGGATACCTGCCAGAATGGACAACTCGGCAAACTTAAGTGCACTAAGGGGTGAAACCTGAGCTGGTTTCATAACCACAGTGTTCCCTGCAGCAAGACAAGATGCCATTTTCCAACTCAACATCATGAGTGGGTAGTTCCAAGGAGTAACTAAACCACATACTCTGAAATCCAATCAAAAATAAATGAAATAATTTTGCTCAATCTAAACTTTTATCTTTAAATCTTAGAATACCAAACAACTTGCATTTCCATATGTTAGTACAGTGAAATTAAGAAAATGCTCAGTAAAGCTTTAGTCACTCTTTTGCAATATATTTTTAAATAAATCTTAAAATAACACGATTATAGAGTAGAAAATATAATTTTGACTTGTGTTGTTTTACTCTACAAAATAGATATAAAAAATTCTTACCCTATTGGTTCCTTTTTTGTTATTGTTAAGTTTCTATTGGGCCTGGCATGACTAATTGGGATGGTACTGCCTTGTATTTTATCACACCACCCAGCAAAATATCGCCAGGTTTCTATAGACATTCCCACATGTGTTTTTAATGCTAAAGTGTAAACAGCTCCTGAATCCAAAGATTCTATTGAAGCTAGCTCTTCTCGATGTGCATCCATCAGATCAGCTAATCTGCAAAAAAGAATTTTCATTATCAGACATCACTTATGAATTTAAGCCTCCAAGGTGCAGAGATAAATTTAATAAATTCCCCCTTTTTTTTTATTAAAAAAAAATAAAAATTTATTTCCCTCCCCCTTCCCTAAAAGTTGAGATTAAAAAGTTAAGTCAGTAAGGATAATCCTTCATCAAAATTCTAAAATGAGAAGTAATAAAATAATTTCACGTATTTTAACTTTCTCCTACTTTGTAGGAAGTACATACAGTATTATTAAAGAGAGACACTTTTTTGTCAATGAAATCACTTTGACATTACATCTTCAAATAATGTCAAGTACAATTTTTTGAAACTATTGGTAGTTTTCATGAACTTTTCAGTAAACTGAGACAACTGAAAAATTTGCAATTAGTATTTCAAATATTTATTTATATTTTAATCATTTATTCTAAGAATCGTTTAACTTTTTATGGATATTTTGTTTTTTTTGTTTTTTGTTTTTTGTTTTGTTTTTTATAGTTATATTTAAATCTGAGCCCTTGTTCCAGAGATATAACCCAAAAATACTAGCCTTGAGTGGATTCTTTTCTGACTTCACTGCACATTGACAGCCACCCACGAAAGTGATATGAGAAGGTCCTAAGTTGAGCTGTGATTTGCACTTATGTCTCAAAAGTTGGTTGAGCTATCTGGTAGTAGTCAACTAGATTATCTCTATCTGATCATCAATGTTTTCAGAGCACACAATTCGGTGGTTGAAGTGAGGGTTGTGGAAATTGCAAACCACATCAGGTAAGCTTTCTTAAATTAATTTCAATTGACAGTTCTCCTGAGTTTGTGTAGCCCAATTAAATTTAGTATTAAATGATGTTCTACTATTCATTATAATGAATTATTAATGTATTTTTGATTTTGTCCCATCATTTTTTTATGATTTACCTTTAGTTTATTAGAATGCAATATGCTACCTGAATAATAGATGGCCTCTTTCCCGTGCACTGATTTTGGACCATTCACCATCTTCAAAAGCTCGCTTTGCTGCTTGCACAGCCTTGTTCACATCATCCTTGGAAGCACATTGCACCTACCAAAAATTTGCTTTTAGATTTCAATAGACAATAACAATTACTTTTATTTCACAATAACATTACACTTTACTCTTGAACAACTATAAAACATGAGTGTTGTCACAGTTTTCCCACTTGGCTTAAAAGGACAATCAAATTTGTATTTATATGTATTTTGTTTAATGTGAATTAATAACTCCTTGTCAAGATGTTCTCCAAATAAGACATGCTATTGCAAGTTTTCTATGATATGAATTCATTTCCGGGAAGACTAATGTTACAGATATTATCAGATTTTTAAAAATGTGCAAATTCTTTGGGAACTCAAAACATAGAGCACTTAGTTTAAAAAGAGTTATCTTTCTGTTATGTCTATGATGCAACCAAAACAAAATTTTCTGAGCATTTAATTTTACTGGAAAGTGTATTTCACAGGACATGTTTTATTGCATTTTATTTTAAAATTTTTATTGTGATATCTGCTATTGGAATTATTTTTTTAGTATGAAAGAAATTAAATGTTGAATAACCATAATTTACCTTACAAATCACACTTTCATCATGTGGATTAATACTGTCCAATGTTGTGTTAGGTACAGCATCAACAAATTCACCATTTATGAAAAGTTGATTAGGGAAATGCAGAGTCATGTTGTTTGCAAATACATCAATAGATTTGTGCATTAGTTTCTTTGTTTCTGAACCTCCTCGACATTTTGTTATGACTAGTTGGGCAAAATCCTTAAATGTTGTGGCCATAAATAAATCTTCATTTTGAATTACAAGATTCAGTTTGTCTTTAACTTCTTCCACAAGCCTGCAAAATACAAAATATTTCAATGAGTAATACTTCATCATCTTTAAAAGAGGTGAACAAATGTATCTTGCTTTCTTTAGTAATGCGACACATCAAACATAATCAACATGGACTTTGAAGAATTAACTATTATGGAATTTTCCCTAATGTTACTTTTATGTGCAGGGAGCAACAGATCAAAATGCAATAATGCCAAGACAATTAATAATGCAGATATGTATTATATTTATGCATTATGATGCATCATATGATGACCAAAATGTTGGCAACTCTGCCTAGAAAAGACAACAATCTATTGATTCTGGATGCATATCCAGTTCTTTCACAATACATTGTACTTTGAAGGGGTCCTATCGCTCCTTCCAAAGCTCTCCAGCCCGAAGTGGGCCAGGATTTCCTTCACGATTTGCCTCCGTTCCTCTCTTCTCTCAGCCCTCCCACCACCTAATAACTTTAATCTTCTTCAGCTCATCTGTAACATCCTGGATTCAACTTTTCTTGGCCTACCATGTTTCCTTATACCTAGAAAATTATTTTTGTGTATGTTTTTAGAAATTCTTACTGTTTCCATTCTCTGCACATATCCTAACCAAGATATTCTGTACTTCACAAATTTAATGCTATCTTCTCCACTGAGTATATTGTTTAATTCTTCATTATATTTTGTCCACCATATCCTTCTCATTATCCTTTCTCCTTATCTATACATTCTTAACTGCTCCATATATTCATCTTATGATTATCCTCTCCAATCTACATATAAGCGGTCATATCACTGAAATTAAGATTTTCTTTCTTGCCTTTTTCAATGAACTTTATATTCTTTGATACAGCATTTCTTTGTTATAAGTTTAGAAAGATTAGAAAATATTAAGAATTTGCTTCAAAATAAATTTAAATGAATTACGGTATCATACATTTTGATTTGTTGCTCTGCGTATGTGAAAATATCATGAGAGAAGGTAAAGAAGAGAGTTAAGACAAAAGAAGAAACTGAAGAAATTGAAGTGATACAAATCATTACCTCACAACATCCATTGACCCAGCTCCAGAAGCAAAGAAATCTGTGTTATCTTCAACATTTATGTTCAGTATTCCATTCCATATACAAGCAAGTTTCTTCACTGTGTTTCTTTCTTCTTCTGTGTAATCCAGTTGTTCTTCTGCTTTTCCCTCCTGACCATAATTGCTTGCAGCAATCATTTTTCCATCAATTGATATTCGCTTAATATTGACCTATAAAATTGAAATTATTTGTATTTAAGATTCTTAAAATATATCACAGCATAAAGTTATACGGGTGATCTAATATGTGTACATGTCTATGAACAGAAATATATTTAAATAAGGAAGGAAGTGTTTCACAATCACTCAGTTGTGCAGTCTTTGGGAAATTATTGTTTACTTTTTCCTTTCTCCATGCAGTGTAAGTTATGAAATGCTTCATTGTAAATGTCATTTTCTTTAAAGAAAAACACATTTTGTGGATTCTTGCACCAAAAAATTCTTTTCTGTATAGGTAGTATGATGAAAATAGTAATTTTGGAGATCCTTGATAACAAAAAATGTGATTTCTCTAAAAACATCTGTCCGTCTGTCTGAACAATACTAATCCCCGAACTGTATACAGGACTTTCAACAAAATGGATATTCCCTGATCGATTTGACTGATGACATGGCCCTTTAAATTTAAAATAGATATTTTAATTATGGGGAAGCCCCTAATTTTTGAGATTTTCTCAAAAAAGGTTACAAATTTTTCATCGAATTTTTAACTGAAATCGGGTCAAGCATTATTATAAAAATAGCAATTCTGATTTTCAGTAAAATTGCAAAAGTTAAAAATTTTGTTCAATGCCCTCTCACAACTACGTTATTGAAGATAGACATTTTTTCTTAATATAATCTGTTTCTCAAGTTGTATCTTTTAATAAGGGTATGTAGAATTTTGTCAAAATATTAGAATTCTCACGTAAATTTGAGTGAAATAATGATGACTAAAAAAACACACGTAAACAAAATTTTCTCAAAAACAGTTCCAAATATTTTCTTTGAAGTTTTTGCTTCAATAAAGTTCAAACACCACCTCTGCAAAATATTGTTGTAGGCTAGAACATTTTTATAGGTTCAATTAGTGAGGTAATGTTTTGTTACATTTAGAAACAAAACATGAGAGTATATGCTATTGAAGCACTACTAACTTGATACAAGACATTTTGTGAAATTTTTTTAAAACATAACTCACACACAGTTGAATGTATTTTTAATTGTGAATAAAGATTGAATTTTCTGTCTGTCCATATTATCAATTTTCTCCAAAATTTATTCTCATTTATTTTGAACATCAAAAGACAGTTAAAAACTGTGTGACATATTATGTGAAGATGCGCAATTTGTTCATATGAAAAAAAAAAATTAAATTAAATTAAAAATTAATGAAATTAAGTGATTGAAGTCAAATTCTAAAATATTGATTGATTACCTTAAAAAGAAATAATCATAGATGAATTTCATTTTACTTAAATCATCCTTGAAAATGAAATATTTTACAGTCTTTTATTTTACTATATTTAATTTCAGGTATAGTGAGAATATTTCTGTGGGAATAAAAATTTAACTTACCAATTTATTATCTGAACCATGGAGTAGAAGACCTTCTGGATGTATTATTCCTTTACCTGACATCCCAGAAATCTCTACTTCTTGTCCATCCACTGTTGGTTTCTCCCATAATGTTGATCCAAATACTTTAGTTTGCTTGCCATTCATTACCACCCACGCACCTGGTGAGCTGTCAAGGCCACGAATAAAATTGTGTATTTTTTCTGCTGGAAGAGACCAATCCACCTGTACAAAAATTACATCCTCCTCTTAATTCTTGGCCTACACAAAGAGGTTTAACCCATTCATACAACTGGCTAATACTGACATCTATTCATATAAACTGCTTCTTAATCTGGACATTTTTTAACACAAGCATTAAAGCAGGATGTCTACAACTCCCCAGTTTTATGAAAACCATGCTTCTGGGTAAACTGTGAGTCCAAAGTCTTTGGGATTTACAATCTGCCTTGTGCAGTGTCATTCAGCAAGTTGCTGCAACTTTAACTTCTACTAATATATTACTGCTAGTAATAATAATGATGATAATAATAATTACTTGCATAGTTACATCTTCATCAGCCTTTCATTGAAGGCATTCTGATTCCCTATGCAAATAAAATTTGCCCCTTCCAATTTTCCTGTGAAGTGACGTCATTGAAGTTATGATGTCCCAAACACTCTTCTCTTCAACAATCTTTGTTGCAAACTAGGCATATTCTCAATCATAATTTGTGAAGACTATGTGTTAAGACTTGTTTAAGATTGCTTTTAAAGTTAAGTAAGAAAAATCAAATTAGTTTTAAATACTTTCTTGAAGCAATTTTCATAAAAAAAACTGTGAAATTCATTGAAAATAAATTTGGCATTTTATTAAAATAAATTCTTTGAAAATTAGGCATCAAATTTTTCTTAATTTTTCTATCAGCTGAATCATTATTTTAACATGCTATAATATCATGTGAAACAATTTAAATTTTGTTTGAGGTGCTGCTGCCACTGTTGTGTGACCATTTGTTAGGATTCTCCATGCAAGTGCCAAAGGGTTAAGGGCAGACAACAGTTGCTACTAGTTTGAAAGTCTTCTCAATGAAGTTAAGAACAGACAATTATTTGAATTCTCTAATGAGAAGTTAATTTAATAACTGAAAATTGTTTTGGTAAAAATTAAGAGTTTGGTTAAATTAAGAGTTTGGTAAAAATTAAGAGTCTATGAATACAGTTCAATGACATTTTGTGACATTACCTGCTGCAAGTCTACCTTGCCTAATGATGGTTCATAAGATGCACCTTCCTCTTTTTGTGGAATTTTTGGAGCATTTCCATTTGCTACCAAGTTGACAGCTTCTGCCTACATTACACAAAAAGTGAAGTTTATTTATTCATGAAGTGTTTAGTGGACAGATACTTTTCCTTCTGTTCTTACAGGTTATACTCATTTCCTAAGAGCTAACCTTGTGATGACATCATTAGCAGATACACCAATGGATGGTTATAATTATTAGTTAGATTTCTTTAATTGGGTGTAAAAGAGTTTTTATGGTCTTAGCATTCAACATAGTAATATATTATGTAAATATAAGAATCTTCAGAATTCTGAAGATTCTATAATTATATCATAATTGTTTCTCATTTTGAGATATTTTTTAAAAATTATTTCTATCAAAGTTGATATTAATGATGGATAGAAAGTGTAATATATCTCTATACTTTTATAAAGCATTATCAGGACATTGCTACTCATTTCTCTGTTATATTAAAATTGATGTACATATTTACAATTTGGACTGAGTTATCAATTTGTCATGATTTTTCTACTTTATTAACTTTTATTACAGTATATTTATATCTATTTCATATTAGTCTTTAAATGGCATACCATAGCTTTGATGCCTTCTGGATATAGAAATCGATTGTAGAGAGAATCAACTGTGTCATTAGGCTCCACTGGACAGGAACGTTGGAGTAAAATTGGTCCTGTGTCTAAACCATCATCTGCCCAGAAAATAGAGAAACCAGCTTGCTTGTCACCATTAATTAAAGTCCTGAAGAAAAAAAGATGGTAATATGAGGGAACAACAAATGTTCAATGAAAAATAATGACTTTGTGCTTCTGTCTGTAGCTTTTATGAATGTTTCTGATCATAGCCTGATAATACAGCTATCGGCTATACATTGATTTTTAGCAAAGTATTCTGTCACAAAAAATATGAAAATTATAATGATGATTACTGTTATTGTTGACTTCATCAGCAATGCTATTGTTGGAGCATAATAATTTCAACTACAATTAGATGGGAATAAAAATGTGTTTTTACTTTTTTGCATGGTGCTTACAACAGTATAGGGAAAATTTCGTAATGCTGCAGGGTAAAATGGAAATTTTTCGACAGTAAGACTCTTATTGATGGACTCTGATAAACATTGAAAAAATACAAAACCATAACATAAACAATTCATTTTTCAGTTTTTGAGAGGCCAGATCTATGCTTTTTGGGTTCATTGGAATACATTATTCGGTATTATCTGACAGGGAAAAGGAGGTAAAAATAATTTGATGAGAATGAGATGAGATGAATGGTGGTTAAACGATAAACAAACAAAACCACTCAAAATTTTGGCATTTAAAAATATTTCAGTTAAAATCTTGTAGTTTCGTAAAAGCGTGATGATTGCCTGAAAAAATTGCTTTAATTTGTGAATAGATGCCAGTAAAAACTCTCTAAAGGTTAAAGAAACATGGACAAACGTATACTCGCGAAAATTTTTTTGGACAAATTCACGGGGGTTGAGACGTCGGGTTTTTCGGTGACTTCTTAGATGACTAATTTCAAGCACGCTTAACAGTTCGTAAATTCCTTTATTTTTATTCAAAAAAGTTATTGTTTGCACTGTGACGTCATCTCCTCCTCCCAGATATCTTAAAAAAAACAAACAACAACTTTGGGCTGCGTAGAATAGCTCAGTCTATACCATCCAAGAATATAATTATTTGAATTAAGGCCTGCCAACGTAGAAATAATTAATGGTATTTGAACATATCTGTATATATAATAATGCAAGTTATTAAATATATAATGCATCTTTTAGCACACACACACACACGCACACGCACACACACACAGCTGTCCGCTGTCCTATCCCCCTACTTTCCTTACTTTCCCACCTAGTTTTCCTCCCATCCCACAAGATCCAATAGGTGGACTGAGTAGCTTATGGGATCTTGCTCCGCTAATCCCTACGAAAATCCCCTTCTCACCTTCCTTCGCAATTCCATCTCTGCTGCGGTAGCACTATAAAACGCTAAGGAAGGTCACCAGCCGCGAAAATAAACCAGTGATGGGTATGAAGTGAGCCTCAAAACTTACTACCAAGCGAGCTCGAGCGTTGACGGCCGAATCTCGCGCACCGAATTCTATCGGGTGAAAGGCCCTGGGGGGGATTTAGTCGGTGCCGGGGGGCTCCATGGGATTTTGGGGGGAGCCAAGCTCACAGTGTGTCTGGGAAGAGAATAGGAGAGTGAAGTTTCTGGGAGTTGGGGAAGAAGATCGGGATCATCCTGCATTTTGTCCCTGCCAAGGAATAATGTCCAGCGGGGAGATAAAGCGTAATGGTCAGTTTTCCATCCGATCTGACTTTGATGAGATGGTGGACATGGAGGAGTCACCTACCTGTCAATTACTGCGCAGACAGTTGAGGCGGAGACGCAGCTTTCACCTCAAGACATGGGGGTGTCGATCCGAATACTGATGGTTATGAGGGCCGCTCGACAAGGCAGCAGCGGAGGTGCAGCCTACGGGGAACAATGTAATTGGCGCGAAGACTATTGAGGCCGGACACGGACTCTGCCGCTGACGTCGGTGTTGGCCGTAATTTTGATGATCGTGGTAGGTCGTCGGCGGCGGAGTTACGAACCGCATTTAATGATGTTGTGATTTGCCTGAGGACGGCGGAGGTGGAGACGCAGGTTTCACCACAGACTTCTGACTATTGGCCCGAATGCTGATGATTGTGGTGGGCACTTGATAGCGGCGGCGGAGTTCGGACCACAAGTAAGGCGGTGGAGAACTTCGTCGAGGAAAGAGAGACGCTGAAATCTACGAAAGTGCAGAGAAGAAGCTATCAGAGTCGGTGCAGGGAGGAACATTCAATCATGCTGAGGTCCGATCAGGCACTGGCCACAAAACGTCTGATGAGACACACAGCAAAATCATGAGATGGATTGGGCATAGTCGTAGGGGAGGAAGAGACGGAGGCGCGAGCCGCACTCTTATCGCCCCGAACTCGTTATTGTTAAGGCAAATGAGCGGAGGGCCCTTCCTATCAGATATTCTAAGGCAATCAAGGGCGACCATGCTCCTGAAAGATGCCTGGTGAGAACGTCGCAAAGATGAGGAGGTAATTGGCAGCCGGATACCTGCTGCTGGAGTTTGCGGAAATCGGCAGCAAGCCTCGCGAGATTATCTGAGCTATAATCCAAAAAACTGGGCGAGTTAGCAAGAGTAAACGAACGCGGAGAGGACGAAACGACTTCCTCGAGATTTCGGACCTTGACGAGCTGAGCAACGGCGGCCGCGTCTGTGAAGCTGTAAGCAGGGAACTGAAAATCACCTGTTGAGCTAGGCAAGTGTCATATCGTTCTGAGGGCTTAAACAGAGGCACACAACTGCAGTGGTCCGTCTACCGACGGAACTAGCCAGGAGGGCATTGAGGAGCGGCCGTGTCGCATTGCGGGTGGGGAAACTGCCGCGGTTAGAGAGCAAAGTAATTGTGCGGAAGTGTTTATCGTTGTTGGGCGTCGGGGACATCTGGCGCGCGATGCCAAGGGACCAGACAGGTCGAATCCTGTCACGCGATCGGAGAGACGGCCACTTGCGTCAGGCTTGCAAAAGCCTGAGGCGAGGTGTGTGCTCTGCAAAGATAAGAGGAAGCACCCGACGGGGAGTTTCACGTGGTCCCGGCCGTACGCAAGTAGCAATGAGGCAACGGATAACAGAAAATGAGAGTTCTGCACAGCTTAAATTTAAATCATTGGCGGAGCGGCCCAGGACCTCTGCACCCAGACGGTGCGCGGAGATGAATATAGAATGTTTGCAATACTCTGCGAGCAGTACAGAAAATATTGTCGGTCTTCAGTCCTGGGTTCGGATGCGAACCTAACGAGCTGCAGTATGGGATATGTGGTAATAGTCCCCGTCGCAGGATGTTATGCAAGTCCCAAGGGGGATTCACCTGGATCAAAGGGTTCCTTTTATATTTCTATAGTGGTTTATGCTGCACCCAGTGCATCGCTTGAGGAGTTCGAGGATTACTCCATCGCTAATAGATGACGCGAGAGAACGAAGGCTTCTTATTATTGCTGGGGACTTCAATGCATGGGCCTAGCGGAGTGGGCAGCAGAAGTAACGAATCGACGACGGGATGGCTTCTCCTGGACAGCCTTGACAGTTTGGATGTCGGCCCTCTGCAACAACGGGGGCCAGTCCGACCTTTGTAATGAATGGTCCGCAGTCTCGGTCGTTGACGACTACTTTCGTCTGTAAAAGCCTTGCTAGACGTATTGTAATCATGGGAGGTTAGTGCACATTATACACATAGTGACCACAAGCCTATTGTTATGAAGTTGAAGAGAGTGCTATGTTGAGCTCACAAGGGTAGAAAGGAAAGCCTGTTTGGAACCAACAGGAAAGTTTCGCAATCGTGATTCCTTCATTGCCATGATGGGAGGGCAACCCTGAAGATATGTTGGCCCGTGACTCTGAATATATTTAGAAACCGGCATGAACGGGTATTTGACGCTTGTGATGCGTCACATGACCAAGGTCCTACGGAAGAGAACGCCGTCCTCCAGTGTAAGCTGTGGACTGACGAGATCGCGGAACTTCGCAGGAATTGCTACCGAACACGTAGATTGGCAATCAGCGCGCCTGGAGCCGCCCAAACTTAATGAATTTCTCAGAAGCAACATCTGGAACGCCATGAAGAGCTTTCAGCAAAGCATTAAGATTAGTAAGTGTCGTTGCTGGAGAGAGCTAGGGAGGAGGTGGTGCTTGACCCCTGGGGTCGCCCGTAATAAGCTCGGTGAAAGGCCAGAATCAGGGGTATGTTCAGGCGACCACCCACTTGGCCCGGTTTTCCTTGGGAAAAGTTGTAGCTACGCTTTGTTTCCTCGCCAGGTAGATATGTTACAACGAAGGATCGTCTGGAAGATCTAAAGCGAGGTAACGGCAGTCCCGGTTGGATGAACTTTCCAGAGCTTGCGGCAAGGTCCAAGTATTGCAAAGCCCCCGGATTAGATGGGGTACCAAATGTAGCAATTAAGACCGCTATTAAGACTAGACCCGATCTAATTCTTGCAGGCGTATAATGCATGCATACGAAACAGAGGGGAATTCCCCCGTCGATGAGCGCAACAGCTAGTCCTTCCGAAGGGCGATAAGGCACCTACTGAATACCGGCAGGCCTATCGGCCAAATGCTTAACTGGACACAGCAGGGCCAAGTGTTGGATGCGGATTATCTGCAATCGTATTGAGTCTATTTACAGAGGGGCCTCAAGGATTGTCTGATAAATCAGTTACGGGGCCCCCCCCCCCCTTTTTTTTAGAAAAAAAAGCGAGAATCCACGGTAGATTTGCAATTAAAGTGTCAGCCGACATCGCACGCAAGGCGATTGAAGGCAAACGATGGAAAGGCGGTGCTATGAAAGTATTTTTTTTTTTTTTTTTGTGCTATAGTGATCCTAGACGTGAAAAACGCCCTTAACACTGCAAGGTGGAGCTCATTCTTTCTGCGCTTACAAACTCTTGTAGTTTCAAGGTACATCTCGAACTTGTAAAAGTTACTTTAAGGAGAGAAATCCTCCTATTGAATGTGTCTGGAGTACAATCCTTATACGGTCACGAGGCGGTGTCCAAAGGCTCGGTACTTGGTCCGTGTTGTGGAACATTATGTATGACGGCCGTGTTGAAGCTCAAGTTGCTGGAAGCGCCAAGAACGATTGGATTCGCTGCCGATGTTGCAATTGTCCGTTGTCGCAATAAGCTCGAACAAGTCACGCAAGGTTGCCAAACGAGGCTGTGGCGGAGGATCCGGCGGTGGCTTACGGTGGTAGGGCTACAGATGGCCGCCATAAAACCAAGAGATGTGCTGGTGACGGCAGAAGTGAGAGAGAGTTACTCTTAATGTAGGAGGCTTTCAAAATATCTCGACAGCTGTCAGCTGAGGTATTTGGGAGTGCATATTGACGCGAGACTGCGCCTTTGACGAGCACCTGCGCAATGTCCCTGCCGAGAAAGCATCTCGTATGGCATCGTCGCATTGGCACGCAATTATGCCTAATTGTAGGGGGGTCCCTGGCAAAGAAGCCGGAGGCTGCTGACTAGCGGTAGTAAATTCCATTCTCCTCTACGCAGCCCCTGTTTGGGCTGATCGCCATGGGCAATTCAGTCATACGCCGCGTGGGGTAAGTCGGTTGCATAGAAGGTCCGCCTTGCGGGTTGCTCGAGCGTTCCGCACCGTATGCCTAATGATGCTGTGTGTGTGTGTGTGTTTTAGCAGATATGCCTCCGATCGACCTCATTGCGGCAGGAGAAGAGCTAGACTCTATTTGCCAAGCGGGAAGGGGGCCTGCCAAACTGGAATACCATTAGGAAAGAAGAGGGGGGTGACAATGGACCAATGGCAACGACGATGGGAGGCAATCATCAACTGGGCGAATGGACTTTCGGGTCATTCCCGACATCATGACGTGGATTTCAAAGGGGAACATGGAGAAATTGATTTTTATCTAAACTCAGATGCTGACCGGGCATGGAATGTTACCGGACAGTATCAGCTCCGATTCCCGGTTGGAGATAGCTCTCATGCCCAAGGGGTTTCCCGGTGATTGAAGATGTAGAACACGTGTTCCTTTCATTGTCCACAGCTTCGCAGTGGGAAAGGGAAGAACTTCACAGACTCCTCCAAGAGGAAGTGACCCCGAAGACCATCGTCACTAGGATGCTGGCTGAACACAAGAGTATTGGAGGTGCGGTAGCCACCTATGCCGCAAGGTCCTGAAGACGCTTCCGCTCCGAGGCAGCAGTTACGAGAAGACTCCCGTATATTTCGGTGAAGTGCGGGGCAAAAGCCCCATCCTTCCTTTCTGCCGATGGCAATGTCTAACCCGGGCCCCCCCCCCCCCCCGGGGGTTTTTTCCCGCGGGAAGGAATAGGAGGAAAGGGAGGGGTTTTTAGTGGGTAGGCATAGGCTAGTATTTAAATCCACACGCTGCGGGATTTTTTTTTTTTGCGGGCCCCGCTGTGTCTTTTAGAAGATTTTCCCTGCCCACGTAAAAAACACACACGCCACACCCCCCACACACACACAGCCATATATATAAATATTTATAATATATATATATATATATATATATATATATATATCCTTATTGGACTCGTCATACACGATTATAATTGTATATGTGACTCAATAAATATTATTATTATTATTAATTTACCAGCTTATGGCACTGACTCCTCTGTGCTTTGGGAGAATTGATGGATGGTAGCAAATACTTTTCAGTGCGGGATAATTGATAACTTGCATGGGTATGAATTGTTTGCAGAAAGGTAGCACATTCAAATCTGCCCCAATATTTTTATACTGTTCAACCATCTCTGGAATTGGTAAGCCAGCTTTTCGCCATGCCTTCACTTTAAAAACTGGTATGTCATCAGCTGCAGCGGTTGAGGCTAGAAATTCAACATTCTCAAATTGTAATGTTTTCTAATCCGATTTTAAAATTTTTGGTTTTTGTGTGACTTGTATTAATGTAATTACATAGAAAATTAAACTACTAGTTTCATTTTATTAGTAAACTTACCTAAGGGATCTTCTCTATTTCCTTTGTCAGGGACCGTGAATACTCCAACAATTTTGTGGCCATCTTTTCGCAAAAGTTTGTAAACTTCTGCCGCAAAGGTACTTTGCCCAATAATAGCAACTTTTAATCTGTTGAAAGTAGTCTGTAAAGCGAATTGAAAAAGACGATAATTAACTTCCAAGTCTTCAATATTTGTTTAATTTTACAATGTTGGGAACATGCATTTGCAATATCATACAATCTTTGATGACGCTGACGATGAATCGATCAAATTGAGCGTGCCTATTTGGAGATAACCGATGCGAATGATCTGACTGAGTCGTTTGTGGCAGTGAGAGCCGACCGCAAAGTCACCTGTTCCGATCGTCTTCGGCTTGAGAACAACTCGAGACCCTCTCGAGAACGCTACTTCGCACGCTCTCCTCGCTCTGCTCTGGAGATGCGCTCTCCGCAGAAACTTGACACTTGATTCTCTGTGTAAGTCGACGCCCTGAATCCGAATCTGAAGTCAGAATTGCGCCACCACCGTCCATTTTTTTTTGTAATCGCAAAAAAACACTGTGACATTGTATTTTTTCTTTTCTTTTGGGAGTTGTCAGACCGAAATATTTGACACACGTATTCTATGTGGCCGGCCTTTGATAAAATCTTGTGCCTACGTCTGATCGAGATACGTACATTGTTAATAGCCGGTAGATGTTACCGCACGAATACTTGTAGTGCAAAGTTTTCTGCATAAAATGACTAAATACGTACACTTCAGATCTTAAAATTGGTCTAGTTAAATACGTAACACAATGCTTGTTAGTCATTCCGCGTCAAGTCGCACACTCACAAAATATCACTATTTTTTAGCGACTTGAAACTTTTTTAATGAAGTCTAAGGTTGAAGAGATGACACTTTTTTTTTCTTTTTTTCCCTAATCTGAGCCATTTAGGAAATATTGCATATTATTTTTTCCGCAAATTAATGCGCGCGATAACGTTTAATTTTTTGCGTCAATACCGTTTTCCCCAGAAAAATAAAATTATACTTAAATTTAACTTGAAAGAGTACTTTCATACGATGTAAAAATATTTTTTGTTAACATTATTTAAATATATTCCAAAATGCCAGTTTTTACAAAAAATCGACACTTCAGTTAATTTTCAGAAATACTAATGTTTTTCTACTTACATTGTATAGACCTACAACATTTTTAAGAGGGGCAGATAAATAACATTTTAAAAAAATGTTCATCAGAGCACGCAGGCAGACCGCTGCCCGTCAAACTCGCCGCTCGAAATCTATAATTGTAGAAGTGGACGTTTAGGTTGTTACAACCAGCATTTTCGAAAACTTGAAAATTGACTGGTTGCTGTCAGAAAAAGCTATGTGTATTGGAAAAGCTGGTTATCAAAATTCCTTCTCGTGACGAGTAAAGTGAAGTGTTTTTCATGAAAGTGAGAATGGACCCTACTTTTTAATGCTGCAAATAGGTTGGGCAGTGACAATGATGAATAAACGTGAATCGCTGGTCCTGGTCCCCGCAACATAGCACCTAATGCAAGTAACAAAGAAACTGACTGAGTAAGTTCATCTTCTGTTTCTTGTGCTGTCTTCGCCATCGTTTGCCTTCTTCTGCTCTCTTCATGAGACAAATAAAATTTGATCAGTGGCGGCTCTGGGATTAGGAAACAGGAAGGGCACACCAAGTTACAGGATCAAACAATGTTAGGCATTTGAAAAATAGTTATATTTGGATTGTTTAAGTCACATTAGTAATATTTACAATCGAATTATCTCACCGGAAGACAGGCTAAACACATGATCTATAAATTAAATTGAGTCTTCTGTTGTTACATTCTGTAAATCTATTACTAATTCGTCAAAATTAAATGAGTCTCGTAACAAAACTCTTTATAATGAAAACATACAAAGTCCATTCAATCTCTCTTCCGACATGGAATTTCTTAAAATAGTCTATAAAATTTTCAAAGTGGAAAAGCTCTCTCGGATTCATTTATATAGCACATCCAGCTATTTCAGTTTGCTAGGACGAACGGAGAGTACTGTGAAACGCGATCAACCTTTTGTAGGGGGACATTTTCTTGATATTGTTGGAACGTTTTACAATCAAAGGGAGAACACATAGCAAATGCACCCTAATATTAAGATGGCCATTTACCCCTTTGAAATTTCCGTACAAAAGAACGATTGCCATTGCTATCAGATTGTAATTTTTTTTTATATCAGGCCGAGGTGGCCCAAATCTCTTCATGGACAGCCTTGTATCATAACCACATCGACAGTTTTCAGGCATGTTAAAGAATTGGAAACCATTCTCAATCTCAATGCACAATACGAACTGGACGCAAAGATCGGATTACAGCATTCACATAGTTTTGTCTACGGATCCGAAAGATGATGCCGACCATGCCCATTGCACATTACTGCCTGCACTGAATTCTTACGAATACCAGCAGATAGCACTGGCCTGGACGTAAATCAAGCGAAAGGAATATTGTATGTTTAAAAATCGATCAATAGATAGCGCCGGGCCACGAGGTTGCTACCTCCCCTGTCTGGCTGCTGGGCGGCAGCCGTCATAAGACGCCATTTGCCGAACCTATGTTGCCATTTCAACACTCATTGGCAGCGATTTCTATGTCTGTAAGTTCCGTAACAACACTGCGTTTAGGACACAGAGGCGAGTGTCCGCAGCCAATGACAATCGTTCTGCGGAACAAGCGGGAGTTAGAAAGCTGAAAGCTGATGCGTTCGATTCGAAAACAACCCTACAGACCCACAGATATTATTTTAGACAGCGCAAGAGAAGAAATACTGATCTCCGGAGGCGGGGGCAGTGTCTCTAGCGCTTCCCTGCCGCAGCCGTCACTGAATTGGACGCCTCGAGTTTTTATTATCCAGAGCAAATTATTCTTTCGTACTTGAAGATATTCGGAGGCTGCTGAGAATTAATGTCTTAGTTACTTTACATCCATTTGTGCTATACTTCAGAGAGAGCAAAGAATTTAAAATTAAAAAATATCAATTTCTGGATGCCTGAAACACGACACACTTTTCAGTGTCAATTCACACTTTTCAGTGTAAACCCATAACACTTCTCAAGTACGATTATGCTAGTGTTATCGGATATATTTTTCGACTGGGGTCAGGGCCTGGTTTAGAAAACAATGCGAGTTTATGCTTCTACAAAGATGACTTCTATATTAATGCTGATCTTCGCTTCGCAACGTCTTATGGAAAGGGACCATGCCACGTAGGGAGGGGCAAGTATAATATTCTCGATAAAAACTAGCCTTCAATTCTGACAGGAACCTATTAATTTACCCAAGAGGTTATATAAGTGGGCTTATGATAATGTGAAGAATATTACCTTTATATTTTTAGCAACTCTGAACAATACTTAGAAATAAATCTATTGCAACTGGTATAATAAAAAAAGGTGAAGGCACATAGTTTTATTTCTTTATGAAAAGGTGAAATAACGATATTCTATGCAAAGTGAAGTAAAAGAAATATCAACGTAAGTAACTGTATCACATGCTCTTCGTGTAAATATTCCGTCCATATAATACTAAATTTAATCCGTTTGTCATTTTCTAATTTGAATTTAATCGGCTATGAAGGTCATATGCGTATATATATATATATATATATATATATATATATATATATATATATATATATATAGCACATAATGTGAAGATGTGAAGAGATACTTCTATATACTGTTCTGTGAAAGACTCCTCACAAGATGACAAAGAAATCTCTTCACAAGATGTGAAGAGATACTTCTATATACTGTTTTGTGAAAGTATATTCATGGTAATCGTCTACTGCTGATTGGCATCTAGCAGGCGCTTCAGCAAAACAGCAAGTAGACATTTCTATTGTATTTAATTTCTCAGATCGTCTCAATGTCTCACTTTGTAACGTACCATACTAGAACTTTTTAGAAATTGTAATAGTATTTTTCTCATTTTTTTAAACTGTCGAGTTTTTGTAAAAATTAAAAAAATAGGTCAAAAAATATTTTTTTAAAAAATTTAATGAATTTAATATACGCATGAAATGAAAGAGCATCTTTTGTTCTTTAATGTCGAAAAATAATGAATTTCTGTCACAATTACAACACGAGTTAAAAATTAATAACTAGCCATGCAAGCATTTTTCGAAAATTTTGAAATTTATATAATCTCGAAAAATAACATTTCCGAAAATGAAAAACAGTGTTTCATATTTTTGTTTATACTCTTCACAAAAATATGTTTTAAAATCTGGGACGCCCCGGTCAAATTTTCCTTGAAAGTGTGCGGTTTGGCCGTGTAAGTCGACGCGCTGACTCCGAAACCGAAGTCAGAATTGTGTCACCATCTTCCAGTATTTGTCACCAGTCAATAGAGACATGACGAATCTCTCTCCGCATTTTTCTTTGTACTTGTGTGTTGTGTTTAAAAAAAAGTTTAATATTGATTTTAATGTAGATTAATTTGACTTTTTACAGAGATGTACCTGAAGATGGGGAAAAAATGTTTCGCGAAACGTCGTATTTGTTTAAAAATCGAAATATATTTGCAATTGATGTGTTTCCGTTTTGATCTATACCAATGATTGTTTCAAATTAGAAGACACAAAAAATAACTAACAACTAATAGACAATCAATAAAGATTAAAAAGTGATATAAATATCTACCGTTGTATTATCTTAGAGCGGCCGCTGAAGATCGAGGACTCAGAGCTGCCGGAAGAGTCCATTCCTCAAACTTATCGTTTTAGGGGGAAGCGCGTCCCTTCATAGCACGTGTTGACAGCCCTTCTCCTATTGTGTAAACATTGACCTTGATTTATCGAATCCGCGAGGTGCAAACTTGCAGTTAGCGTTTCTTACTAGAATAAAGCATTTTTTGAATGGAATTGAATTTGCCTTATTTTACGTGGCGAGACTCGGGCCATCAGGCCCGCTCTTGCGTCTGACCACGCACATTTCGCTACGCTCCTTTTGACCAACTAGGAGAGAAAGGAGGTATTTCTTGGGCGAGAAACAGGCGATTTGAATTTAGCTCAGAGGCGTCATTTAGGCTTGAGAATCTTTTACATGCAAGTAAATCTACGAACATGGGAAATCCGGCTTTACTTCCCCTCCGAAGGAAGGCGTACGCCTTAAAAATCCACGGCTTCGATCGGGTTTAAACCCGCCAACTTGGGTACACCAGACCAGTACGCTAACCGTTACACCATCGCCGCCGCGTTTGTACGTGAATCAAATGTTTAAGTGATTATTGTGATTATTGCAATTCGTCCGGTTCACAACAAGTTGCATAAGGAAGTCTGTCACAGTCAGATGTGAAGTCGTTGCAAAAGTATTTCAATTTATGAAGAGAGAAGCATAAGAAAATGTTAAACATGTCAAACCAGTTCTTGGCTGCTGCTACAGCTGTTTCGAAAACATCTATTTGCAGATTAAAAAGGAAAAAAATTCTATTGAATCGGGAGAATCGTGTTCATTTCCAACTCCGAGTAAAGAGAGGAAGAGCGTGGTAACTGCTCTTGACAGTTTCAATGAGAGAGTAGTTCGCCATACAATGATTTATTGAGCCACATCAAGAAATCGTTATTTTTACCGGAAACGGTCCAAACGACAGTAATCACTGTGACAGTGATGCAAGTTACGATAGTGAGGAAACACGTATCAGTGTTACTGGAAAAGATGGAGATGATGAGAGCAGAACCGGTCCACGAGGTGAATTTGGCGTTACTTCACCACTGAACGAAGACACTATATCAAATTAATGTCCCAGGAAGTTCGCCAACGCTTGCGGTGCGCTAGGCTAATTGTTTTTGGTTTGGGCAGACGAGCCAGATGCGAGCGAGCGCCCCGTCCCTCCGCTCGCGCATCCCAGCGGCCACCCTCCCAAACGTTGGCTCTAATCCGTCGAGGGGCAGCGCAGAGCTGCAAGGCGGGTTGCGTCGCGCTCACCTGCAGAGGCTTTGCCTCGAGCAGAGCGCCGGAAGCGACGGGCACGAACGCAACGCAGCTGCCAGTCGGGCAGGAAAATATCAGGAATCGATGAAAAAGAAATTGGAACTCGAGAAAGTCGCTGTTCGCAATTGATATTTCATAAAATGTTCAATTAATTTTTTACCTTCAATAGTCATTACTTATAAGGTAGGGTTCACATAGCAAGCTACTCACACACAGGTTGTATTTACTAACAAAACATCATTTAACTCTCTTAAAAACTTGCCCGCAATTCAAACCTTAAGCAAACAAAACAACCAATACTTTAGCCATTGAAAGAAGAAAAAATCTCCAAGCAGCATTTGCCTCTGCTGCGCCATTCAGTCTTACAAAGCTGCCCAATCCGAATACGAACATGGAGAGTATGTCAAGAAAAACTTACAAGGATTAACAGTCAAAGGTTCAGAAGAGCTGATTTAGATTTATTTAGTAAGAAAAGAGTAAAAACTCTCTGTGGCGTAGGGGGAGATCTGCGCACGTTTTCTTGCGTTTCGGCCTCCCTCCCCGTCATTTTAACTATAAATAGTTGAAAGATTAGTAATACTTTAAAATAAATAAATAAATAAAAATAAATTTTAAACAGCGCAAGATTAGCAATATTTGGAAAAAATAGATATTTTCGTTTCCGAGTTATAGAATAATTATTTGAATCGGTAAACGAATTGCAAGTATGATTTTTTTGCATTGCTAACAAAATAGTAACTCGCCCTTACTTTTACTCCTACCATTACAAGCAAAAGGAGAGTTCAACAAAACGTGTGCATAGTGAAGATACATTTACGTCCAGAAGCAAAACAAGGTCCGTCTATCTCAGCATTTGCTCAATGGATCAGGGAAAATGGATAAAAATCTGATCGAGATGTGGGTCATTGACCCGGAAGCTGAAGTACATTATTTGGTACAAATATATTAAGTCTTTATTTATACACAAAATAAATGTAAACTAATTGATTATATATTACTGTTTTTCTAAAATAAACATTATTTTTCTTTTTGATGATCAAAATAGTCTGTAAGAGATTAGAAACAGTTAGATGCAGCAGAAAATATTTTAATTATAATTTAAATTTGTGAAACGACTTCAATTGTTTCGTCATCTAGCAATGCGTTCTAAAAAAACGAAGAAACGTACATGTTGTGTAGGTGGATGTCAGGTAGTTAGCTGTTGATACTGACACCTGATGAACGTCATTTCTAAGACGTGTGTTGTAATTATAAATATCAATATTGCATGAAAATGTGTCACCACCGTTAACTAAGTCACTTTTGACAAAGATTACAGATTCATAAATATATAGGCAAGGCAGTGGGAAGATTCTAAGCGCAATGCAGAGAGGCTTGCAGGGAGCACGCAGATGGCATGTTTCATTATTCGAATAATTTTCTTTTGCTATCTAAAAGTCTGATTACTACATGATGAGTTGATTACGCCATATATCTGCGGGAATGAACATTTTCAAAGTACACGCAACGAGCTGCATGCGAGCAGAATGCGTAACATAATTAATTTAATTTATTGTTTAATTCTGTTATATACATTCGAGATTTGACTGAGTTAGTAGACCTACAAATTTTGTAGCATGAACATGAGCTAATTGCATATATTTCATTTTTAATGGAGCATGCGATTGTTGATTTGAAATGAAAAAATGCATTGAAACTGTATTTCCTTCGTTAGCGTTATTTTTATTACAAAGCCAATTTGAAACTTCGGAAATCGTACTACGAGTATTTATCGTTTCTTTTTTAGAAAGAACATTCGTGTCATCGACAAACAGAACCGTTCTTCCGTTTTTAATAGACGACGGCATATCGTTTAGGTATATCAGAAAGAGAATTGGACCTAAGATCGAGCCTTGCGGAACCCCATATTCAATTGCTTAAGAATCGGAAAGACAAGGAAATGATGTCCTTTCGTGCCAGTACGGCACTTATACTCTTTGAGATCGATGTTTAAGGTACGACGTCATCCAATCTAGAGCAGAGTTGCATAAAAAGGTAATTTTGATAGCAATTTTTTATGGTCAATAACGTCAAAAGCTTTGAAAGGTCTAAAAATATTCCAAAGGGTGCTTCATTTTGATCCATTGATGAAGCAACATCTTTAAGACAAGATTAATGTCAGTTTCCGTAGATTTTGATTATCTAATCCCGTGTTGTGAGACTGAAAACGCTTCATTTTTCCTGAGAAAAGTTTCCATGACATATAGAAAAGCTTCTTTAATATTTATGAAAAACCTGACAAAAGAGAAATTGGTTGGTAATTTTGAATTCTTTTTTTGCACCTTTTTTTAAAAAAAAACAAGTGGCCTAATTTTTGCTGTTCTGAAAATATTTGCATATATTCCTGTTATGCAGAAGCATTGAAAATGTGAGTTAACGGGAGTATCAAGGAAGGCACACGAGTTTTCTATAAACAATCCGGCTATTCATCTAAACCAGATGAATATTTATTTTTTAGTTTGCTGAATATTCGTAAGATTTCGTTAGAAGAAGTTTCGGAAATAAACATCGTGTCAAAAATTTTTTGGAAAGGTAATGATGTTGAATTATGCGGTTTGCTCAATTTCACAGCCGGGTGAACCAAAGTAGTGAAACTATTAGAAATTACAAAACTGAATGGCTTTAGATTAAACATAACATGTTCTAAAAATGAAATTAAGATTGACGTAATTATTTTTGGTAGAATGGTAACTACTATATTTGTCTATAAAATTGTATAATGATAGGGATTCCTGATGACCTATATGTTTTAAAGAGACCTTAAATAAATAAATAAATTTGAAAAAATAACGGTATGAAAGCTATGATCTATTGATTTTAAGGATTGGGTTGCAGCAGAATTTCGTACGAAGAATTCGCACTACGTTTTCAAGTCACAAACATTGAAGATGGTGAATTGCTGGTTATATTTTCAAGGTCCTAAAACAAACGTGGAGACAACACAATTATTTTTGTTGGGAGAAGCCAGAAGACATTTCATTTGTTGAAAGAACAGATGTGGGGGAAAAAATAGAGAAACCTGAACTGGGGGTGAGGGTGGAATTAATTTTTAACAAACCTTTCAGCAGTTTCAATATTCAATATTTTTTTTAAATACGTTAACTTTCTTGTTTTTTACACTTTGATGGATGAACTCTTTTTTCATCATTTGTTATAAGACCAAAGGAAACCATGTTTTTTAAACTCTATATTAAAGCCTCCTTTTTGAATTTTCAGGCTGATCTGAAACAATGTCTTATAACTTAGACATACAAAAAAAGTTCTGTCAAGCTACTGGTCCCTCTGTAGGCCCGTCGTTGATCCCCAATTAAAATTCGTAGAGATATCAAACTGTGTCACTTTAGACCATTAGGCGGGGATAATTTCATATACAGTTTTGAATTTTTTAAAGAGTTGTGGTACATCTTAAATTACTTTGCACTTCACAAAGAACTTCAGCACCAAAGGCACATATTCAGTTTTTTCCATGTGTTTGCTAGAAACGGTATACAAGATGAGGTGAAAAGTTTGCATTTCTGAATCATAATAGCCCCGATTGACCCTAGATAAAATACAAACATGATATGAACACAACCAGATGCGCCTGTCTCGTAGGATGGCGACAACCAGTTCCTGCTGCAGAACGAAATCATGCGGAATTGTTTTCCAAAACTTTCTGGAACTGCTCAAGAGCAACAAAATAATTCAACGAATGAAAGAGAAATAAATGAAATAAACAAAATAGTAGTGCTAAAAAAGTACATACTTTCTCGCGATATTGTAAATGGTTATATAATATTTTGATATGACAATTGTCTTACACTTCAACTACTATTTGAAAAATTCTTAAACAAACGAGATGGGAAAAATACAAATATATTTTTACAATCATGTGTTTAAACGAGAACAGATGTCTGCCGTGTAATCACAAACGCTTGCGATGCGTGTTCTAGTCATAAATTAAATGATTAGTTTATATGAAACAAGAAGCAATGGCCTTCTGTTATCAGCGCGGCTTTGAGACAATGAGGTGCAACAAGCAACAGTGACTGCTATTCGTATGGCATACAAATTTTGCAAATCAGCCAAGTTTAGGGCTGTTTCTAAGAAAATAATTGTTTACAGTTTAAAAATTGCATATGTTTGACTTCAAATTACTAAAAAACAACTCGTTTTCGAAAAATTGAACATGAGCTTATTTGAAGATTTTTTTGACAATCACGTTTCATTAAAATAACAAATTTCTTCATAATAATTGTTTGTAGTAGTTGGAAGACGCCGAAAAAAAGGTTGCCATTTTGCAATTTTCGAAAAATCAGAGATTTTAACGAACATGAGACCTGCACTATCCTTTACGCTACCTGAAGTCAAAATTTGATAAAAAAATGTATATGCTGTTTTCGAGGAAAAAATGTTTTAAAAAAATTGCCTATATTTCACGCAAAATTACGCGAAAAGTATTCAAATTGTACCTTATTTCAAAACCTATCTCTTAGAACAGATTTCAATAAGGAAAAAATCTCTATCTTCAATATTTAGTTATAGGAAGTCGCCCAAACAAATGAACATTTGCAATTTTCGAAACATCGAAGATTTAAACGAAAATGAGATCTGCACCATTCTCTTAAGTGTCTTTTACGCTATCGGAAGAAGTAATAATACATCAGCCAGATTTTAAATTGACGATTAAGGCTCAAATTAAACATTTTGAATCGAATATTTTGATTTTATAATCGTGTTTACGTAAGAATGATATAATTGCATTTCTACGTTCAGGTTAGGACGTTTAACAGACCAATATTCTTACTGTTAAAAGCACTGTCCGTCCGTAATTATGAAAAACTTACTGACTCTTGTTAATTTAACTCGCATGATTCTTAAATACAATAACTAACTGAATGATTTATAAAATAAATGTACAAAACAAAAACAAGGAAAGAATTCGCCATTCAAACATATTCCTGCCCCTTGGCAAAAATGTTTTTGCGGTGCAGAATTTAAAAAGAAAATAAATATGTAGTAGTTATAAGCAGTGAAGAATATAAACGAAATACAATTAGCGGTTATTTGTTATTACAGAAAGAAAATGCCAATAACTTTATACGCCAATGCCTCCGGGCTGCCGAGAACATGTACCAGACACCGCATACTAGTCGCGGGCAACGTGTTCTGCCATTATGACACAGTGTAACTGCTTCCGACCCACTGACTTCAGCAACAGGCGCAGAGAGGCTCGCGGTGCGAGGGCCGCGAATTTCTCGCTTGACCGATCAGCCAATCACCGATTGCATTCTCCTGTTACGCGAATTTAACGTCAAATTTGAAAAACTCAACCGTTTTGGCAACGACTTCAGAGAAGATAGTTCAACGGAAGCAAGATAAGTGTTACATGCGATCGTTTCTGACACGTGAAACTGAATTTCGGAAATGAGGTAATTAAACTTTAATATTCAGTTTTTAAATATGATATCAACATTAATTAAAGAATACTGAACAATTTCAATTTGAATTTAAGAAGAATTCATGTTTTACGTTATTGGCTAGACAACGGCCGGGTCGTACAAGAGGCGCTCAAGATACATGTAACTGTAACATGACGTCATCAGCGCCCCGGCCTGGCCTCTGCGCTGGCCCTGGCCAACGCGCCCTCCTCACCTGCCGCCAATGCGCCGCTCAGTTGCCTAAGTCGCTCATCAGCGCCATACGCCATCAGCCGATAACGTATAAAGTTAGATTAAGACACGTATTTAAAGACATTTATTTAAGATTCCATTTTCTTTAAAAAAAAAAAAAAGCATCGTCACTTTGGCGATGCGATTGTCATCAACATAGCTGTGTAATTGGTAATGAACAACGACACATTACCACCCTATCTCCCTGATCGCGAGAGCCTGCATTGTTTCCGGAGATCATACAACGCGCCCAACCGAGCATGTCGCAATTTCGGATGTGTTTGAACGCAATTTGATATTCAAAATTTACAATTTTCAAATGATGTTAACCTCTCGGGCGCGTGGCGGCGCGTAGGGGCGCCGCCGAGGTCGCCGAGGGAGGGCGAGGGCGGCGGCGGCGCGGCCGCACTGGACCGGTTTCCCAGACCCCCCCTCCCGTCGCCAGCGGCCGCTGCCGGCGACCTTGCCGCCAGCGCTGGCTCCTGCACTCGGCCACAGCAACCGAACCAACATTACTTTCGCTAACGCGTTTGTAATTTTGGCTTTCTCGCTACCGCTAACGCAATTCAGAGAAAGTTCTGGAATGCTGCCCGAGAAACGCCGAATTTTCGGCAGAAAAACCCTTATTACAGGGCCCTGGTAACGAAAATTTGATATATCCAGTTGCTAAATTTAGAAAAAATCTTCTAACACATATTGTAGCCGGAATCCATGTTGTAGGACCTTGATACCAAAAAATCGAATGACAGCAAAACCCGTCTGTCTATGAACAACGGTCTAAATTGATCAGCCTATATTTTTCCAAAATCGTTAGTCCCAAGTAGATCTGGCTGATGTCGCGAACCCTTGAATTTGAAATCGATATTTCAATTTTGGGGGTACTTTACATGAAATCCCTTGCGCATTTTTTAAAATTTTCAAACAAATGGCTCCATTATTTCTTGATAAAATTTTGTTATCGGGTATTGTGAAGGACGTATAAGAGATTTCGTACAAATTTAATTTTCGTTGAAAACTCGATTTTCCGAAAATTGCAAAACCTTTTTTTGGCGCCTTCCTACAACTACAATTTTGGTGATTAAGTTTTTTTACGCTTAATAAAATCTGTTCCTTAAATATAGATTTTGAAATAAGGCCATGTACAATTTTTCGAAAATTTGAGTACTTTTCGCGTGATTGTGTGTGAAAATATGGGCGAGAAAGTACGAGCTGCTTTAGCACCACTAGTTTTAATTTGTGTCACAAAACAGTAAGCAAAATCGCTTGTCGCAGGGAGAGAAGTACGTGCACGTTGTTTGAGCTCCACGCGGCCCACCCTATTTCCTTTCCAACTATCTTCCACAGGGGACACCGCCCCACCTGGGATAAGTCCCGCTCCCCTTTCGCCCACATGTGTGGTAGCGTACCGCATATAAGTGGACGTGTGCGTCGGGAGTACCCCGGCGTTCGCCTGGTGTTGATCGGAGCAGCCGGTCGCTCCAATTTTCCTCAGCTTCGGGCTGAATCTGACGGCGACGGGATGTCGGGCCTCGAACTTTAGGACGACCCGTCAGAGACGCGACGAGTCATCTCAGCTAGTCCTTTTGTAGTGATGAACGCGTTTCAAAAATGCGTAGTAAACCGGTATCCAAGAACAAGCACCATAAATATTCGTCTCTTCGATTGTGTATCGGTGCCGATGGCGACCCGAGGTGTGTCGGGGGAGTCCAAGTACTTTTGTTCTGAGGGGCGGAGCAGAAGACTTCGCGGTTCATTTTCATTTATTCATCATTATCATTCATTTCATTATCATTTTCATCATTATCATCAACGTTCTTACATTTCAACACCCTTCACGGGGAGAGACGACGAGAGCCATTTGAGACGCCCGGCCTTGGCCCTTTGAGAAATCATCCCATACGATAAAGATTCCTTAAATAACTAGATGGTATTACTTCTAGGCTGTCCGGGTGACGCCGCGTCGTTGGCAGATAGGCCGACGTTATACTTTACTATGTCAGTACCCTGAAGAAGCCTGCGACATGACAGGCGAAACGTCGGCCTATCTGCCAACGACGCGGCGTCACCCGGACAGCCTAGAAGTAATGGACTCGAGCCGCGGAAGCCTACGTGTACATTTAATAGATGGTATGCCAGAATTAAAGGTTCGGGCAACTTAGTTTTTGCGGTAAACTTCGTGTGAATAGAATCGCTCTAGATTGGATAACCTCGTACCTTCAACATCGATCTTAAAGAGTAGAAATACCGTACTGGCACGGAAGGACATTATTTACTTACCTTTCCGATTTTTTACTAACTGAATATGGGGTTCCGCTCGATCTTAGGTCATATTCTCTCTCTGTTATACATAAACGATATGCCGTCGTCTATTAAAAACGGAAGAACGATGCTGTTTGCCGATGACACGAATGTTCTTTCTAAAAAAGAAACGATAAATACTCGTAGTGCGATATCCAAAGTTTCAAATTGGCTTTGTAATAAAAAATTAATAGCTATCGAAGGAAAAACAGTTTCAATGCATTTTTTCATTTCAAATCAACAATCGCATGCTCCATTAAAAATGAAATATATGCAATTAGCTGATGTTCAGGCAACAACATTTGTAGGTCTCTCAATTCATTCAAACCTCAAATGAAATGTACATATAACAGAATTAAACACTAAATTAAGTTCACTACGTTACGCATTCAATTCTTTCAAAATTCTGTCAACCTGCGTGCAGCTCGCCTGTATTTTTCAAATGTGTATTCCCGCCTTAAATATAGCATAATATTCTGGGAAAGCTCATTATGTAGTACCCAGGCCTTTAGATTGCAAAAGAAATTTATTCGAATAATGAAAAAATGCCATCCGCTTGATCCCTGCAAGCCTCTCATCAATGAGCTTGGAAAGTGACTTACTTTTACGGTGGGGACACATTTTCATGCAATACTGATATTTATAATCACAACACAGGTCGTAAAAATCACGTTCATCAAGTGTCAATATCAACACCTCACTACCCGACATCCACATACACATGTACGTTTCTTTTGAACGCATTGCCAGATGGCATTAAATAATTGAAGTTGGTTCACAAATTGAAGTTAAAAGTAAAATATTTTCTGCTTCACAACTGTTTCTATACAATTATAGACTATACTGATCATCGAAAAGAACAATAATGTTGATTTTAACAAAACAGTGATAGATATTGAATTAGTTTACATTTGCATAGTATATTTGTTTTAAAAGACTTAATATGTTTGTAACAAATAATGTACTTCAGCTTCCGGGTCAATGACCATCATCTCGATTTGGTTTTTATCCAGTTTCCCTGATCCATTGAGCAAATGCTGAGATGGCCCCTTGTTTTGCTTCAGGACGTAAATGTGGCTTCACTATGCGCACGTTTGTTGAACTCTCCCTTTGCTTGTTGAAGAGAAATTGTCTAGTTTCTTTCAAATATTGATAATCTCGCGGTTTTTTAAATTTTATTTTTATGTATTTATTTATATTTAACTGTCACTCGTCTTTATACTATTTATAATTAAGATTCTGGAACTGAAGAAAACGTGCGCAGATAATCTTTTCCCCCATACGTCACAATTTTTACTGGTTGTCTTTTGACTAAATCAATTGAAAATGATATAATCTGAATATATCAGAATGACACTCTTATGTCAAGGTGACAATTACTTGGCCACAAAACGTGAAGTCTACGAAACAAACTTATAGGCCGATTGCTGCAATATTTGGGATCAGCTGATGGTACCAAGAAATGCTCTTATATTTTTTCCTTCATGAGAATTTTGAGAAGTCGGGACCATTTTCCCCTGTTAATTTCCTGAAACATTACATAATTTGCGAATATACGGTATAATATTTCTTTGTATTATCTTCAAATTAATATTTACTTCAAATAATTTATTAATACGGGAAATTATAGTTACATTAATGAATATAACAAAAACTAGTAACTCTTAACAACGATAATCATATGTATCTCTTTTAAGAATGAAGGAAAAATTGATCACGTCTATTATGATATTTGTTACTGGTAGGTGATGTAAGAAGGCTTTAGGTTAAATATACCAGTGGCTTGGAAGCGCCTTAAAAAGAAATTTCTTTCTATTTCCATTATATTGACAGCGAGGAAGAGACGGATCTTGGGTGTTTCTTTCCCGCCCACTCCAGACCGTCGGTTTAGACCTCCTCGGTTTATTAAAAGCTAAAGCCAGAAATTGAACATTACACTTCGACATTTACTTTGAATTTTAGCCCCTACAAAGAAAAAATCTATATCCATACGAAATTATAAAAGTCAGTCAACTAACGGTTCTCTCCTTTGTTTTGACTCCGTTCTCTGTTTACAGCCTAGCGCTCTTATCGAATGAGATATGTGCCCCAAGGTCATCAAGCTACGAGACCGATTATATGCCAGAATTACAGCACCGTCAGTGGGAGAATGCGGTCGATCTATCGACAGAGCGCCAGGAAAAACGGAAATGAAGAAAGAGAAAATTTATTGCAAAATGCATATAACATGTCTGCTTTAGTTTTGGTACAATGACTACATGCTGTCATGTCATGTTGGCATTTCAGACGTAACAAATTACGAAGTTCAATGTTTGACTGCAAAAGAGTTCCAAAAAAGGAAGAGGGAGGCGCAGAATGCAAATCGTAAAGATCTCAGTAGAATTTCATAAAGACAAAGCAAGACCTCGCTGCCAAAGCAGAGAACGGAATCTCAAGGCGGCAGCGACAAGACGCTTTTTGTCTGGAGGACCACGATGATGATCACCAAGAGGATGCTGATATCCAAAGTGAATAAAAAGGTTTCCTAAAACCTGCCTTAGCAGGAAGTCAAACAGTTGCGTTTGCGTGAAACAGTTCGAAGGTAGCGCAGGTCCCCTAAACGGAGGAAAACGTTGTGGGGGAAGGCACAATCAAAACTGAGTTAGAAACTCAAACGAGAGCGTCAGACGCGAATCTGGGCAGAGGAGGTGGATGATCCGAGCGCCAGGCCAGAGCAGCAGGGGGGGGGGGCATTCCCGGTGTGCGGACGAACTGAAACACGTAGCCGAATGAAAGTAGTCAGTAGTCGGAACACACCAACTATTTCAGATAGTGATATTTTATGTAATCGGTGAATGTTTGGTAATCATTCCTGCTGCTTCTCATCAATATTCATCCAGCTCACGTGTTTTCTGGCGTTTGTCATATAACCTCATATATTCTGTGAGCTCTGAGCTCATAAGAATGCACTCATTCCCATGTCTTCTCAGCCACGAGCAGAAACACGTAGTGCATGAAAAGTTACGTGACCGAACAAAAGCAGTGGATAGAGGCATTGCAGTAAACAACTTACGTGTGTTGGCAATATATGCACAGTGTGCGTGTGTTCGTGTGCGCGGATCGCGAGAGGTGGCTCAGGGCATTAACTGATGCCTCTGCTGTCCCTCTGACCAGCAGGTCGTAGGTTCGAGTCCCGACGGTGGTAGGATTTTCAACACTAGCTTGTCGAAAGCTAGGTCGAATTCAGTCGAGGAGAGCTCTACGAGTAACGGTCGGGTGCTCTGATCGATAGTTGTCCGTGGTTTCTCCGATCAGCACCAGGCGAATGCAGGAGCAGTACCCTACCAAACGGACCACGGATTGCGCGCGATCTTTCCTACCTCTTGCTTGTCCTATATTCTCCCCTTACGCACACACTAAAACTCACTAAACAAGCACACTTGCAGAGAGGCCGGAACCCTAACTCTTCCCGGCTGGGACGGTGCCTTGCTGGTGGGAGATATCTGGTTGGGGAAAACCTCGCTAGACGATGGTAGGTCAGCCCCGGATTTCGCCATACAGCGAGGGAAAGATCACCGCCACCTCCCGAGGAAAAACATGGACTACGCTAACGGGACTAATAACCCCGGTTGACGTGCCTGGAATCACTAAAACAGTCAATCAATCGTGTGTGCGGTCGCGCTTCGCCTCCGCCCTAAGCCCTCCTCCCCCCCAGCGTCTTTGGGCCCTTGCAATACCACGTCGGAATACAAATCAAGTGGGCCTGTTCTACAAGGCCTGCATTCGCCGCTTCGAGTCGTCATCGACTGCTCCTCTTCGTGGCCAGAACAACTGCGCGTCGACGCTGCAGCAACATCAATAAACATAAACAAATCAATAGAATGTTTCCCGAGCGCGGTGGTTTGGTGTCAACCCTCGAGGAGGTGGCAGGCATTAATTGCAATGTTCTCTTTGGTGGCAAGGGACCGCCTTCAGCGAGAGGTCCGTAGAGTCAGTATAGCAAAGTTTTCAAAAAAATATTGAAATTAAACTCAGGTTTTGTCCCTTTTTGTTGCTAATTTCTTACGCAAAAAACTCTAGACCCTGTTGTTAAACATTTGACTGACTTGACGTCAAGTTAGAACCGCATTTGCAGAAAATTGCATTTCTGGTAATATTTAAAGGGTAACAAAATTTCGCTTAGGGGAACTATTGATCAACAAAAAGTGACAAATTCCCCTGTAATTATTTTCTATAATTTCTTGGTTTTCTTGACATTGCGGTGCTAACTTGATGCCAAGTTAGCCAAAAGTTTAACAACAGGATCAACCGAAGATCAAATTTTGTTTTTGTGAAACAATTAGCAACAAAAAGCAACACATGTTTAGATAAATTGCAATATTTTTGTAAACTTTGCTACGCTGCCTTTACGGGCTTTTCAGCGCGTTTCTACGAGACGAGCCCTCTCCACTGCAGGCGGTGCCTCAGCCTCGAGTGCATTTCATTCAAACTCACCAGCTGGCCGTATCGTGCTGATACTTCATCGAAAGATTTATGACATTTTCACTAACGCTAACATTTTTTTTGTTTTTTATTGACCTCCGTGAGACTAATCAAACTTGTTAATTTCGTTATTTCCTAGCGCGTAGCCACAGTGACGTGGAATCTGCACGGCCGTGAGGCGGGCGTCTGTCTCCGGAAGTTCTAGGGGACGAGCTTGGCTGCTTTGCTGTGGCTGCAGAAAATCGGCTTTCTCCGTCGGTATACGGGCGCTTCACCCGAATTATTTGATTTCCGAAGTGTATGATGTAAATGTCACTCGTTGGCCCTCAACTGCGCTGCGCGGACTGAAGGTGGTCTCGACTGAATCGTGGGACCGGGTCGTATACGTGGAGGGGTGCGCCTTCAAAGCCTTCACTTGTGAGGTCTGTTCAATCACGTGAGTGCTGTTTTTACATCACTATTCTGACGCGAAACTAAATTGGCGTGGTCAGTCAGCAACACGTAAAATTGTTTCGCATTTTGCAAATGGCTCATGCAGCGAACTGCAATAAAACGCCATGAGAAAAGTATAATTCAGCAAAATGGTGTTTATAAATAACTATTCTTGTGCGCAGTGTAGCTTTTCGGTCGGTAGAGAGAATACGGTGCGACGCAGCCCGGGATGGCGCCGCGCAGGGCTCGGAGAGAGCCGCCCAGAAACGCGAAAGAGGGCGGGGGAGCCGGGGGGCACAGGCAACTCACGCCCAGTTCTACCTCTCAATCCTCTGCAATGATGGATATGGAAGAGTGTTAAATAATTACAAATTAATTGGACTTTATTTGAATGGTAAAACGCCCTCATTATCTTTCAAAAAAATACCTATCTCATTCTTCACTTTATCGTTCTCTTCAAAATATTTACCAATCTGTGACAAGTCTTTTGTATTTCTCTTGCTGATCGGCGGGGAGAGTGTCTCACGGCCGTTTACTAATTATTCCTGTCATTCTGCCAACTAGAGAATGTTCGCAAGAAATCGACTTACAGTAAAACCTGCTTAATGCGGAACCTGGAGGGACCAGTATTTTTTCCGTATTAGGCAAGATTCCGCAATCTGTAAAGTAATACTGTGCACCATTCGTTTGGCAGAAACGCGATTTACTTTCACATTAGACAGAATTCCGGAATATACAACTTCGCATTGAGCACGTTGTAATGTATTTGTTAGTAGAGGGCAAAGAAAAGAACGGTTAAAACTTCCTTTTTAAGAAATATTGTTTACGCGCATAATTCTCCGAATAAAATTTATTAGCGTATTAGGAGTTTAATTGAATCGGAGAAAACAAAAACGTTCAATATCCCGGAGCTTCAAATTTTGAAGAGCAAGCGAAAAGGTTTACGTTCCGGACTTTGATCTTTTTGTTTACATTAATAGTTGAAAGGCACCCTCCAGACGTCACATAGTTCACGGACAACGAACTTTTATACATAGAAAGTTGAATTTATATTTTAAGAAGTTTCCCACCGTTAACTAAAAACCAGCAAAATGTGACTTCGAACCTTTTTGTTTCGAACGATTCGATTAAAAGCACGATGCAAGTAAAGAAGGAGTGCTGTTTGAATCTGTGCATTTCCGCCCTGTCTATTTTGATCTGTTTGACGATTCTCTTCCACACATTCGGCTGTGGTCTGCTGTGGGTCGTGGGTCGCATCTGCCACTCACCGCGCTGCTGCTGAAGTGTCTGCGTGGCCGCAGCACCACCACGGCCCACGCGGCCCCAGCGCGCAGGCTCATGTCGCTCGGCTCGGCTGGGCTCCGCTCCGCAGCAGCTGCCTCTCCTGGCGCTCTGGGGCCGCGGAGGCTCGCGCTGTTGTAGACGCGCGCCGCCCCCCTCCCGCCGCCGCCGCCGCCGCGACCGGGGCGGCGGGGGCCATGACCTTGGGCGGCGGAGGGGGAGCGTGTGGCGGCGCTCGGACGACTCCTGCTTTTATTTATTCATTTAACAACGAAAGGTTAAAAACTGTGCGACGTACTACGAGAACTGCAGTCTGTGCGTGCACGTGTCCCTACCATAACCCGTATTCTCCATATTTGATTGAATTATGTATGCAGGTAAAACTCGTTTTTGGCAAGAATTCGTATGAAAATATTCGCCACCGTGTAGGCAAATCAACCACGGTTGTATTGTACCTTATTGTATCTTACGTGAAAGAATCTGGTTTCGTGCGACCAAGACTTCATGAGAGAGCTTGTTGGCTTACCCGCAATGGTCTTTTTTTCACTGCACTTTTATTATTATTATTATTATTATTAGTAGTAGTAGTAGTAGTAGTAGTAGTAGTAGTAGTAGTAGTAGTAGTAGTAGTAGTAGTATAGTAGTAGTATAATATAGGCCATTACTGACCACGCTACACGATTAACGTGTGTAATTCTTCCAGGATCAGCTTTTCAGCTGTATCCTTGGATTAGGCGTAACAAGGTTGTTACGCCTTGAAGTGTGAATTATGAGATGAAAGGATGATGATAGGTTCAATCACAAATACACAACCATGCCCGAGGCGGGACTCGAACCCGCGATCCTTAGGTCCGAGATCACTACGGCACTACTGCCTTAGCGATCTCGGCCACCGGATCGGCCTTTTATTTTTATTTTTATTTTTATTTTTATTTTTATTTTTATTTTTATTTTTATTTTTATTTTTATTGTTGTTGTTGTTGTTGTTGTTGTTATTGTTGTTATTGTTGTTGTTTTTGTTAATGATGTATTAAAATTAAACCTATAAAACAAATCGCAAATACAAAACAATCTATCTCCCAAGTAAATAGCAAAGGTTTCGGCGGAAAACTTGTGTAATTTCACAAGGAAAGAACGGAGAGAATCTTCCAAAATATATTGTTTCTTTAAATGTTCCGTGGACATGATTAAGGAATTATTTATAATGTGATCGATTTTACAAATATCAAACGCAGAAAACTTAATTAAATATTGTAATTTGATTGAGAAAATAATTTATAGAAAATTTAACGAACACCATCAATTTTAAAACTTCTAAAAGATCATGAAAGACAATTACAATAAAAAAGCTTCTTTAGTATTAGTTTAGTTAGTTATTTCCTTTGGTGTGTCATTCAGTTTTTATTTTCACATTTATTATTGACCTTCACTTTTCTAATACATTACAAAAATAATTCGGTTTATAAATCTTACTAACATGTTAATACACTTGCAAACTGACCAGATTTGTCATAATTGTAATAAATAATAATATGGTGACTGCCATTGATGTTTACAATATATTTGATGCGGCGAGTCCAAGTTGAGTGTTCTGGCAATACAGTAAGGTGTGTATACCTTCTGCATTTGGCTCTGTCTGAAGTGTAATGGATCCCAAGAAACCTGTGTGGGGGAAGAAAGGAAGTCTGTTGATAAAATTACGGAGAGGGGACTACGAGGAATTTATTGGGAATTAATATTGATAGCTTTATATTATCTTGATCTGAATAATGTAGAATGGCAGGTGTATTTGAATCGAAATAACAGCTTCTGATGGTTATATCTGAAGAATAAAGATCAGATCAAGGTCAAGTTTAGTGTTGCAATGTTCGCATGGCGGGGGATACGTTTTGCAAGAGATTGCTTGTGTTGGAATGTCCAGATCTTATTGTTGAGTTGACTGTTTGCTCCCTGCGATCAATTTTCTTATTGACATTTGATGAGAAAATGGGATCGCAGACTGTTGCATGCTGCTGTATTTATATGTGCGCCAATTGCTGTTCCAGTGAAGGTTTAATTTGTGATGGATGTTTTTCCAGATATCTTCAAATTTATTTGTTTAGGTTGGGTAAATCTGGTTAATATTCGTAGCAGCAATTTTGTGCTCTAAGCAATTTCATTCCCTGAAATGTATTTTACACCTATCAATCATAATTTTGTTCCCCTGATTTTGTTTTATTGTAGTGAATTCAGTGAATGAAGTTCTGTATTTCCGATCTTGATATGCGGTTTATTTCTTCAACGGTTGTGAAGGAATCTGTAAATGTGATAAACTTTTCATTCTCAGAAGATTGTTTTAATATCTCTTAAGAAGAATAGCAGGAAATACAATTCTGCAGTTTTATTGAAGTTTTTGAGTGGAGAGTGTTTTAATTGTAAATCGTGCAAATAAACAGCTGACCCGACTCAGTTTTCATTTTTTGTCCCGTCAGTGTACACTTGACAGTTGTGTTTGTTATTGTATTTCTTACAGAGTTCACGCTGACGCTGACGCGAGTTCCATTCTTCAGATGTTATTTTTTTCTTTTCTGTATCGTCCGATGGTTAATAGTATGAAGGAATACTGCAGATTTTCTCTGCCACAAACATTTTTGTACTGACGTGAAAGAAGATAAGGGTCGTCCGCAGCACGTCCATTCAGAGGCGCCGTCAAGTGCGCCGCCGCCGCCGGCGCCGCCGCCGCAGCCCTCGCCCGCGATTATGCAACGCCAATTGCGAGGCCACAACCCCATCCGATAATTAGAGGCCTGAACCACGTTCAAGAGAAAAGTGATGTTACCTATGAGATGAGGTCCACAAAAGGCATTTGCTATAAAAGGGACTTTGAAACCCTACACTCCGCCTTCAAGTCATGCAAGATCACGAGGAACAACAGTATGTTCGCGGATACTTCGACTTGCCATGCGCCTGTGGCCTGTGCGAGTCAAATGGACGTCTGGGAAGACAGCCTATCGTTGCATTTCAACACAAGTTACACTGCCCAACAATGAAAATGTTTAGAACTGAAAAATATCTTACGTATATCAACCTGCTGAATTAAAGTATCATCATAAAATGACCCATTAATTCTTGCTTTCGAGATACCAGTTTCGACATTTTTGTTTTTGAGAGTTGTTACCCCTGTCAACTAACGAAACGAATGTTTTTGGCTGGTTGTGGGTTATAAACGCAATTACTATTAGTATACCCGAGAGTTTCATCTTGTTTCTGGGGGTAATTAGTGCGTGCTTTGTGGTTTTGGATTGCTTTTGAAGAGTACAACTTGTTAAATCAAAATGCCACGTAAATGGGCAAATTCAAATAATAATTTTTGTTACATCGGAGGTGAAATTATATTTTCGCCATCGATTTCATTCAGGGAAAAATAGCTATAATTAGTATTGAAGTTTTGCCATGTTAATTTTTGCAATTTTCTAAAATAAAAGAAGTTAGCCGAAAATAGTGCGTGGGTCGTTTGTTCTAGTGTCTGATGTTTTATCCGTATACATTTTAAAGAAAACTTTTGCACCTGTTTTGAGAAAATATTTTCTTTAATTTGCACACATTTTACGCGAAATTATGCTACTACACACATTTTAGAAAAAAATGTATATGATTATTTAAGCATCTGTCTCTGATGAACAGATTTACATCAGAAAAAAAACTATCTTCTGAATTGTAGGTTTTGGAACACGCCGAAAATTTTCAATTTTTGCAATTGTTGGATATTAAGAGTTTTGAACAAAAATTATACCTGCCTCCTTTTTCAGAACATTTTGAAGATATAAAGAATTTGTGAAAAGTCCTACAAAAATTAAAATACCCACTTCAAACTCAGATGACCTCTAGTTCGTCCAGAGCGATTGGGGAATATCAGTTTTGGAGAATATCAGCTGCAGGGTTTTAAGTGCAGCCCCTGTCCACATGCGGACGGCAGAGTGAGCAAACGGGCGGACGGACGGAAGGACAGTGGTTTTAGGACAGTGGTTCAATGAATTGCGTAGTTTCCTAAAACCACTGACTACGCAAGTATTAAATTTACTAAATATAAGAACAGAATTTATCAACCGTTTTCATATCAAGGCACACAATACGGCTTTTCGGTCGAAAAATTGCCAATTTTTACCACAGCATTAAAACTTCTCTCTATTCCCTACATACTACGTATCTAGTAGGAAGCCAAGAAAGGGTTTTACCTCAACGCGTTTTGCATGGCCCGATTATCATACTCCACACACCTCTGTGGTTGGAGAGTGAAGGCTTCGAAGAGCAATACATGTAGTAGTTTTAGTGACAATTTTGTATCACTCGAATTCGAAATGTAATCTGTCTGTATTGAGTACATATGGAATGCTAGAAATAATCCTAGATGAGTCGTCACTACTCGTGTTACAAACCACATCATCAATAATTTAATACCCTGTAGATTGTACATGGCTACGGCTTTATAAGGTAGAAGACCCAAATAAGGCCTTGGCCCTTCTACGGCCAAGTGGGCATTTTTTTAAAAAAGATTGCTTCAGTTAGGCGGAAGTTATCAGAACCAATCAACACATTGCCGCCAAGGCAGGTGGTGGTAGATCCGAGGTTCTCCACTAGGGCTTTTGGTTGAGAAACCGCTGCCAAGGAGCTAGTTTTGTGTTAGCTTGAATATGGACGATGAGTGGCTTGCTGTTTGCGATGCAGATTGCGTCCAGCCGAGGAGGGGAGGCGGGCGATAACCCCAGCGGGGCGTGGGCAGCCGGATCGCACCGGTCTGCTCTGCCTCCGATGGCCCCGGGGCCGAGGGGGGGGCGAGGGGGGCACGCGCAGGTCAGCGCCGACGCCGGCGCGAGCCGGACCGCTTGCCCCCGCCCCCGCCCCCGCCCCCACGGTCCAGCGGGGCCCATGGCACGAACCACGCGGCGAGCACGAGTATTATGTAAAAGACCGCAAAATCTAACCTCACAGAGCATCGAGAAATAGAGACGAACCCGTCGAAACGGGTACCCGGACATTCCCGAGGACTCGGCGCGCTAGGAAGCTTTGGATTTTATTGTCAGAGTTGCCGTATTAATGGCAGCCGTCATAGTTGCAGTAATGTCTTAGTCTTCAATGTTGTTTGAGAGGATCTCTGCCACTCTTTTAGGACTTGCATCACACGTGTGCTGCACTGGTCGTTCTGTGTTGAAATGGGTGAGGACTCGATCACTTGTGAACTGCTTCAAGCTTTTGAATGCTTTTACCAAAGGAACCTTCCAGTCGAATGCTATCTTCCCTTGCAAGAATTGCAGGAAGGGTGCTGTCGTTGAGGAAGTATATGCGATGAATCTTGAGTAGTAAGACACAATGCTAGAAAATCTTTTTCCTTCTCCGCAGATGCGGGACTCCGCTTTTCGATTACTGCCGTCGAAGGAATTCTGATGGCTTCACGAATTGCGTGTGATTAACGCTGTCGCCTAGCAATTCGATACGTTTCTGAACTAGTATCGCAACAACACACACTTTTTCGCATTATTTCTAAATTTGCAATTCTCGAAAGTTCAGGGTGTTCAATGAGAATTAGACATGCGCCGTTCCTTGAAGTGTTCCTAGTTCTATCCGTGGGAGAAAAAAGAAACAATTTGAAGCGGTTTGTGAAAAAAAATTAAATAAATTTCTTTAATTTCAAGCAGAAATTAAGCAAAAACTATCCGTTTGTTCAAAAAATTGTACATGACTCTTTTTAAAGTGTTGATATTTAGAACCGATTTTGTTTAAGGTAAAAATTTGTAACTTTAACTTCGAGCCATTTTGGAATTTTGCCAAAATAGTGTAGCCACCTTTTGAAAAAATAATTCTTTGAAATTTTTTAAAATTGAATATATTTCAAAAAAATGTTTGGAAACTTCTCATGTTTTCGAAAATTGAACAAGATTTTGTTTCAAGATCTGTCTTTAAATAACAGATTTCATTCATGAATAATCTTCATCTTCCAATTTGGTAATTTTAGGAACACCCCGAAATCAATCATAAACTTTTGCATTTTTCGAAAAATCAGGAATTTCAACGAAGTGAGACCTGCAACATTTTCTTTCCATTACTCTATGCGAAGACCAAGTTTAATTAAAAATTCCAATTTTTCGAACCAATATTTTCTTTGTAAAAGTGAAAGTGTGCCATGGTTTCGTCTGTTGCGGTGATATTCCTGATTGAAGATGAGATTAACGATGCTGTTTGATGTTGGTCGATCTCATTCATTTCTATTTTGAGCTTCGAAATCCAAATTTGTTCAAAGATAGATAAGTATTCATCTGGAACAATACACATTTTCATCTTGAATTCATCTCCTATTGTATTCAACATTGACTTTGATTTTCCGTCAGGTGCGAAAACTTCGTGTCTGTGGGATTTTAATTTGATTTTTGTTTGTTTTAGTGGTAAGTTAAGATTCAGTTTATAGAATTGATTGCTGCGCGGAAAAGCATATCCTGACCCCGGATTGACTGTGAATTTTATAGGTTTACCTTCGATTTTCATATAAACATGGTATCATTCGTTATCTGCGGTGTCTTTCTTGACACATTTAAATTGGCCTGTGAGTCCCGTGATCTGGTACATCTTAAACAATACTTTGCATCGTGTGATTTATTTTTATGAAATAATGTCCGAATGCTTAGTTTAGCAATGTGACCTGTTTATTGCAGTCCGCACACTGTAATTTGTTCTTATCTTTTGTAGAATCATTTTTTGAAATCCCGATGCTCCACTTTCTCAACTAGGACTCGTAGACATTGAGCTCGTAGTCGTTGCCTTTTGTCCCTTTGGCCAGGGGCTCGGCGCCGTTTGTAACCGGATTCACGAATCCGTCTATATCGAGTTGCTTACCTTCCGGGTAATTTGATCATTTAAATGAATTTGATGTTTCTAAGAAAATAGCTATTGCTACCAACAACCGATTTAAAAAAAATGTAACGTCAAGTTTGACGCAACGCGTCTCTGGGGCGGCGATGAGCGCTTTGCGCTTGCAGTACTCCTCCACTGGCGTTATCCGTGAGGTGTCGCCGCAGGGGTCACCTTGTCAGAGGGCAGCCTGCGCTTCCCCCCACACCCTCTGCCGCCACCCCTCGCTGAGGACTGGGAGCGACTTGCGATGGGTTGGCTTTAGGACGCTTCAACGGGATTGGGCTAGCCCCCGCCATATGAGAGTGTTTGCGAAGCGATGGTAATCCTTGGCAGGCGAGCGCCTCTTCTCGAATTGTTCCCTGATGAAAGTTTCTCGAAATCCTCGAACGAACAGTGCACGTCGAGGCGTTTCAGCAAGTGATACTTTAGTCACTCGTTGACAAGTAGCTTCGCTATCGGCGCCCGTCTTCGAGATTTGAGTGGGATATATAGTTATTCAAATTATCGTTCTGAATGTCGTGGTAGGAAGTCGCTCGCCTTTCACCGCGGTCCGGGTTCGATTCCCGGACAATCATATGTTAAATTTGTTCCAACAAAACGAGTTGTTGTGCTTGACAGGGGCTAGACCCCTCATCCCTATCCTAATTCCCTCCTGATCCTGGCTGGTGGGCAGCGCCGCTGCGGCGCGTGTCGTAAGACGCCACCTGGTGGTCCTCGCTGTCAATGCTAATGGAGCATGATTCCCGAGACTAAGGAGACTTGACCCACAGCTCAGAGCTCTTGGGGCTGCGAGAGGCGCTCAATGCTCGTCGAAGTACATTCCTCCACGAAGACATGAGGAGGGATAAGAGCCCAAATCTGTAGCTAATGTGTCCTTGACAATATATTTTATTATATCAGAGCGAACATGTTCTTATCAGTTTTTGCCAAAAACTCTCTTTCTTTCTGTATTCAGAATTCAACTAGTATATGGCTTGGGGTAGGAATCCCAGAATTAAGTAAACATTCAAAGAATACACATCTACCCGTAGCACGTCACCCACGATTTTAAACCATTTTTGTCATAAAGTAAAGAGATATATGTACACTCTCTAATTTGGCTTCTCAGGTTCGCAACAATTCGGAAATATACTTCTTTTCTGCTGGGTGTTTTGATAAAAGTGCTCTTCTTTGTCGAGTTACAAGTGCTCTTCTTTGGTGCTAAATGTTGTTCTGAAAGCAACTAGAGTTCGTCGCGGAATTCCGCTTTTGGAGCTGGAAACGGCTCGCTCTCCTCGCGGAGCCCCACCCAACGGGCGGCCATGCATCGACATGCGCTTTCGGGCGGCATTTCACATTACGACGACGTTGACAGGCAGTTTGATATTGTATTTTTTTACTTTATTCGTGATTTTTCATTAATTATTTTTTTAATTTGTTCAAATTTACTTTGTGAAGTGAGTACGAGTATTGTTAGTTCTTTCTCCTCTAGTGTACGGTGTGTTCTAAAAGTCGTCTAAAAGGCGTCTTTGCCGTGCACATGAGGTAAATGTCACACCGGCAGTACTTAGAATTAATTTTAAAACTTCTTTTAAAATTTGTCATCTTTTGGCAAGCCGTATGGAATAAGCATGCACACTTACTAAGCATTTCTGTGGTAGTTTTTTTAGGCACTGATATTGAAGAGTAGTTAGGAGAGTGAAAATGGAAAAGTGGGAAAGTGATGAAAATATTACTATAAAAAATGCAAACAAAAAGATGATGATTTTAATGGTGAGTCAATTCTGATTGATTCTTATCTTGCTTTCCTACAAAACATCGTCTACAACTTAAACATGTATTGATATTGTTGCTGTTTTTGTTTATTAAATTCATTTTTAATCAATTTGCTTTATTGTATAATTAACAGTATTATATATGTGTCTATTACGTGGAAATCCTTATTATGTATATAATATATATGTGAAGGAAATTATTTTTACGTCAACTTTAATTTTCTTCGACCATTTTAGCATGGCTTCAATCAGCTACAAAAGAGTAACTGAACAGTGGGAAACGGAAACGCAAAGCTTATTGTAAGCTCTGCGAAACTAGTGTAAGGGCCCACAAATCAGATCAAGATTCCTTGACCACAAAAATCAACGAAACATCGACATAAACAAACTGCGGTACCGTCAAAATGCCGCGGAAAACTAGAATCATTTGGTACAAACATTGATATGGATCTCACTTAACACAAATTAATTTTCATTTATACATTATGAAAATATCCAAATATCAATTCAGGTCCATTGAGAGGCTAAAGAGCGTGAAATTACCACGACTCTACTGTGTAGCTTCTGTGGATCGCCTTGGCGAGCTTGCATCTCAACTTAAAAAAAACTTTAAATAAATATTTTGATGCAAATTCAAATATCCCGCTTTACAAGTTGAATTTTTCTCATTGGGCGAATTTACAGCCATCTAATGGCGGATGTTTGTAGGAAGCGTCTGGCAACCATAGAGGAGAGATAAAATCAATACGATTGTATCTCTCCTCTATGCTGGCAACCCTATGCTGATGCGACTGATCTCTGGCGGCGGGGGCAGTCACTATAAAGCCCGTGCCGCGTGGCGGTCTTTTGGAATTGCCCGCTGAGGCGCCTGTTGCTGAGCTCGCCAAATCAATGCGCTCTCGTGCTCGGAACGAGTAATGTAATGGGCATGACGGCGGTCCCGCGCGTGGGGGAAGAGGTTCGCTCCGTAGTTACGCTTTAGAATGGTCATTATTATCTGAATGTTTATGATTCAATAAAAATATGAAAAGTAAAAGAAATGTACGTAGGTTATTTCATAACACAAAGCAATATCTGGCTTTATTTATCGTAACCTTTACAGTACATCCACTTCCATTCTTCCAACACATTACATTTTTGGAGAAGACAGTTTTAACATTCTAATACAACATTTTATATATTTTTATATAATACAACAATTTTAGTTCATCTCGAACCAATAACACAAGCACACAAAGTAAAACTAGTGGTGCAACATAATGCCATATACTTTCCCGTATTCGTTTCTATTGCCTTTGGTGTCGGCTTGCTAGCTACTTGGACTCGCTACCTACTCCTTCCATCTATTGCTGCTCAATTTAAATTTTTTTGTCATTTTCTTAACTTTTCGGTTTCGAGCGAAAATATGATTTAAGATTATTAAAGAACTCTAAAACCTCGCCCTAAACGGCAATTTTCTTTCAAAAATTTGGTGCCGTTTTTATGAAGATGGCGTTTAAGCGCTACTTGAAATGCGAAATTTGACCTCTTTTCACAGAAAACTATTGAGTTTCCGAAAAACTTCGTTGAATTTTGAACTGGCTTTACAGAACAGGTTGAGCTTTTGATAAACTTTATTTGACGTTATTTAAAGCATATGTACTCGTAAATATAATAATGTGAACAATTCGCCGCTAGTATAAATATCGACTTGTCGACGTGAGAGACCAGTCCAGAAAATTAAATTTTTGTAACTTTATAAAAAAACAGAAGAATATGTTGTCTATGTCATCTTATACAGTACATTTAGCACTATCCCTACCAAAAATTTGAAGAAAAACATTGAAGCCGTTTGTGAGTAAATCTTGTTATTATAATGTTTTTAAATTGCACATATTTCTCGCAATATTGCGCGAAAACTAATAAAGTTTTCAAAAAATATACATGTCTCTAATGAAAAAACTCACTATAGAGAACAAATTTTATTTGAAGAAAAAATCTCTATCTTTATGTTTGTAGTTGTAGGAAGACACCGAAAAAAATTCAAATTTTTGAAATCATCGAAAATTTAGAGTTAACCGTGGAAATCGGACATATGCCACCTTTATAAGTGTATATTACTCAATTCTTACAAAAAAATTGAAGAAAAAATTTGGAGCCGTTTTTGAGAAAATTTTGAAAATATCCGGAGGGCTTCATGTAAAGTACCCCCAAATTTTAAAGAAAGATTTGGAAAATCTGAAAGCTTCGATTCGAGCCAGATCGACACGGGTTTCTTGAATTTGGAAAAAATCCTAAACACGGTTTAGGCTAGTGGTGTTGACGGCCGGGCGGAGGGCAGACGGACACACACACACACTAAGATACTCCAAGCGACGCCAAGACACACACACAGACACCTACAGTCGTACAGACGTTTTGAAAAGAATCATTTTTGAGTACTAGAGTACCCCAAAATGTGTATTTCCGTCGACATCTCGAAATCGATTTTCCGCAGCATTACATATCTTCCCCTATACTACTTATAATACTCCGTATATACGTACGTATACGGGAAAGGAAGTGAAATAAAAAGGCCTAAATGAATTAACACATGTTTCTCTATATGTGTAGAAGCGCTCAATCCGAATTTGAAGCTGGAATTGCGCCACCACCCTCAATCAGTCTTATTCGCGAAAAACCATCGTGACATTGTATTTTTTTGTTTGTTTTCGGGGGTTGTTGTCAGACTCAAGACTTGACCCATGTTTCTTTATGTCCGTCAAAGAGCTGAATCCGAATTCGAAGCCAGAATTGCCACACCACCTTCCATTTGTTTTTAATTGCGAAAAAACAATGAAATTTAAAATGTTATGGTGTTTTTTCGCGATTTAAAGTAATGGAGGGTGGTGGCGCAATTCTAGCTTTAGAATCGGACTAAGTGCGTCTACATACGTAGTGAAACATGTGTCTAGTCTTTGGGGATGACAATAACCCCCCACAAAATACATTCTAAAGGTGGTTTTCGCGATTAAAAAAACTAGAGGGTGATGGCGCAATTTTGGTTTCAGATTCGGATTCAGTGCGTTGACATATATAGAAAAGCATACTTAAAGTCGTTGAGTCTGAAAAGCTTTTATTTTGTGTTGTAACCGTTGCCTATCTGTGAAGATAAGAACGCTACATTTAAATAGCGCGGGTCGTGCCCTCTGTAAGAGGCAAAGACCTTATAACTACACTAGATTGCTAACTCGTCCAGTCAAAGCGTTGGATCAGGAGAAGCCGGTCGCCATATTAGAAACGGGCAAGAAGCTGGCGGCAATTTGAATTCCAGAAGTACCAAGCTCATACCCTGAGGGAATGAATGCTCAGAATTACGTACAAAACAGTTTTAAATTATTTATATCTGTTAAAATATTTAAAAAATAATACGAATAATATTATTTATTTCAACAAATTAATTTAATTGTTACACACGTTTGAGGTGAATGGCACGTAATAACTAGAATTATATTTACACATTGTTAAATAATATCAACTTATTCAGTTGATGTCTTTTACTAATAGAGCAAATATCTTCTTCAAAATGTTTGGCCTGGGAGAAAAGTCTTATTTCTCTGAGTAATTGTCCTCTATTGAATTGATAAGCTGAATTTTATGAGGAACATGAGTTACGGCAGTGGCTATAGCACACAGATTAGTGCCAGGGAAAAGGTTTTCATTGAATGCACACAACCGCTTTACGCCATGTTTCACTTTCTTAAACTAAACTAACTTCCTTAACTAAAAATGAAGCAGAAGCACCCTTATCTCTGAAGTGGAAAGACAACTACTTCTCAGTTTCAGCTTCTCAGTTTTGTACACACATTCTGCGGCTAACACAAAACACCTCTGTTTTTCACATCAACAAATCTTGTCCTGAATAAAGCATTGACACAATTACAACAAGTAATTCGTTTGGTCAATGTCCGAACAATAATGCCACACACATAGTACAACATTTGTCCCTTATATCTATTAATTGTGCCTTTAGAACATCTCCAATGTTGAACTGTAGAATATCATATTAACCATGCATACTGTCACTTTCAATTTTTCCCCTTTCATTTTGGGACAAAAATTGACCCTACATCATTACCATCAAGTGCAATGCAATTAGCTGCAGAAGAAGTGGATATACTGTTTTTCTGCAGTATCTCCTTCAGAACTGCAGTAAAATGTTTAACATTGGGGTTGCTGTTGCAACCTAATATCCTCCTAATTCTCAAGAATAGTAGCTCAATATTATCTTGAGAAAATCTGTAAGTACGTACATACTTGAGAGGATTTTCAGCTCTCTTAAATACTTCCTTCCCAAAAGAGAAAACTGATTTGACAGAAGTTGCCAAACCAGGAATGTTTTCCTAGGTGAATGACAAAGTAGTTTGCCATTGCTGTCTTTCAGAGAAAAATATATAATTTACGTCTTCAGTAATTTGCATTTCTGTTAATCACGTTGTCAAAGAAGAGGGTTTTTGTGGCCCCTGACAAAGACACTTCTGCTATTGAGGAAGTTGAAAATTCGATACACGACCTGAAGGAAATTACCAGTAGCTTTACTACCATGAAACTCTCTAATTTGGGACATATCTAAAAATGTAAGTGATCTCCAACTGAAGAACTTGTTGAAGAAGATTGAGCAGCTAACTTTACTTTCATAGGGTCACGTTTCCATTCTACATGTTTTCGTGTGACTTTGTAAGCTAAATTCAATGATATGGAAGACTGAATTTTCTCTAAGTTCTCAATAAAGAACCACTGTATTTTTCCATCTGGGGCATTAAATTTTAAATATGTTCCAAGAGCATTACGAACCAATTTCAAGTTGTGGCACGCATCAGGAAAAAAATACACATTATATCCTGCAGTTAGATGCTTAAAATCACATTTGATTGCTTCAAAATTGTTGGCATAAATATAACAATCAAGTGCAATCATTGTTCGTAAATTTGTGTGTGTGCCATCACCTCATATTTTTACACCAACCTCAAAGCTCATGATCAGAGCAGTTTTCACTAGTTCAGTTTGAACCACTTCTTGTTTAAAAAGATACCCAATTGGTCACTTCCACTTGCTTGTCAATGAAACCAGCATGAACACCAATGCCTCAGTAGCACAAACTTTAGAACCTTCAAAAGCAAATTTATTACCATAGTCACAATAACCCACAAACCGACATGCTTTAGGATCCCAAACAACATCTTCCTAGTAGCCATGCTATCAAACACTAAATTACATCCTGCACTCTTCAGTTGTGGTACATTAATATTGAACCTACATAAAGTCATCTTTAAAATGATCCCTGCAAATTCGGGTGCTCCTGGCAGGAACAAAATCCTTCCTCTTCACAGCAATAATCCACATTTTCAGCTTCCCTTCGTCATTGAGAGGAAATCTGCAAGAGCGTAGATTACTCATTCAGATTCTCACAAGGTAGGTAAATAACCAAAAACAAGCATGATAACAAGTATAATGCACAGTACGTTTTCCCTCCTTTTACTCGTCTGTTCGTACATCCGTACGCACATCACGAGTCTGGCATTGTGGACTCACACAGCACCACACTCACTGCACCTGGCCTGTTGGTCGTTTGTGCCCGTTTGAAAGATGGCGCACCGACCTCACTTTGGAAGGTCGAGTTAGCAATCTAGTGCAGTGATAACATCTTTGGCAAGAGGAGCCGCCCGTATTTATGTCCGTTCTGAGACAAATGAATTGTAGTGTCGCTGCCGAGCGACGCGACGCGACGCGACGGGAGGGGAGGCAGACAGCCATGACTGTCGGATCGTGCGCTGGGAGAAGAATCTTGTTTCATTACTTGAATACATTTGACGTATAGTTTTACTTTTGTAATTTTATACTTTCTGTCGATGGTGATTGGAGGATTTGGAGAATCGTGGCGCCTTGCCCAAGGCGAATAATTTGGAAAACCGGCACCGGAGAACGGACGGCACGGAGTGCAACGCGAAGGACGCTGCATTGAGGGCAGCCGAGAAGGCCCAGGTGGAGGCAACGCGTGGCGACGGCTCTCTAACGCAATTGCTCAATCAATTGTGTAGTAGGCATTCCACGTTCCCGCGAGGGACTCTATTGACTCGTTGCAGTTATTTTTTTAAGTCAAACTACTAACGGAGAAAGAGACTAGCAATAGAACATTTCGCGACGCGCAGACGAGTGCAGTTGCGCGACGAGGGAATGTGGTCTGTCAGGGCGAGCGCGGGGTCAACATAATGGTAATTCTTGGCATGTTAGACATAAATAAGCTGGTAACAGAATTAGGTGGAATGGAAGAGAGAGAGAGTGGTAGGGATAAAGTAAATGGTGTGTAACTTAAATAGTTGATATTTTGAGTTCTTGTTACTCGATTCTCTTGGTATAGGTTACTAGCAATGTGAAGATAGAACAACAATTTTGTATCTTAAGGCTTTGTAGTTAAAACAGCACAGAGTAAGACGATTGTAGATTAATATAGCTGGTAAATTAATTGTATTGTAAAGATAAGTGTCGTATGTTTGAAATTAGAACGTGTGAAATATCATATTTCTTTTGTTATTTTATTCAGATAGTGAATGTCAATAGACAGAAATTTCAATGAGATTTTGATGGCCTTGGTAGTTAAGAAGTATAAGGAAATACTTTTAACAGTGTAAATATTTAATTGTTTGTGTTTGTGCAGATTGTAAAATTGTATAAGCATTTTTTATTTTCTCAATTTGTTTAGTGAAAGGATCCAAACATTATTTCTTCACTGATTTTGTTATTGTAAAAAAAGGATAATGATTGTGTTTTGTGTTTAAGAATATAATTATTTTGTTTTTGAAAACAAAATTTGACTCTGATTACCAAGTCACATTTTTGACTGCTGATTACAGTTCTGAACATTCATGTTCATTGGAAATGAAAAAGTTTCCGTGTGTGTGTGTAGTTAATGTTAACAAATAGATACCCGTGATGGGTCACTTGGGAGAATTTGAACTCCGGGACAGTATTGTTTTGTTTGAGATTGTTGTAAATCCTCGTGATTTTCAATTCCTTTTTTTATAATTTTCTATATTCAAAATTCGTCTCTCATTTCATAATTGATGGCAATCTGTAAATTCTCAGAAATTATTTTCATATTGCCGGTTTCTCTGAGTTGCAAGCTGCGTAATGCCTCTGTTGGTTGAACATACTGCAGTTCTTTCGAATATACTCAACACTCCGCCATTGTTACGGTATCCACAAAAGGAAACCTTCCTTCCCATACCGAAAGGAAATTGAAGGCTGTGTGCGGTCGCCCCCTGAGCCGCTCTGCCTCTCCGGCAGGCCTCGGGGCTCCTACGTCATTTCGCCGCCAGTTGGCAAACGCTGACCTATTTTAAGCCCATTGTCTTTACAGTCTTCAAAATCCTAACGAATTTAACTGAAAAGCTCTGTATATTCTATGGTATTGGAACATACTCGGATAATATACTAGGCTTTTTAAAATATTTTTGTAATATAAATTAAACTGAATAACAAAGCCAGCAATCGTCAAAGACTTGCTTCAAATTTTCTAAAATACCAATTACAGGAACAAAAATGTTTCCCTCAGCGTGAAGTAGCGAACAGTATTTTCAAAACATTGTTAATCCCATGTAATTCCTAAAAGTAATACTATTTTGAATGAATAAAATACATGCATGCGCATCTTATAAAATACAAAGGATGAAAGTCAAGTATCGTCAAAGTCAACAAATTTTATATTGTTTTATTAAACCCAAAATCGACAAAGATTTTCTTCAAACTCAGCAATCTCCAAATTTCCTTTGCATTGTTAGAGTATGTAACATTGCTAACCTTAATATTGTTAAATCACATTTTCAGTGCATATTATTTCTACTACTACCACTACTACTACTACTACTACTACTACTACTACTACTACTACTACTACTACTACATAATAATAATAATAATAATAATATAATAATAATAATAATAATAATAATAATAATAATAATAATAATAATAATATAATAATAATAATAATAACATTAAAACTGACCTAAGTGGCTGCTTAGGCTAAGCCTGACACAGAGTGGCGAGTCAAATACGAAACTGGGCAGTCTTCAATGAAATCACACTAAACGACCACGTGCACGTAGAATTCTACATTGCACAAAAAACAGAAGGACGCGTTAAGTCGGAATTAAAAAGAATTCCTGGCCATTATGAAAGGAGAAGGAATTTAACGAAAAGACTCCCGGCATTCCTGGAAGACCCTCGACGAATCGAGGTGGACTAAGAAAGAAGAAAAACTGAAAGCTTAAGCTAAGTGTGAGATAGAAACTGTCAAAGAAGCATGCAACATGGCAATTGCAAAGAAACTGCCGTATTCGAACAGGAAACCTTGGTTGTCATGGTGGACTGCAGCAATCTCGAACGGGAGGGAAAACGCCTCGATGGGAAAACGCCTCGATGCGAGATGGAAACGACCCTAGGCACTAAAAAGAGAGTACTCTCAATGTAAGGAAAAACTGATAGAAGCGCTTTTTCGCACTCAATAGCAAGCACCGGAGCAGATGGCCACCACGACAGACAGGCTTCCACAGCAATCCCCCCTTCACCATGGAAAACATTCAGGAGCCCTCGGCAGGGACGGCGTCCCAAACGAAGCTCTGAAAACAGTAATTATGTTTAATTATGTAATTATGTGCTGCACATTTACAACAAATTCATAAAAAATAGACTTTCTAAAGACTGGAAGATCCCAAAATTAATACTAATTATATAAGGGAAAAAGCCCCTGAACGATCCCTATTCCTCCAGACCCATATGTGTTAATGGGGAAAATTCTGGAAGGATTACTTCTAGACAGAATCCAATTACAGCTCAAACGTCTGCTGGAAATTTCTCTTCCCAAGAACGTCACACTGGCCAATTTCGCGGATGACGCGATCACTGTGGCGTCAGCAATCTCTACAAGAGGCCTCAGCCTGGAACGTTTTTGACGGACAAGACACTCAATTTATCCCCCCAAATTCAAAATTGGGACAGAGCATGTGTGCTGCATTAAATCTCTCCATTACCTGGGAACGGGTAGAGATACTCCAGCTCAACTGCAAATGGGAGGGTACAGCGTCCATTCCTTCAAGGCTCACGTCCAGAAAGAGGAAACGGGCAAGCACGGCCCCAATTACTATCATCTCATCCCATTCAACGCCTATCCAAAAAGGTTCCGACGAGTAAATTACATTAAAGAAGTGGGGCTAAAACAGCACGTACTTTCGCACCCGTATTCACACGAAAAATTAAGAGAAAAATACTCAAATTTTCGAAAAGTTGAATATGACCTTATTTGCAAATCTTCCTTTAAGGAACCGATTTCTTTAAAGGAAAACTCTCTATCATCAATATTCTAGGAAGTATGCAAAAACATTTTGAACTTTTGTAATTTTCGAAAAATCAGGGTCTGTAACGAACATGAGACTTACACAATATCTTGGACATCCTTCACACTATCCTACAAAAATATTAATCAAAAGCGATGGAGGCATTTTTTAAATTTGGGATATGTCCCAGGGGCTTGTAAAGTATCCTCCAAAATTAAGAAGTTGGTCTCTAATTCAAGGATCCGCGACATGAGCCAGATCGAGTGGAAACTGCCGGTTGAAGTAAATCACCTGAACCATTTAGCCGCTGGCGTTGTTCAGAGATGGACGAAACATGGACTCTTGCTACACCTGGTGTGAGATGTTTTATTCTAAATTTAGCAACTGGATTTATCCACTATTTCGTCACCAGGGCCCTGTAATAAGATAGAAAAAAGCCTGTCTCTTGTAAATTTAAGATTGAAGGAAAGGAGTCCCAAGATGATTTATAGACAGACACAACTCTTCTCAATTTAGTTTTATTACATCTCTATGTTACAATTACTCGAATGCGGAACAGTTTCGGGTCATACTTCCAAGACCTCTCAGCATTACACTTCGTCTGACCGTGATGCTACATCCACCAGCTTGTAGTTTTAGTGATAATATGATATGAGCTCCTGATCCGTTTGCCTGAGGAAGGGGAAAATATGTCCCCGAAATTGTTGCGCAATCGAGTAATTGTAACAGAGATGTAATAAAACTAATTTGAGAAGAGTTGTGTCTGTCTATAAATTATCTTGGGTCTCCTTTTCTTCAACCCTGTAATAAGAGTTTTTCTGCCGAAAATTCGCCGCGTTTACGCGCAGAATTACATACTCCGTAGCGAGAAAGTTAAAGAAGACCAAAGGCACAACAATAGACCCAATAATGTAGACCAAAAGACTGCATAGCTTGACTACACCCTGCAGAAATGCGAAAGCGGTCCTGGGGTGGAAGAATCAAGCCCAAAAAAGGGTTTGTGGAGAGGACAGTCTCCGAGAGCTAGCAGCTACAGGACGATGACAATCACGATGACGTCGAGGACGATGGCGAGGGCGACGAGTAGGTGATGGCAGTGTCATAATGGTTATAGTAGCAGGAGGAGAGCGCCAGCTGCAAGTGATATACATGACGTAGCTGATCAGTACTGACAAACAACTCTTACCGCACGCGATTACTGATAGTTCTTTGTTGCCAGGTTTTGTATTGTGTGTTGCGAAAGTGCTGAGTTTTCTTGAAACTGCGTTATAGACTATGGCATGTACTTCGACACAGTAACATTGTAGTTTCGAACCTAACGCGATAGTAAGGATCCAACATTTTTCGTGCGACGTGGCGAGCACATAGTTTATAGAAATGGAGGAGTTACATGAGGCAGAAAAAGTGAGTGAAAACACCCAATGTTCTACGAATGGTTTCAAAAACAATAGTTCTCAAAACCGCTAGACGATAGCAGTAAATTCATCTCTATTTAACAGTTGGATTATTGTCCATGTTTCAATGTACTTTTGTGTATTATTTTATTATTGTCAGTAAGCAATGCAAAATTAACAATTCTCAGGGAAAGTATAGTAGGTATGTATATCGTAATACAGAATACATAAACATACAATGCTATGTCGGTTGGATACTTTAATTGGTCTGCCTTGTTGAACCGTAAGTGCCTGAACGCATCCCCATGCTCCCTGGGCAGGTGGCGCCCCTCGTGTGGAGTAACTTGACAACTTGAAATAACTCAAAAAATACGCGATGTACGAAAAATTGAGCAGAGATCAAGTCTTAAGTTCTGAAGGGGCAAGGAATCATTGTATGCTAAAATTATCTGCCCCTGCCCCCAGCGGGTGGGGCGGTGGGCAAAATTGAAATCTTAAATAGGAACCCCCATTTTTATTTCAGATACGGATTTTACGAACAAAAATACATAGGTTATGTCAGAAATATTCTTCATGTCTTCCGGGCTGATGTCAGAAACTTTTTGATTTGTGATAGGTGGCGCTCTAACAAAACTTTGATTTCCGAAGATTTCCGACTGTAATTTGCGTGGTTTTGAACGTGGTCGATTATTTCTGAGTGGTTAATAAAAATCAGTATTTTCTACGGAAGTCAATAAACTACTTGTAGCGTAACCCAGGAACAACGACGTGGATGTAGTAGTTATCTGTTCCCTTCGGGGTGCTTGTTTCACACAAGCACACCTTGCCTCTCACTATTGGGGTGCTTGCTGTCAGTGAGTCCCCTTGCCCCTCAATATTGGGATGCTTTCAGTAAGTCCCCTTGCCTCTCATTATCGGAGTGCTGGTCTTAGATGATTCTACAAATAGCTCAGCATTTATTTAAAGTAACGGCTCAAAATGATGGCCCTGAACCTCAATGCATTTATTGATTCGTCCTACAAATGAACGAACACATCGCATAAGCATATCTGGTGTAATCGCGGCACCAGTGTCCCTTATTCGTTGCATCATGTTTTCACGAGTAGTTGGTGTTTCTTGGTGAACGACATCTGTCGTAAAGTCTGGTGATCTGGCTGGCCAGTGCACTGGGCCTTCTCTACCGATCCAACGATTATTGTCATCCCGATCCAATACTTCGCGTGCTACTAATGAGTAATGTACTGGGCAACCATCATGTTGAAACCACATGTTTTGTCGCACTTCCACACTTACGTCTTCTAGCATTCCCGGTAGTTCTTTATCAAGAAGGTTTTGGTACTTCTCACCATTTAGATTACCGGCAATAAAGTATGGTCCGATAAGTTTATCGCCAATTATTCCTCACCAAACGTTAACCGATCGAGGTCGCTGATAATTTACTTGACGAATCCAGTGTCGGCTTTCTACACTCCCAAAATGCATGTTATGGCGGTTAACTTCACCGTGGTTTGTAAATGTCGATTCATCAGTGAATAGTACTTGAGTAAAAAAGTTCCAATTCGTTTGTATTCTCTGATCTGCCCATTGACAAAGCTGTAGTCTGTTTTCAAAGTCATTGTCAGTTAATTCCTGATGCAAGAATATATTATACGGATGAAATTTATGAATCTTCAGTATCCTCCAAACATTCATACGAGGAATCCCTGATTGTTGAGATATTTCTCGAACACTCGCATGTGAATTATGAGCTACGGCAGCCAGTACTGATATTTCATTATTTTCTCCTGTAGCAGAAACTCGGCGTGTTCTTTTCTTCGGTTGTACACTTCCGTCAGTAGAAAATTGTTGAACAATTCTGACGAAAGAAGAACGCGATCGTACTCTGTAAGGAAAACGTTGAATATACAAATTAACAGCAGCGTCGAAATTTCTCCCAGCTTCGCCGTAAATGAAAATCATTTCAATTTTTTCTTGCACATTTACATAATCCATGATGCAACATGGAGGAATGTTAGTTCAGAAAGGTAAATGATTAATAAATATCCGATCGCCTCTGAAGTACTGTAGGCACGGACCATGGAGAGACGCTAGCAACAAATTGACGGGTGAGCCCTGAGGTCACACTCAAAACCACTCCAATTACAGTCGGAAATCTTTGGGAATTAATTTTTTGCGATTACAGCTCCACCTATCACAAATCAGAAAAAACGTCTCAGACACAACATATGTATTTTTGTCCGTAGAATCCGAATATGAAATAAAAAAGGAGGGTTCCTATTTAAGATTTCAATGTTGCCCACCGCCCCAACCGCTGGGAACAGGGGGGTGCTGATTTAAGCATAGAACCATTCCCCCTTCAAAACTGTTAAGATTTGGTCTAAGCTCAATTTTTCGTACATTGCATATTTTTTGAGTTATTTCAAGTTGTCAAGTTAAATGGCGCATCTGTATGTGTGTATGTATATATAAAGTAACCACTAACTCACACGATTACCTGATTTCCTTCGGCGATTCAGCTTTGCCTGGCTGCTTCGTCGGCAGATTGCCTAGAGAGAGGCATGCGTGATTGCCTAACTACTGAGGCATTTTCTTAATATTACTTTAATCAATCTTGAGCTCAGTGCGGGTGAAGCCCAATGCCAGAACAAAACTTACAATTAACACGTAACCCTTCCGGGCGCCCAGCCACGGTCGGTGCTTGCCCCAGGTTCCTTTGTGGCGGCCGTTCGGCGGCCCACAGTCAACGGATTAAGCCACGGCGTGCGTCGACCGGACGGCGCCTCGGCGTCGCTCAGCGCGGGCAGCGGCGGGTCGCTTCGTGGTCGCGTCTTGCACGCCCCGGCTCGTACTCACTTTGTTCTTGCGGTCAGGCACTCACATGTGGTGTCCCGTCCCATAGTTCGGCTTCCGTCACGCGAGTCGGCCTGCGATGTGGGCGAGGTGGCGTGGCATACGGGGCGACCAGGCACGGATAGTCCCGGCCCCGAATCAAAGTAACAAGTGGCCTCCTCGCTGCCTCCGAAACAAGTGATCGATCCTTCTTCGACGGTCCCTCAGGAAAGTTGGCGTGTCACGTGATTCCTCCCCCTCGTCTCACATCGCGATTGGTCGTCGCGGCTCCAGTGGTTTCTCCGTCTTATCGCGGCGCCAGCGGCAAAGCAGCGCCTCGGCAGCTTTCTCCGAAGTTACCTCCGTCACGTAAATTCCCCAAAGAACTGGGCGCGGGCAATTCGCGTTGCTCAGTTTGAGGGTTCGGGAGGCGTATTTTCCCCATGCGTCTCGAGGGAGCGGCGCGGCGGTGGGTGGCTCTGAACAAGAAGGTGCATTCCTACCGTTCCCATCGGCGGCGCTTAGCGGCCCTCCGCAGGTATGCAGGAAGCGCAGCGCTTTCGGCCGCCCCTTTAACGAAGACGCGATTCCTTATTTAAATAATAAATATTTTATGTCGCGTCCCCATCCGATATGTGCGACGCCCCAATTACTATATATATATAATAATATATATATATATTATATATATATATATATATATATATATATATATATATATATATTCTTGATATTTGACTCGCTTGACATTTGACTCATTCACGATTGAAATTGTGTGTCACTCAACAAATATAATGCCGACACTTTTTATTTCAAACGCTAATTATGCAATCCTAACATAATTTACTGAAATTATAGAAATTGGAACTAGTACAACATAATTCTTAAAATCGGTGATAAAATGTCAAACTCTTAAGATGACATTGAGTTATCAATTTCTTCTTCTATGACCATAATACCAAAACATTTGAAGGGTTACATTTGTACATTGGGGTCTCCGAAGACATAATGGAGACAATTTTTTTGCGAAATCAGATACGCATATCCTTTATATTTTTTCTGTTTGATCTCAAAACTCAAATTATAAATATTATTGCGATGGGATAAGGATATCCCGAGCCGGCTTGATGCCAAACATTAAACTTGACACTTGGCACTAAATTAAAGATTCCAGAAGTCAATGTTTATTAGATAAATACACGAATATCTCCAAATCATGTCTATTAAATATTTAGAAAATATCATTTTGAAAATTTTATTTTCAAACTTTGCGTTTTACAAGCAGGATAAACCTTCTGATGATGATCTACGCAACGTTATAAAACTTGCTTCTGTTCCTCTTTAAACGTAATTAAACCATGAAAGTCTTGCATCAACTGGACCGCACTTTCAGCTGAATTCTTATATCTTCTTCAAACGAAGAATTTTTTGACAGAAAAATTGGACCATCGAACAGAAATCTGTCATTAATTTCAAGACAAGACAAGAATTTCAAGACGAATTTGAAGATGAAATGGCTTTTGACCGAAATAAAAATATTGACTTTTTTTTATATAAAGGACCACAAAGTTCTTCCTTGCGTTGGGATGAAATGTTTACCATAGTTTGATTGAAACTGTTTTTCCTTCGTTAATTATTAATTTGTAATTACAAAACCAATTTGAAACTTCTGAAATCGTACAATTTATTGTTTCTTTTTTGCAAAGAACATTTTTGTCATCGGCAAACAGAACCGTTCTTCCGTTTTTACTCGTAATAGTCAAGGGCATATCGTTTACGTATAACAGAAAGAGAATATTACCTAAAATCGAACCTAGCGGAACCCCATATTCAATTGCTAAAGAATCGGAAAGATAAGTAAATAATGTCCTTTCATGCCAGTATGGTACTTATACTCTTTGAGATCGATGTTGAAGGTACGAGGGTATCCAATCTAGGGCATAATACCCCGCATTCCATAAGAAGGTAATTTTGATAGCAAGATTTTATGGTCAATAACGTCTAAAGCTTTTGAAAGATCTAAAAATATTCCAATGGATGCTTCATTTTTGGTCCATTGATGAAGCAACATCTTTAAGAAAAGAAAAAATGGCAGTTTCCGTAGATTTTGATTTTCTAAACCCGTGTTGTGTGTCTGAAAATGTTTCATTTTTCCTGAAAGAAGTTCCCATGGCGTATAGAAAAACCTATCTAATATTTTTTAGTAACCTGACTAAAGTGAAATTGGTAGGTAATTTTGAATTTCATTTTCGCATCTTTTTTTTGAAAAAGTGGTCTAATTTTTGCTGTTCTGAAAATATTTGCATATATTCCTGTTATGCAGAAGCATTGAAAATGTGAGTTAACGGGTGTATCAAGAAAAGTACACAAGTTTTCAATAAACAATCCGGCTAATCATCTAAACCAGATGAATATTTATTTTTTAGTTTGCTGAATATTCGTAAGATTTTGTGAGAAGTTTCGGAAATAAACATCGTTCCGAAATTTTTTTGGAAAGGTAATGATGTTGAATTTGACGGTTTTAGTCCCTTCGTGAGTTCAACCGCAATTCTAGAAAAGTGTTGGTTGAAGAGATTTGCCACTTTTCCAGGACTACTGGCTTTTCCTTCATTATCTTTTAAAACATTCTCTACTGAGTAACGAGATGATGTCGTAATTTTTACGATATTCCACATTGCTTTAGTTTTTTTACTAGCATTCAAAATATCCTGATTATGTTTCATTATTTTTGTCTGAACTAACTTTATCAAGTTAGTAAATGATATGTTTGACGTAATGAATTCAAAGGTTCTAAAATCTTTCCATCGTCCTATTGCAAATGCTTTTGGAAAGCAGATACAATCTCAAAAACAATTACTGAAAACGTTTTGTGCAGTTTTTGAGACTATGCGGTTTGGTAAAAGAGACCCCTTACTTCCTTTTCAAAAATGATTCATAATTTCAATTCGTTCTCTGAGGTCTTGTCACAAAGAACTTGAAAGCAATTACAGCATCAAATACATTCTTATATCTCGATTCGATCAACATGTCCTGGAAAATTTGTTTTCTCAGATAAGAGCAGTAGAGCGAACAAAAATCTAAGACGCTTACGCCTCGTTATAATAAGCAGAAATATTACAAATATATCATTAAAAAGTTCCTGCCCTGTGGCTGTTGACCAAAATATTAATACATATCTCACATCTTCCTTATTTAACGGGTAAACTCCCAATGTGGAAGAAGCACTGAAAGTGAGAGAGGGATATTAGATGTTCCCTTATCATGTGCATCGGAATCCACTTCAGAATGTACAACAGGTCTGCGTTTTATAGCTGGGTACATAGCTCAGCTTTGTAAATCATATGACTCTTCCCTTGACATATATAATGAACAAATTCTCATTCAAGGTGGAGGTTGGGTAGAAAAATCGTCTCGGGATGGTTTCATTGTCCCACAAATAATTGGTAAAATACGATAAAATAATTTGAACCTACATGTTCACCATTCAGTAGACAGCATAGCGTATGGAAAAACCATAATGTGGTACGCAGACAGCAAAATTTTGTCACAGAAAACCTATGAATCATTAACTGGTTAAATGCCAGGAAAAGGACATTTATTTGGATACGACTTTTAAATGTTGAATTCCAAGCAAGATCTGCTGAATGTCACAAGCGAAAAGTAAAAAGTATCTGGTTTCATTTTATCCTGTTTCAAAACAAAGTTTAGGTATATGTTTGTTTTTTTGTTTTATTTTTGTATGTTTTTGTATTTTGCAATTTTTTTTCGGAATAACTATGGAGTGCTTGAATGTCATAAAATTAAATGTGATATCGTACTTTCCAAATAACGGGTTAAGGCAAAGTTAAATCGTATGAGCCTATTACATTTCAAGTACGGTTTAAAATGTCCTGCAGAGTGCTATTAGAAACATTTATGGATGGAATATCACTCACTTTAAAAAGCTCCTTTCAGAAAACTAGATGATTGATTAAAGATATTATTGTCGTTCTTTATTATGAGTACATATAAGTTAACATTCTCCTGTATACTAAACTATTTAGCGTTATATTACGTTGTCTTCAAGCGCCGGAATGAGCGCGTCGGCGAGTTCTCGATAGTCAAGTCATTGCGCATCCGCCCATTTCGCTGCATCTTATTTTATGTACTTTGTCTGTACCCACACGCGGTTTGATTATGCGAATACTCGGTGTCTAAACTACCAAACCAAGTTTCAGAAAAAAATATATTGATTTCCCCTACGGGACGAGACACTCGCAAATAGCCGGACTTTGTAATGAATTGTCCCTTTTATGGTTCCTGCGAGCATCGCGCATATTAATATTAGAACAACTATTATAATTCGAAGTTAATGATCACTTCTTCACAAATACAATGTGTGGCAAAGTTTTGTTTTGAAGCTGTATCAACACGTCTGTAAACAAATTAAAAATCTACATAAACAAACTGAAAAACCTACGTACCTTAATAAAGGCATATTTTCGTCTTGTGTCTGCAGTGTTAAGTTTTATTTTTACAATGTAACTGCACAGCCAGCATTTCAGCAAGTATTTGATTACTACTTTTCTGAATATCCTATGATGACATACACTTCTATGAAAGTAAAAGGACAATGTTTTTTATTTATTTGTTTCGTTTCGTTTCGTTTCGTTTCGTTTCGTTTCGTTTCGTTTCGTTTCGTTTCGTTTCGTTTCGTTTTCGTTTTCGTTTCGTTTCGTTTCGTTTCGTTTCGTTTCGTTTCGTTTGTCGTTTCGTTTCGTTCGTTTCGTTTCGTTTCGTTCGTTCGTTTCGTTTCGTTTCGTTCGTTTCGTTTTCGTTTCGTTTCGTTTCGTTTCGTTCGTTTCGTTTTCGTTTCGTTTCGTTTCGTTTCGTTTCGTTTCGTTTCGTTTCGTTCGTTTCGTTTCGTTTCGTTTCGTTTCGTTTCGTTCGTTTCGGTTCGTTTACGTTTCGTTTCGTTTCGTTTCGATCGTTTTCGGTTTCGTTTTGTGCGTCCGTTTCGTTTCGTTTCGTTGTCGTTTCGTTTCCCGTTTCGGTTTCGTGTCGTTTCGTTTCGTTTCGTCGTTTCGTTTTCGTTTCGTTTCGTTCGTTCCGCTTTCTGTTTCGTTTCGTTTTCGTTCGTTTCTTTCGTTTTCGATTCGTTTCCGTTTCGTTTCGTTTCGTTCGTTTCGTTCGTTTCGTTCGTTTTCGTTTCGTTTCGTTTCGTTTCGTTTCGTTTCGCTTTTCGTTCGTTTCGTTTCGTTTCGTTCGTTTCGTTTCCGTTTCGTTCGTTTCGTTTCGTTTCGTTTCGTTTCGGTGCGGTTTCGTTTCGTTTCGTTTCGTTCGTTTCGTATTCGGTTCGTTTCGTTTCGTTTGTTTCGTTTCGTTTCGTTCGTTTCGTTTCGTTCGTTTTCGTTTCGTTTCGTTCGTTCGTTTCGTTTCGTTTGCGTTCGGTTTCGTTTCTTCGTTTCGTTTCGTTTCGTTTCGTTTCGTTTCGTTTCGTTTCGTTCGTTTCGTTCGCCCCCCCTTTCGTTTCGTTTCGTTTCGTTTCGTTTCGTTTCGTTTCGTTTCGTTTCGATTTCGTTTCGTTTCGTTTCGTTTCGTTTCGTTTTCGTTTCGTTTCGTTTCGTTTCGTGTTCGTTCGTTCGTTTCGTTTCGTTTCGTGTTCGTTTCGTTTCGTTCGTTTCGTTTCGTTTCGTTTTCGGTTTCGTTTCGTTTCGTTTCGTTTCGGTTTCGTTTCCGTTGTCGTTTCGTTTCGTTGTCGTTTCGTTTTCGTTCGTTCTTTCTTCGTTTCGTTCGTTTTTCGTTTCGTTTCGTTTCGTTTCGTTCGTTTCGTTTCGTTTCTCTTTTCGTTTCGTTTCGTTTACGTTTCGTTTCGTTTCGTTTCGTTTCGTTCGTTTCGTTTCGTTTCGATTTCCGTTCGTTTCGTTTCGTTTCGTTTCGTTTCGTTTGGTTTCGTTTCGTTTCGCTTCGTTTCGTTCGTTCGTTTCGTTTCGTTTCGTTTCGGTTTCGTTCGTTCGTTTCGTTTCGTTTCGTTTCGTTCGTTTCCGTTTTCGTTTCGTTTCGTTTCGTTTCGTTTCGTTTCGTTTCGGGGTTTTCGTTCTTTTTCGTTTCGTTTTAACGTTTTCGTTTCGTTTCTTTCGTTTCGTTTCGTTCGTTTCGTTCGTTTCGTTGTCGTTTCGTTCGTTTCGTTTCGTTCGTTTCGTTTCGTTTCGTTTCGTTTCGTTTCGGTTTCCGTTTCGTTTCGTGTCGTTTCGGTTGTCGTTTCGTTTGCGTTTCGTTCGTTTCGTTTCCGTTTCGCTTTCGTTCGTTCGTTTCGTTTCGTTTGTTTCGTTTCGTTTCGTTTCGTTTCGTTATCGTTTCGTTTCGTTTCGTTTCGTTTCGTTTCGTTTCGTTTCGTTTCGTTTCGTTTTCGTTTCGTTCTTCGTTTCGTTTCGTTTCGTTCGTTTTCGTTTCGTTTCGTTCTCGTTTCGTTTCCGTTTCGTTTTCGTTTCGTTTCCGTTCGTTTCGTTTCGTTTCTTGCGTTCGTTTCGTTTCGTTTCGTTTCGTTTCGTTCGTTTCGTTTCGTTTCGTTTCGTTTCGTTTCGTTTCGTTTCGTTCGGTTCGTTTCGTTTTTCGTTTCTTTCGTTGTTTCGTTTTCGTTTCGTTTCGTTTCGTTTCGTTTCTTTCGTTTCGTGTTTTCGTTTCGTTCCGTTTCGTTTTCGTTTCGTTTCGTTTCGTTTCGTTTTCGTTCGTTTCGTTTCGTTTCGTTTCGTTTCGTTTCGTTTCGTTCGTCGTCTTCGTTTCGCTTTCGTTCGTTTCGTTCGTTTCGTTTCGTTTCGTTTCGTTTCGTTTCGTTTCGTTTCGTTCGTTTCGTTTCGTTTCGTTTCGTCTTCGTTTCGTTCGTTCGTTCGTTTCTTTTCGTTTCGTTTCGTTTCGTTTCGTTGTTTCGTTCGTTTTCGTTTCGTTTCGTTTCGTTTCGTTCGTTTCGTTTCGTTTCGTTCGTTTCGTTTCGTTTCGTTTCGTTTCCGTTTCGTTTCGTTTCGTTTCGTTCGCGTTTTCGTTTCGTTTCGTTTCGTTTCGTTCGTGTCGTTTCGTTTCGTTTCGTTTCGTTTCGTTGCGTTTCGTTTCGTTTCGCTTCTTTCGTTTCGTTCGTTTCGTTTCGTTCGTTTCGTTCGTTTCGTTTCGTTTCGTTTCGTTTCGTTTCTTCGTTCGTTCGTTTTCGTTCGTTCGTTTTCGTTCGTTTCGTTCGTGTCGTTTCGTTTCGTTCCGTTTCGTTTCGTTTCCCGTTTCGTTCGTTCGTTTCGTTTCGGTTCGTTCGTTTCGTTTCGTTTCGTTTCGTTTCGTTTCGTTTCGTTTCGTTTCGTTTCGTTTCGTTTCGTTTTGTTTTGTTTATTTCATTTATTCAGCAATCGCATCGACTGCTGGGTCATTAGCGATTTTAGGTACATTTTACTGTTACATATTGCATTTGTGTTTTACAATATGTTACTTATGTATAGATAGCTTTATTTTAATGTTATATACAGTTTACTTCTTGACATATTAATCTTGAAAAGGATTTACTAGTATTTCTTATATAGAGTTTAGCACGCCAATTCGTTTTAAAAATGTCGTATCATCGTACACACTTTCAATATTGTCCAAATCGTTTTTGATGTTCTCAGGCAATCCAGTTCTTTCACATTGGTAATCTTTACACTCTGTATGTTTAAATTAGAGATTGCACTTCCACATTTAGGTCATGTTCACTGGTGTTTTTTGACATGAAATGAGAGTAGTGTCAAGTTGGAGCGACCTATTCTTAGGGCCGGTTGCATAAACGTTCGATATGGGATCCATAAGCTTATTGGTTCCATAAAATAGTAAATAATAATAATAATAATAATAATAATAATAATAATAATAATAATAATAATAATAATAATAATAATAATAATATTTATTGAGTCACATATACAATTACAATCGTGTATGACGAGTCAATATGATGCTTTGGGTGGAGAGAGCGAAGTTACATTACTGTTCAGGAGCAAACAAGGGGCCATCTCAGCATTTGCTCAAAGGACCAGGGAAACTGAACAAAACGATCGAGATGGGGTCATTGGCCTAGAAATACAATACTACATAACGGCAAAACGTGTTTCTAGAACAACCAATCAGACTTATAGAACCTTTAAGGCTTTCTATAACTTATTGGTCCTGTAACGTGTCTACAAATGCTTATGGATTCTACAAAGTGCAACATGGCGGTTCTGCGCACTGCTACAGCTGTTTGTTTGTTATTGCTATTACCTTGCGTCCGCGTGTTGTGTTGAATATCAGTGAATTCTATATTCGTACATTATTTTTGCATGTATTGTGACGAAAAGCATTAAATTTGATTATGAAAATATGTTAATTTTTGCTATAATATTTTGTCTTCTTTCTTTTTTGAATTCTTTTTCACCAAGCACCAATACCAACTTCCATCCAATGCTTACGTGTGGCATCCAACCTCTTTTGAGACATTGTTGTATTTTTTAATACATGATACAATAAAGCCAGATTGTACATTGTACTGGTGAATAACCGAGTGCAATCAATGAAAATAATAGTTCTTCAATTACACTATAATTCAAAGATTCGTAAAAGAATAATTTAGCTCACACTTAACCCTACGTAGAATCATAAGTGAATTTAATTTGCAGTCATCATGCTGAAATTTGGTTTGTCATAAAGAATAATTTTCAGTTGTGAAACGATTTCATTCCAATAAATAGATAACCAATGAAGATAACAAAATTTGTTGATGAACCACAGATGAAAATGTTTCCCTGTAAGTGCTAGTATTAATATTAGTATTACATATAAAATTTGAATAATTTAAATGACTACCCTCTGATTAATTTTTTTTACTCATGATATATTTTAGTGCATTATTGCTTGCCTGTATTTAGCACATTAAATGCCTTAACTTCAGGGCTCTACTTGTATTCATATGTACTACTTAATTGTTTTCATCGCAAATTAATTATTACTTTGTATTTCAAAGATATTTGAATAGTAGTTCATTATGAATTTTAATTTTTTGTTAATTGTATCAGCAAAAATGAAAAATAAATTAATCTTAAATTAAATTTAAGAATGGAAGGTAAATTAATGTAAATACAAATAGGAAATGGCTAATATAAAGAATTAGTTTATTTAAAATACTATAAGAATGAAACAAAAAATAAACTAAATTGAAAATAATGAAATAAAAGGAAATTGCTACTAAGAACGCAATAAGAAACACAACCAAAAACACCTTAATAGAACGCAATAAGAAAGTGCAAGACTCTGTAAGGAATGAGTGTTCAAATATCGAGTGAGGCTATCTATTGGTTGCATCTCGAAGTTCGTATAAAATCTATAGTTATGGTTTCCATAAATTTGCTTTATGCAACGGTGCACGGCCTATGGAACCTATAAATTTTATTGAACCCATAGCTACGGAACCCATGTAGAAAGCTTTATGCAACTGGTCAATATGCATTAAATCCTCCTGTTCTTGATGTATGGTTGATGCTCCCAAACTTTGGAGTAATCCTCCATTAACTCTGTCATATCCATCACGTCTCGTCGTAGTCAGTTGTCAAGAGGACCACCAAGTAACATTTTCGCGATCGCGCCACTGCGTCACTACACTGCCAGGATTGGGAAGATTAGGATTGGGTATAGTTTAGGACACTAGCCTAACTAGGGACACTAGGGGTAGGAGTAGTCCCTGAGAAGTATCCAAACTCGTTTTGTCGTAACAACCATGAGTTTCACCTTGAGTTTTACCAGATGTTCAATGTTTATTATTTGTATCATAAAATAAAAACATAGGTGTATTTCTATCAACTTAGGATCAAACAAATTGTTTTCCTGAAGGTTTTGATGAACTGACATTCCATGTCGATTAGGTGATCTTCACGTATTCCTCCACACAAGTGTTGATGTCTTCAATTGAACTTTTTGCATTTCTTATGACAGTTTATTCATTATATTTTACAACTTCATAGTGGCTGTAATTTGCTAAGAAATAAATATAATTTAGTTTCCTAGTTCATACTTATTCGTATAAAAACCAAACCAAGTTTAGGTAGCACTAAAGTGGTGCGAAACTTCAACTACGCATGAGCTCGATGGTGCTTTAACGGTCGAGGTGGCACGAACTCCCTTATATACACGCACTTTTCTGGAGCCCTCTATAGATGATACTATACAATATTATTTTTTAAATAGTTACTTCTAACAATTTTGTCAAAAATATTGTAATAATATATATTGTAAATTTGTTACAAATATTGTAACAAAGAAAGCTCTAGGCCT
>BOPP01000374.1:210494-221794 GCA_017312745.1 Gryllus bimaculatus | reverse complement strand
ACCTCGCTCGATCCGCCACTGATTGCGAAGGAGTATGGGTGAATATTGGGGGCTCAAAAAAACGTGCGCGTATAATATATATTATTACAATGAGAATGTGTCGTTACTTCGTCGATTTCAAAACTACTTTAAGGTACCGCGGGGCTTCCATCTAATAATAATTTGTTCTGAGACTTTTTCTTTAAACTTTATATTTTCATTTGACATATTCTATTTTGCTTAGTTTTTAACAGAAAATTTATAATTCAGAAGCTGCAAATTTTCACAAGAGCATTTGCACGCAGCTGAAGAAATATTTTAAAATGTGTTATCAAATTTTCACTATGAAAACATTCAATTTATTTTTCCTGAGAAATATCAGTGCGCACAATGTGTACGCCCGAGAACAAGTAGCCTTATTAACGTCACCAGTATAATGATTAAATCATTTCAACTACGGAAATGATCTGTGTAGTACCCGTGGTTCCCTTGCTGAAAGAATATGGAAATAACCTGATAACATAATATTAACTAAATCATAAACTATTTGCTTACTCTAATGATGAAATATATTCGTTTTGCACACAACTATTTGCGTTTTTGCTACACGTGATGGTTTATTTAATACGTCCTCACAACCCCAGAAACAACCTGGGAACACTTCCTTGTGACGTACGTGCCACAGGCGCGTGGTGAAGGACATGCTATATCTTGGATTTTTGTTCTGATCATGAAATGAAACTTATTTTAAATTGCAAAATTCTGAAGGATTGTATGTGAAGGATTATATAATTTTAGTGAGGGAATAAATATATCTTCCGTGCAATTTGACTACGGGTTTTCTTGGTTTTGTGCTTTGTTGCATCTTTGCTCCATAGGTTAGGTTACATGATGTGAGACATGAGAACGGCCGGTTTGAATGAGGGATGACCGTGACTGTCAGTGGTTGTGCATAACATTATTTATTGTGAATATGTTTAGAAGTAAGACAGTGGGGTATATTCTTTTTGTTTCATAACGTGAAAATATCCGTACCTAACGTTCCGTTCACTATTGATTTGTGAGTTGCGCTTCTAATCAACATGGCTGCAGATAATGATGAACCCATATCTGACCAAGAGAAAGTTCGAATTGTGACAAATTTTATATTGCATTCTCCTCCTGGGGAGTTTAATGAGGTTTTTAATGATGTGCGGGTGCTATTAAATAATGACACTGTCTTAAAAGAAGAGGTTTCCTATGCTTTCAAGCAGTACAACAAAGAACAATTGACACCTGTCATGTTGGAGAGGTCAGAGCATAAAACTCTTATTACTGAGCACAATGAACTTGGAGGAGACAGATTCTTTGATGATAGATCAAAGCAAAGCTTTCGATACGATGACTTGAAGAAAGAGGCATCAGACTATTTGGTAAGATATAGCACTCATAATGTTTAACGAAGAAGTTATTTTAATTCAAGTAACCTGTATTAGGTTAAGATTGTCTAGCAAGTTAGACAGCTTCATTGTGCATTATTCTTCAGTTCGCACAAGTGCTATAAAAGCTTTTAGTAGTACAATAAGTGTAGCTGAAGCAATAAAGACAAATCAATGAAACTGAAAATTCAGAATCTAAATAATTATTTCATTGTTGTGTATCCCTGAAATTAATTGTTTCATTGTCAAGTTCAGTATTGATATAGTAAATTCATGTTAGCTTGTTGAATGTTAAAATGTATGTGGAAAACTTTAATTTTTCTAATCGTGCACTACGTGTGAAGTATGACTGTACTTGTAGTATGACAAGAGGAAATTTCTATTACTTTATGGACCTCCTTATCTGCAAGTACTTGCTCAGCTATCAATTGGTATTGCTCTATAATTGGCCAGGGATATATTTAGTTTCCTTAAAACGAGAACTCCCAAAAATTTGAAAATACATACTCGTGGACATAAAATAATGGTATGAATTATTTTATGATAATTAGGATGTGCTGTGGAATATGTTTTTGATTTTAATGTACTATAATTAACTAGAAATAAAAATATGTGGAGCTGAAATCTTTCACAAGGTTGAAAAGAAAGATTCTAGTTGGAAATGATTTTAATTATAACATTGTCTTCAGTGAATCAAGTTATCCCATTTAGAGATTGAACATATTTTGTACTAGAGTTGTTTGTAACTGTTTCTTAGCAACTCAATTTGCATGCTTCTTTTGTAATTAAATCGATTATTGTGAATTTCTTTTTGTCAAATGCTTCAAATGAAATAGGCATGCCATCTTTATGACAAACGAATCCAATTTTCTAGCCCTGGACACCAGACCCAGTGGCAGAGCCTTGGCGGTCAGCATTGGAAGCCGAGCTTGATGCGTACACCTTGAATCACTACAGGCATGGAGCCTGCAGTGTTTTTGGAAAAAACCAAGGCAATGCCATTGCACTCATAGCCTGTATTGAAGATCATCAATTTCAACCAAATAACTATTGGAATGGACGCTGGCGATCACAGTGGAGTATATCAATAAGCTTAGGTACAGCAGAACTGAAGGGTGTGCTGAAGGTACAAGTGCACTATTATGAGGATGGCAATGTGCAACTAGTAAGTTCAAAAGAAGTTAAGGATACTGTTACCTATGGGGATAAACAAGGATTAGCCAAAGAAGTTCTAAGAGCAATTGAAAATGCTGAAAATGAATACCAGTCTGCAATCTCTGAAAATTATCAAACAATGTCTGATACAACCTTTAAAGCATTACGGCGACAGCTACCTGTGACCCGAGCAAAAATTGATTGGAATAAAATTCTTTCATATAGTGTTGTTAAAGAGTTACAAGGTCAGTAGACTGTCATCTCTTCTCGGGACTAAATGCACCGACGCAGGGGGGAGACCTTTAGTGCCAGACTGTGATACAAGGTCTAATTTATTTCTTCAGTAATATTTGTCAACCTTTTGTGATGAATGTTATTTTAAGAATGGTGTCTGGGTGGGTTACAGTTATGTAAGTTTGGATATTTACTAACCATAAATAATTAATAATTAATTGTGCACAAACACACTCCTTCATACAGCGCACACATACACAGTTATAAAGAAGGGGTAATACACATTTTGCAAACAAATGTATTATAGCTTATATTACAGGCAGGCAAGTTAAAGAAGATACCACTGTCTGGAGTGGTCAAAGAGAGGAAAATGGATTGAGAAGGGGATAAGTGTCTTAACAACCATCATAATTATGTCAAATGGAATGAAAATAATAAATGCTGATAAAAGTTTGGAGCCTGGTTCATGTACACACTTATCGTTGGTATCTTCTTCAATTAACCTGATTGCAAGTACGTTGTTACTCAAGAAACTTTGCTTCTGTGCAAATTGTGTAGGAATAATGTATTCCTAAAATTATTTCATTTTTGTTTGGTAGCACATGTTGTACCTCTCCGCGCGCGCACACACACACACACACACACACACATTCGCACACACTATTTATTGATGGTGTTGTAAATAGTTTCCTATGAAAATGACAGTAATGGAAAAAATTGTTTGCTGTCATTTAAGGAGTAAGTAGCAAATAATATTAATGTTGCAATTTGTAGTTGAGGAGGGTGGTGCCCGTTTGAAGTTCTTGATGTGCTGATGGTGGCACTGTCTTCCAGGCCCTACTGTTTGCTTTGTTGCTCTGCATTAAGGAGTGCAGTCCTTCCCACTTCACAGATTGTGCACTTTTCTTCTTGTAGGCATAAGCCACTAGAAATGCTGTTGTTCAATGAAACAGTAGTTGAAGGTTAAAGCTAAAGCTCAGAAGCGAAAGCACTTGGGCGTGGATGTAGTTTCCGCTCTCTTCGTCCTCCGAGGCAAGTGCAACAGTTCCTACAAACCACCTTGGATTGGTCTAGAGTCCACTGGAGTGGACCATAACCCCTCAGTCTCCTTATCCTCAGGGGCTGGCTAACCCAAGCCACCTTGGCTTCATTACTTTATTATGTGTAGAATTTCTTGAGGTAAGGTTGTTTTTAAATTCGTGAACAAATTTCAGTATTACCACATCACAAATTTCCACTAGTGGTAACTTTGCAAGTTGTTGAAGAAGTGCTAGTGTTAAATGGTGTGTAGGTTAGAAGGACATCCTATACTAGCACAATTTCACACTGTGTATAGGCTATTTGCTTATGAGTTGCCCATGTATAATTTCTATGCTGTCAGTTCTTTTTTAAGTAGATTACATTTGGCCATTTCCAAGTTGGGCATGCCTGAAACCATCTGCTCTCCTCCCAATTAATGGGCTGCAGAAATTCCCCTGAAATTTTACAAATTGAAGCAAAAATTACTATCTGCTTCGTTAAATGTAAAGCACACTTCTTGAAAACCAGAAGATTTTCAAAATTATCCCTTCAACAAACAACTTTGATTTAGAGATCGTGTTAATTCTGAGAAAACTACTGTGGATATCCTGGATACCAGTGACAATAATGAACTATTAATATTTTTTATTGGTATAAATTTGCAAGCTAACATGATGAATAGCAATGTGTGTAAAGAGTTAAAAGAGCTGGCTGAAACAAATTAATAATTTAAATTGTGTTGTTATTGTTGCTGCCCAGGGATAGTTCCTTGATGAAAATATATCATATGTGTATGATGATTGAAACTACATGATGTAACTTTTTTAAAGAGTACTGCAGAAATCTATACCATGGAAACATTGCTGTTCCCTCAACTCAGGTTTTTTTCAGTGCTGTGATATGAACTATGCAGACACAGTACAATCAGAACATTGCAACATGCAATAACAGATATGATCATACGTCTGGCATTAATATCAATCTTCTATAAAGAGAACTGCATCAATACTAAAGCAGTGTACATATGACATAGCTAGGTACAGACTTCAAATTTAATCGCAAAAAAATTAAAGAATATTTAGCTTTCAAGAAAATTTCAGGATCCTTACTGTGCTTATATTTTTAAGATATTGTCTATCTGCATGATTTATCATGACATCTAGATCCATTATATTTGGTGTTAGTGTTATGATATTTATAATGCTTTGGATAAATAATGACGCTGGTCATATCATCTTGTTCTGAGGAGCTCTCATTAAGAAGCATTTGCTTGCAATGAATGCTGTAATGTTTATTTAAGGGAAATATCATTTTTGACATCGGTTATACAAATTTTACTTTAGGTGAAAATTCACATCATTTAATTATTGACATTTTCTGTTCTATGTGATTGACTAGACTAAAGCAAAAAAGGCTACATGGATTAGAAAAAAAATGTTTGTATTATGTACCATTTTGTATTTAGATGCTTTATTCTGCCACATTTTTTTCGCCCATTTCATTTTATTTGAAAACATTTGTTTATTAAAAAAATATATTTCAATTATGAACATTTATATTCTTTAATGGTATCTCTTTCCCATCCTTAATGCACACTTTACTATTTTTGTCCATTCCTTTAATTTTCGTATTAATTTTCCCGATCTTCATCCTTTTCTTGTATCTTTCTTAACTGAATCCTGTTTCATGTTTTGATGCATGAAACCTGTTATGCATACTATTAAATAGTCTTTGACACCTCAAACAATTTATGAAACATCATATTTTGTAATAATTTAATATTACATTGCCTACAATTTTAGTATTTTACTTCATTTAATGAAGAAATGTGAGGAGATTTAATTGAGCATTGCAAGTTATACAGAACTATAGGTGTTCTTTGAAAGTTCTCATTAAAAATAGGAATTTGATTATAAATTTACTTCAGGAATTAAAATCTTATTTCTGTAGGAACAAACAATATAATATTACTGTCTTGTTTAACACTTGGTAAACAATTCAAATGCATTTCCCCTTTCAACCCTTTTTTTTGTACCATTTTAATATTTCTAACCAGTATTTTATGTCCTTTTCTGTTTTTGGGATTTATTAAATGCATTCATAATTTAAATTGAGTAATTGTGCCAGTGTCTGCAAATAAATACCTTTGAGAGGGAATTAGCTGTTAGGAAAAATCTGATGGTCACCTTGGAAGTACTGAACTTCTTAAAAATTAATCATTGTTGAAATACTGCTTCTGAAGGAACTGAAGAATAAAATAAAGTATCCTTACTTTTGTGATTTCAACTTTCCTCTCATGTTTTCTCTCTTTTTAAGTTGTCTTGACATTGTAATCTTCATGTTATTTATATGGCTAGCATATTAGACTTTGTGTGTGTGTGTGTGTGTGTGTAATAAAGAAATCTCTACTCATATGAACAAAATTGCAATAAGGATTTTGAAATTGCATTTATAGTGTATAGTGTAATCCCTCCCATTTTTTAAAGCTTCCATAAACATCCTGAAGTTGTAATCTGTCTGTGATACAGTCCTTACTGATTCTTTTCTTCCGCCCTCGCTGTGTAGGTTATAAGTTTCCATTAAATTTTTCTATCATTAAGAATAAACCCATTAGATTGTATATTGATTATATAACTTATAAGAATTCAAATAAATATTGAACTGTGGAAAAAATTCTAGACTTAGATTTTAATATTTTGGAATATTGGATAATTTGCTGTTTAACATTTCTGGTGGCTTATGATATCAGCACTGAAAAGAAAATGTTGAGCAACCACCCACTAACTTCTCTGATCTATACCAAGTGTCCTGTTTTGTACAATAATTTTTAAAATCTTTAAAATGTTGGGTATGTGACTTTCTTCTTCCACGCCCGTCTACTGTGTTGGAAAGCATTAGAGAACTGATGACACCTCAATACAATTTTCCAAATTATGTCATTGTCGTGTTTACAATTGCAAGTTCTTGACAGATGCCTCTGATCATGTACTGTGAAAAGTGGGAGATTTAAAACTAGTAGCTTTACTTAAAAACATGCATCTTTTTTTGCTAAAAGACCTTAATTAAATTAAGATTAGTATTTTTTTAACTTTCTTTTGTAGCTAAAATGCTCTTCCATGCATTATATTAAAAATGTAGACATGGTCAAACATTAACCATTACATTTTCCAATTCTTTGCCCCAAATGATAACACCAAATCATAAATAATTTACGTCAATGGTGATTGTATTAAATTATATAGCAGGTGTATCAACTTAGATACCACATCTAATATTATATTATACAACTTTTCTTCTAACACTGAGAGTAGAGCAACATGAAATAATACAAGGTTTTGTGCAGCATGTTTCTTTTGTTTTTCATTCTGAGGCTAAACAATGATTTCTCTTTTTTATTTAAATAAATTGTAATAAAAAGTCATTAGGATAAGTGGAAAACTCTTATGAACATTTTGAAAATTTGGCTGAATCAACAGCCATAAACATCTAGAAAATTGTTTTAATTGAAAGTAAAATTTAAATCGCAAAGATGAAACACAATTTTCTCGAAAGCAAATAATGGGGCAAAACACTGTAATGTTATAAAGTTGGAAAACTTGAATGTGGGCAATGTTATGAAGTAATTTATTCATGCGCACAATGTTTTATGATTTTCCTGGGGATAACTGCACAACTTTAAATCAGATTTGGATAACGTGTTAGAATTGCTGATAAATGTCCATTAGGTCATGTAAATTTGAGCAATATGGAGATGGAAACAAAACTAATACTAGCAACTATTGAAGCAAAATTATTTGAACTTCATAAATTCATGCGTTTGAAAAGAACAAAAAATTTTTGTGAAGTTACATGTATTGACAAATAAAGTTGACCATGCCTACATTGGAAAATGGCCTATAATGCATTGTCAATCAATTGTAATTAGCCCAATCAATTGTAATTGCTCCAATTGTTCATTTTTTATTCATATTTCTCATATTACCAACTTAAATCCAATATTTTGGTTAATATTTACATTTACTAGTTACTCCCCTGAAATATTAATCAATGTGTTTATGAAAGAATTGCTATTAGCTTTCCTTCTGCTGATTTTGAAAATATTTTGTTCATGTTAAAATAATTTTAATAAATTTAAAACAGAAATAAACAGCACAAAACACCAAAAAACAGTTACTAGATGGCATTGCTATAGAGTTAAAATGTATTATAGAAATGGCTGCCTGTATATCTGAAAATCCTATGAGATTTGAAGTCCAATGTGAAATGCTCTAAAATAGAGTTCTGTGACATGCATTCCTGTTCTTTTTCATGCTTTTTAATGGAGTTGTTGAATGTAATGATTCTCAATAAAGTATCCTTGGATGGTGCTAGTAATTTCCATATTAATCCAGTTGTGAGACCTGTGAATTGAAAAACACTTTGGACCGTTATAATTCCAAACAACTTACAGGAACCAATTTTTAATTATCACAGAGAAAAAACTTACTTTCTACTTTATTGAATTTCCTTTCTTGTGGTATCAAAAATTTCCAATAAAATCCCTGATTAATTTCATGATTGACCTATCTTCTTCCATAGACACTTAACAATTCTGAAATATACCAATTTGTACAGTTCTTTGTACATGAATATTCATACTTATTTGTGATAATGTAAGCAATAATAATTATGATGTAAACAATTTGGTTCTGCCTTAGTTTGCTCTTTTGATAAAAATTTTTGATTTACTATTTTAAGTGATTCTTGATCCATTGGAATTAGATGTCGTCTGATTCTTGAGTGTGGGTCAAAACACACCTTTACATTCCTGGTGTTTTGGCCATTCAGCCTTCATCAGGGCTACAATAAAAAGGATATAATTTTTACAGGAGTAAAGAGACCATTTACAAGCGGAGACGACTAATGGTAGCATTTAAAGAGTCTTACGTGAAAGTTATAAATAGGAGACAAATTTTCATGAAATGTTGTCTTTTTTCTTTTCACTTTAGAACAGTGCTGTTTAGTATAGAAATTCATTTTATGTTATGACAAAATGAAATTACCCATTTTTATAGCCCTTTTATTTTCCAATTTTTTGTCAATTGTAACTAATGGGTAATTTTTTACTTTTTATACGTCATTTTTACTGCATTTTTCAGTGATTTCATCGATTTTACTACCATTTTAATGGTACTTGCTTCCAACAATATTTACGAGGTGCAACAAATGTTCACCACAGAATTCTCAGGTAGCCCATTCAATTTCTTCGCTCATATGTTGTAATGTGAGCAGTTGTGAGTACTATGTAATCTAAGGTTCTCATGACCCCATCGACGTGACCCCATGTGACGCCCGTCGACCCCATTGCCAGTTCGGGTAATTTCGAGATATATGAAGGCAGAGATTGTCTTTTAATCCGTATATTCCCAATGTCCCAAAAATGGGGCTGTGTATTTTTCTGTTAATAGTTCATCTCTAGGAACGAATGAAGGAAAGTTATTATGTATGCCACAGTGTTGTGTTGACAACAAACAATGTGAATAAATTCATTGGTATTCTATAGCATTTTTCGTTGTTGGAGACTGGAGTATCTGCATTTGAGCATCATGTGGCTTCGTGAATCAAGTACATTATTTAAATTAATGATTTTTTTAATCGTGTATTTTATAACACGATCTGCTGAAACTTATATTTGAAATATATTCTAAATACTAAAGATTATAGCATATATTTTAGCAGCAAATTATAGTAGAATCGTTATGCCCCATTAGAGGGGCTATGGGAACGAGAGGGTATAGGTTTTTATATCAATTATTGGCAAGTAAATTTTTGATATTTGAGTAAATATCAATATTGCACAGTGTGAAGATGTATTATATTCAAATGTTTAAATCGTTTTTCCTTTATATTTCCTCTGTCTTATTAATTTCACATTATCCGTAAACGAAATAACAGAATTATTAGAACATGATTACTTCACAGAGGCATCGGTTTTTATATCTGCTCCTGGAATCCATCTTAGTGATGAAGACAGTGGTGAAGATGAAATAGAATATGCTGATGTAAACCATCTTACTGGAAACCAGCTATGAGGCCCACGAAAACTGCAAGAGACAAAGATTACTTCCTCTGCAATAGATGAAACTATTCTACCATCTGAAGAATGGTCTTCAATGAACTTGATGTTATGAACAAGGGAATCGCGTTTGAAGCACAGGCACAAAGTAAACAGGTTGAAACTGGGTGAAAAAAAGACTTTGTGCCTCTCACAGAACGTACTTGGGAACAACCAGATTGGCTGCAAAGAGAATAGTCTCTCCTTGAAAGGAATTTTGCTGTTTTTCCCTCAAAGGAAAGACTTTTGATGTATCCCATTGTGAAATTAAAACATTTATTGCATTTTTATTGCTCAGTATGTTAGTAGGTAGTAGTAGAAGCTGTCTTGACTGCGATACTGGAATTGACACACTACACCCAGGAGTAGCAAGAGGAATCAAAAAACAGATTTGAAGAACTAAAATATTTCATCTAACAATAATAATGTTATGATGAGTGACAAATTTTCGAAATTTAACCTTGTAGGCAATGATCAATGAAAGATGGCTCACTTTCTTTTTCTAAGATGTAAACTTTTGCGTAGATGAATCTATGGTTCCATATTATGATCGCCATTTCACAAAACACAAGAAAACAACACATTTGGTTTCAAAATATGGTCACTGTACACTCGGTTGTGCTACCTCATTCAAGTAAAAGCATATCAGTAACCTTCTACTAAGAGAGAAAAGCCAGATTTTGGTGTGGATGGATCTGTTGTGAGGGACTTGCTCGAATAAGATCCACCCGAAAAGCAAAAAAACTTCTTTCTATCAGTGTATGCCTAAAATTTCACAAATTTCCATGCTGAAAAAATTATTAATTTGTTTATTCATTAGTCCATTAAATAATTTCTAATTTTGTGTTTAAATATATTTCTTAATTATTTAGTTCAATAAAATAAATATTTGTTCCTGAAAATAATATTTTCCTTTTTCTGAAGATCCTGTACCCTCCTATTCCCATTGCCCCATTATTGGGACGTGCCTCATACCCAATATGAGTTGTCGTATTAATGAAAATAGAACAAATTCATATAAAATGGACCAAAACAAAATATGAGCGTGAAATTACAAGAAATATAAATTTGGGAATAAATGGATTAAAGATGAGTCTAAATTGAAATTTAGCAGGCTGAGTTGATTTGAACAAGAGGAAGGAGACTCAATTTCATCTGTAACATATCCAACAGCTTGAGTTGTACCTCTGAAGTGATTTTGATCAAATTTTTTAGGGCATTTTTTTAAGCAATTTAAAAGAATTTTATTGATCAGTTTTGGCAATGTTCCAGGTCATCAAAATCTGCCCCTAGTTATAAACTAAACAAACTTCACATTCTTATGATTTTCCATGCTTCATTTGGCAATATCCTACATTATGAATAATTGAATCAGTGTTTAGGAAAGGGAAATAAGTCGT
>BOPP01000374.1:159309-210464 GCA_017312745.1 Gryllus bimaculatus | reverse complement strand
CAATATCTACAGGTGGCATCTGGGACTTCTACACAAAAGTTGTAGAATTAGTCGCTTGGGCTACTCTGTTACTTCAAATTTGCATTTCTATGATTTTGTACCCTGGATTTATTTCCTTTATAAAATAATTATGAAAACTAATTGTTGAAAATGTTCATATGTATTATTATAACTATGAAAACTGAAAATAATTATTTAAAAACAATTTTTTTTCTTAATTTTTAGACTTGCGAAACAATATAATCATTGAATAAATATATAATGTGAATTAACATATTGTTCTTTGAGGGCATGAAAAATATTCTTACTCTTAATACTTAAAAACTACTCTTACTGAAGTACTTTCATGGTATTAATATCAGCATCGACGCATCATCAATTTCCACTCTAATCTATGGTACAAATTGAGATATTCATGTGGGATGTATTTTACTATTTTTTGAACATTGTTATTTTCGTTCTGTTGATTAGAAGAATAGCTGAGCCATAAACTTTCTTCAAAGGCAAATCTGAACATCCCTTCCCTTTCCCATTTGCCAATGTGAATGAGTATGGGATAAGCTCATCAGTATATGTACTCATGAGCCAAGAGGTAATCAAAATATTCTCTTCATGTTAGCTGCTTTACTTGGAAAGAGTCATACCAGACTCACAATGAGAAGTTCGTGATGAGCAAGGGACTTGGTTGTCTTCTTAAAATAGACCACCAGGCTTTGAAGTCTATAGTGTCCATTGTATCTAATACTGTTGTCATGAAGCATTTACGTGTTTCCTAGCTGATAATACTGGTTTATTTGTGCAAGGATAAGAAACTAGTTCTGGACTACTTTTCTTTTCCAGTTATTAAAATTTTTGGTTGGTAATAGAACTCCAACTTTAATCTGGAGAAGTTTCGTTTTTACACTGATCTATAGCTTGAAGAATAACAAAGAAAATGTACATCTCAATTCATTTTTACGTAAAAAGAGGATTTATTTCCTTTTTGAAATTGCAATTTAGTTAGAGTTGAGCCTAATTTTTCATAATATGGGATATTACCACACGGAGCATGGTAAACTATAAGAATGTGTACTTTGGAGTACAACCTTTCAGGTGGGCCTCTTTAAATGATGCTGATAGTTGTCTGTGATTGTAAATGGTCTCTTTACATAGTCTTGTAAAAATTGTTTATTTACTATTTTACTAGCAGAACTTCAAACTTAGGGTAGGGGTAGTAAGCTCTTTATCTAGTAATTTCATACATTCCATCACCATGAATTTTTTGTCCAAACTTTACATTAGCCCTAAAGAGAAAGCTATATGGCACTGCACAAAATTGGTCTCAAGAATTTTGTAGTTGCTGATGCTGAGCAAAGGTTTTATTTATTATATTCTCCCCTTTCTTTTATGTTGTTGGAACATTTGGCGGTTCTTGTGTAAACAACACAAGGCCAAAAAGTATTTTGAATTTTTTCAATATTTATATCCTCTAATGGATGTTGTTCTTTAGTAATAGTTCTTTAGAAGAAGCTCAAACCATCCTTTTGAAATGTTTGCAAATACATTTCTAAATTTGTGCTTTAAAATTTTCACTAAAATATGGTGTACTTCTAGTTTTTATTAATAACTGAATTTTCTATAATGCCAAAATTTTTTCTTTGAATTTTTCTAACACCTTCGTTATTGAAGCCATTTGTCCATAAGCAAAAGCAGTCCAAACCAGCTGAAAATATTTTCAGTGAATGTGAAAAAAAATATTCATAAGGACAAAGGTGCGAGTATAAGCACTGCGATAAGGAGTACTGGGAAGAATTTTCGTTTTAAAATGAAAAAAGTAGTGTGATTTGTTTGGAAATTAAGAATTAACAAAACATCTCTTAAAATTTGAACGGAATATTTTAAACATTTATATTGTGATGATTAGGGCCCATATGTTTATGACATGTCATATTTTTTTCTTTGTGTTATTTCCATGGAAAATATAAGTTAAGCATGATTTTATCTACAATAATTAAAATGCAATCTTTACGTGTCGTATAAGTTAGTCATATTTTGGTCTTTGAAAACCTTTTTCATTTTCTGTTTATATTTCAAATTATGGCCATGTTTTTACACGAATTTTTGTATTTTTATTATTTTGATCCCATTTTCGCGTACTTGCTTCCAGTCGTGTCAAAGCGATTTTGTCACAATTTATTCGTTCAATTAAACGTTGGTATTTTAAGGGGGGACGAGCAGGAGATAATTTCTCATTTCCTGTGGAACAGTGGACAGAACTAACCACTCGACAATTGCTGTTACCTAGTAGTAGCAATGTAGCCTAAAGAAGGGGAAGAGTTTCTAGTCATTGACGATGAAAGTAGGGTACTATTGGCACTGCGTCCGAACAGTGGCGATCTGCCATCTCGGCGAGTGCCTTGATATGTCTCGAAGATACAACACTCAGCTAGCCGAAGTTTGTAGAAGTACGTGTGACATCGAAGTGTGAGATATCTGTCCACTGAAAAGAGCTCTCATCGCTTAAAAAAACAAAAACAACAAAAACCTTCGCTAGCGCGCGAATCACGAACGCATTGCTGTGCAGAGGCATCCATAGGAATTGTGTTAATTTAATAATATAACCACATTCTTTTATATTTTGAAGTGAGTTGCAATTACAAATACTTTTCCAATTAACGAAAATCCAAATGCATTTTGCAAACATACATAGTTGGTTACTTTTGGCGTTTTGAAAAATCGATGTTAGTGATCTGTTTTTCTTGCGTGCTTCGTTCGCGTGACGAAAAATTTGCTGAAAAGAAACAAGAGTTCAATTGACTTTGTATTTCTTCACACAGTGTTCACACAGCAAATTATTTAGATCGTTTTGAGTATTCGGTAACTTGTAATTGTAGCCTAAAATTTGTACAGCGAGCTGATGGAAAATACTCTAGCGTAGCAAAATTTGCGTGGTCAGATGGAAGATCAGGCCTCATGGCCCGAGTGTCGACACGTAAAATAAAGCAGCAATTCAATTCAGTTTGAATCAACGTGTACAATTGAACTCTTTAACGCCCGTGGGAAAATGGTTCTGGAACGTGTGTAGTAGATTCGCGGTAATCCGACTCTAATATTTCGGAAGGGCCCAGCGACGTCGAAGCAGATGTTTGTAAAAAGAAATTAGGGCAATCCTCACAGCTGACGAAATATCCCGTTCAGCATGCTATCAAACTTCATAAAATGCTCTGTGATTAATTGTCTTTATTAATGTACATGAGTATATATGTATGCCTTTGTGTGGGTGTGAGCGAGGGGGGAGAGAAGAGAGCAGCCTAATACACGACCACGCGCCACCACTAGGAATACGGAACCATTTTATTTTTAATAAATTCTCACAATTTTCTCTTGAAATTGGCGTTTGAATTATGTTGATATCACTTACAATTTTTTTATTTACTCGTGAAATGCTGCTTTCATTGGGCATGGGTGCTAGCTACAATACTTTTAGATACTTTTGTACAATGCAACGCATATACAAGTATACTAAAATATTTGGTCATGCAAAAAGTAATTGAAAATTTATGTTGTCAAGCTAATCAACATAAGTCTCGAAAGGAAGTAGTTGTTAGAAAGTATTTATTCTGATGAAGAAAGTGCTGGAGTGTTCAGAGGGATGCTTCTTTCAAGCCCATTTCTGGAAGATGATATTTTTAATACTAAATTATCTTTTTTTCAACGTACGTTTATATTAGAAATTTTCACTTGTTAATAATGGCCTCCTATATTTTCTGAAACATTTTTGTTCTGGTTATCTTAGTATTATATTCTGCAAAACTTTATTTTTTATAAAACGATGTAAAAATTGCATTATGGGAGACTATTTTTATCTACAAAAATAGTAAACACTTTAAAACCATTGTTTCTGTGTTATTATGAAGATATGTCTGTAACCTTGGTATACCTATGAGAATAAACAAAACAGGCCAATAAGAGTCATGGTAAAAGGCCTACATCCTACATGCTGAGACAGAAATCAAAGAGGAACTAAAACTTAACATCTTTAAGATCGTTAGTGTTGTAAATATTAAAACAACTAGGTGAACTGTGAGATTGAAACAATTCCTTTTTCCTTGTTCATGTTAACATATGAAAAATTTAGAAGATATCGAAAGAATTTTTAGATGCCCTGTGTCACGTAAATGTTATAATTGAGTGGCTGAGAAGAAGTAACCTCATATCACGACGCAAGAAGTGTCAGAGGTTTGAACACTCCCAGAAATTCTGCCTGCGTTAAGTACCCGGGGAAGTATAAAACCATCGATTCCAAAAAGAAAAATAGCGATCCTCCTCTGTGTGTAAATTAAAATAAAGATCACTCCGCGAACTATAGGGGATGCATAGTTGCTAAAGAACTACAGAAAAGAAGAAATAATCTTACTAACAATAAATCGTCCCAAGCAACGAATAACATGCATTAAAAAGTCTTCACTTCTAAAAGAGTCGTTGAGGGTAGAATTTATGCACAAACTGCCAAAAAAGGTGATGTACAACATTCAGAAATTAAGACACTCATGTAACGCAACCTGAACAACTTGCCTTGATGGACATGTTTCAACGATCCAACAATATAACAATACAATATGCATATTGGATAAAATATCACAAAGGGTTGATAAGCTGGAAGGAAATAACCTTGGAATGGTATCACATGGCGTTAAGAGATGAAGCAGAAGGACATGGGAATTGCTACACGGAAGGCAAACGGCTTACACAACAGAAAACAAGAAATAGAAGTTTTCTTATATTGATATTTGTATGATCTCTGTAACCCATTCTACAGAACAGACCTATTTTAAACTAAACAGATATAGTGTATATCAGACAGCCCATCCAGATAACAAAGCAAGAGTTGTAAGTGCTATTCTGATAAAAAACACAACTGATCGTTATGAGGGTCACCTAAAATTTGCTGAATTTCAATTAACTGTAGTAACAATAAAGTGTGTCGTCATCAGAATACTGGTGCAATATACTGCTCTCCAATGCATAATATTAAGATAATGGATTACCAGCAATTTCTTGGACACATGGGGGAGAGATTTATAAATGGGAGAGACTATAACGCCAAACATGTGGATTGGCGATCTACGCTGACCCCCAAGAAAAGCAGTGAACTGAGGGAAGCAATGACAGAGTGGATACACTTTTCATTCTACAAGCAAACCTACGTATTGGTCTTCCGACCAGAATAAATCACCCGTTCTTTTAGACTTCTTTATATCAGGGAAAGTGTTCCCAAACTTTATTAATATGGAAGAAAATTTTGATCTGAGCTCTGATGACTCCTCTGTGATAGATTAAGAGAGAGAGAGAGTAATTATGGAAAGTGGAAGACCAGAATTAATGAACAAGGCAACTGACTGGGAGAGCTTCATAATTGAACGGGAAAATAATATTAATCTTGGAACTGAGTTAAAGTCTCTACAACAGTTAGAAAAGGTTGCGGAGAGATTTTCCTGTACAATCCAAGAAGCGGCATGGAATAACACCAAACAAATTGCCTTGAGCACTGTACCATTTGGAAATCAGGAAGTTAGTTGAAGAAAAAAGACGTACAAGAATATGGCAACACACTCGCGATCCACATGATAAAACTATACTTAATTTCTCTTAAGAGAGAAATTCAAAAATTGAAGGATGTACCACTAACTTCCTATATGCAAAATTTGACTGCAGATAAAACATCTGACTATTCGAAAAATAACTGATTCCTGGGCACGAGACAGCAAACAGAAGGCAGACACCTCAAAATACCTTTCAGAGATCATTCAACCGAATGATATGCATTATGTTGTGGTCACTGAAGAAAATACAAATAGCGAATTTGAAAAAATCGAATTTGTTACTAAAAATAATTTGTTAATGAGATAAGGCATGTTAATGCCAAAAAGGTTGCTGGTTTTTATATCATGGGCGAAATCCTAAAATAGTTACCAAATAAGGGGATAGTAATGCTAATGTATTTAATCAATGCAGTCTTTAGGCTAAAGCATGTTTTTAGTATATGGAAGGTTGCTAAAATCATCATGATACCCAAAGCAAGAAAATTGACAGGAAAAAAATAAAGTTGTGTCTTAGAGGCCAATATGCCTGCTGCGCATTCTTTCCAATGTCTTTGATAATTTGCTGTTAAAAAGGTTAAAACCTTTTTAGAATATAATAGAAAGAAAGAAAATCAGGGGTGATTTTTAAACTAAAAAAAGCAATTACCCGTGCAGTACGCAACACGCTCTACATATCTGAGAGAGACTTCGGGGTTAAAATGGAAGAAGAAGACGCCGAGCAAAAATAAGAGCAGGCTCCGGGAAGCGACGTGGGGCCCGTCCTCATTCCACGTCGTGCTTGTAAAACGCCTCGGCGCCTAGTCGGGCCCTCGGCGCGCGTGTGCGGCGTTGTTCGCTGGGGGCGATGGCTCTTGGCGAGCGGCGGTACTTTGCCTGCCCTACGGCGAGAGAGCATTTACGACTTACTCAGGATATATTCTCTTCAAAGAACGCGCCTCGAAACGAGATCGCGGGCGAAATCAGGCCTGACACGTCGCCATACATTTGAGGACGAGGCGTTTAAAACTACCCGGCAATCTTGAAAATGGTTCAACAAAAAAACAATTGTATTTACAGGAAGCCGCTTTATGGGAAATCAAGAAATGTGGAATTTCATTGGTTTAGGAAAGACGGGAGAAATGAGAGAATGTTGTTAACTGTAAGGGAATTTTTGTAATTGTAACTTATTCATTTCTCATTGTTATCCGCCAGGGCGACTGCTGACTGTCCGTGCCTGCCTCTGCTGCGAAGGACCTGGGGACGGCCATCTCATCTCTCCCAGTCCCGAGCTGGAAGGCCCGGCGCCGAAAGGCCCAGCAGCCCAGAGCGGGTGTTAGAGAAAGCAAAGTAAAGCAAGTAAATTCTCAAAGAGGTCTTACGCTTTTCCTGGCACGACCTTCTTGGAGCCTAACGAAGTCGCCGGAGTTCGCAGGGCGTAGGAAGCAGCAGCCATGTTGACAGCTCCTTTGCAGCAACGAGGCGGACCACGAGGGGTGTCAAGCTGGAACAGCCATGTTAATTATTTGCCACAATTGCCAATTTATTGCCACGTCTTTGCGTTGAGAAAGGGCGTGTGAGCTGAGCTGACCCGACACCAGTACGCAACTTGCATTAGAATCGTAGTGTGGCGGAAATTGTATAATAATTTATTGCAAATTAATTACATTTTAGATTTGTCAATTTATTGAGACAATTTAGAATTGCAACGTATTTTCTTCGAGAAAACGAAACAGATGTTCTCAAAAATGACTGCAAATATTTTTTGAAATGTTTACTGAATTTAAGGGTGATAATATTATGGCACAGGTTCAGTTTTCCTTAAAACCTCTGGACATTTTGAAAAGTTCAAATTTTTTCGACACTGTATAACACCTATATTAATAAAGTTACCGGTTTTGCCTTTATACAATTTAACTCTCTATCTATATCTTTAAATAATTCCATGTACGCTTCTTCCAAATAATAGGAGTTTTCGCTTAATTTATTAATTCACAAAATTAAAGATACTTCTTAATGGTTAATAAAATGCAGTTACAGTATGTCTTTATCACCCTAGGATGTTAAAAAAATGTTTTATCCACTCTCGTACGCGCATGCTGTACGCCACGAGTTTGTACTGAGGAAGGACCCACGGCGTCACGCGCACGCCCCCCTCTTGCGACAGCCGCGACCCCCCTGACCCACTTAAACAATTCATGGCACCCCGACGGCCAGAGGGAAGGGTGAGTTGCTAGGCGCTCCGCTGCGACCCCGTCCGGAACGCTTTCGCGACGCTTGTCCCCGATACCGGGGAAGTACAAAGTAATAATTCATTATTAGCCGGGAAGCCCCTCCATAGACGTGGCCTACTTCCTAGTCGACAACGGACACGTTCCAAACGACAGAGAAAGACAGCACCTTTAGGGAGAGAGGGAGAATGGAAAATTTCCATGAACTGCCGAATCTTATTGGCCGAAATCTGAGTAAGACGCCATAACCTTTGGCCAATAGTGACTAGAGCGTCAAAGGTAAGAGGGAATTCGAAACATACGAGGAATAGAGGGTGGGGGAATGGAAATGAACCTTGCATTGTCAGAGGTACAAATTCTCGGAGAGAGGAGGGGAGAGAGACGTATTCGCTGAAGGTTCATCGAGAGGAATCGCAGACATAACGGGAAAGAATTTGGTGTCGTCGGACGGCTGACGAACCTGCGGTCACCTGCACCGGAGGGGGACGCCTTCGCTGACGCCCCTCGGGTGGCGCCCCGCACGGGCCACAAAACCCTTAAAGACAATTTTCAACGCGGTGCCGCGCTCAGGCACAGAAAAGCACTCACTAGGTCAAACTTGTAATCGTAGTTATACCTTCTTCTTTAGTTGTAATTTCTTTCTCATTTTTCATTAATTCACAATCTTCCTTGTATCTCAGTGTAACTTCCCTGCTACAGTGGACCAGGAATAAAAGTTGTTTTTTCTTTGACCAATGACCAGATTGTTTTTTTATGTCAATGAATCTATCTTGTAATTCCTTCCATCACCTAGTGTTAAGATAGGAGAGAGTAGGAGACACCGACTGAGCTAGGACCGAGCCGCTACCACGCATTTCCGACGATCCCACGTCGCCGGTAGATGCGTGGGGGCGTAACAGTATATGAAGAGACGAGGTAATGGTAAAATACCTAGATGAATAAAGAGAGGCTTACAAGACTCACGTGGGTGGGATTTGCTTGTTATTCGTACAATTCGTTTTTGTAATATAAAAGTCTGAGAGCTATAAGATGTATTTCCCTAGAATATTATGCCATATCTCTGTCGGGAATGAACATTCGCGAAATATACACAACGAGCAGTGTGAGGCTGGCTGAATTTGAAAGAATTCTGAAAACGTAGCATAAAGGACTTAATTTAGTGTTCAACTTATTTAAATGAACGTTCCATTTAATGTTTGGCTTAATTGGAAGACCTAAACATGTCTGTCTATGAACAACGCTTGCGGTTAAACCGTTCAGCCGATTTTCTCCAAATTGATATTACTCAATCAATTGGGCTGATCTCGCGGTCTCTTGAAATTGGAACCGATATTTTAATTCTGGGGAGTATTTGAGGCATTTTCCAAATTTTCAAAATATTGACTCGTTTTTGATTATATTTTGTAGTTGGATACTGTGAAGGAAGATTAAGACAGTGGTGCAGGTTTCATGTTCGTTCAAACTGATTTTCGAAAATTGCAAAAGATCAACATTTTTCGGAATTTTCCTACAACTGAAACATTAAAGACAGAGATTTGTTTTCCTCCATAAAATATGTTCCCTACAGATAGATTTTGAAATGAAGTGATGTACAATTTGTGGACAATGTGAGTGCTTTTCATGTACTTTGCGTGAAGTGCGAAGGCGCCGCTGCTTTGCTGGGCTGTGGGCGGAGGCCCTGAAGCTGCTGACGCGAGTCGGAAGAGCGCGCTATGGAGCCTAATGAGTATACCTAATTGCTCAAAATGCACATGTGCGATGCGACGGATATACTAAGCACGATTGTCGCTTCGCTTGGGGACGAAGCTACGTCCATACGATGCGTCTTTTCGGCCTGATACTGCATGTGTGAAGGTAAAAGATCGGGGCTTAAGGCTTCACTGCCTGCACTCGCAAGAGAAGGAAAGACCAATTGTAGCAAAATCTTTCCAACAAGGAAACGTTTACGAAATTTAGGCGTGAAAGAAGAACATTTTATTTTCTACTCCATAGTCTTCTGGGGGACGGGTAGCTGGCGCGTGTCGCAAGGGTCGCGGGTTCGGTTCCGCCGTGGCCGTGGTGGTCTGTCCCTTGCCTTCCATGTATGTGTTGTCGCGAAACGCCTTGTGAGTCTGCTGGCCTCAGGCCGAGGAGCCCGTATGCGCGCTACTGTCTAGTGTAAAAGAGAAAATTTGTGAAAAAGTGAAAATTTTGAAAATTACATTTCCTCCATGGGACGAAGCTGCAACCCCAGTTTGGTGGGGGCACTAGCCGCCATTGGAATCTACAACGTCGGAAGGCGTTCACGTGTCTCCAGAATACATTTTTTTCTTAATGAAGATACATTTTTTCTTAATGAATGATGCTCATCAAAAACAGATCTTCAAATAAGATTTCCCAAATTTTCAAAAAAATGGCTGTATCGTTTTTGTGTAAATTCGCTTGTTGAATAGTATGAAAGACTAAGAGAATCGTGCAGTTCTCATTTTCGTTAAAAACTTTGATTTTTCGAAAATTGCAAAAGTTCAAAATCTTTTCGACGACTTCGTACAAATATGCATATGACATTTTTTCCCTTAATGAAATCTGTTCTTTCAAGATAGATTTTGAAATAATGTCATGTACTTTCTTTTGAAAATTTGAGTATTTTTCGCTTTCTTTTGCGTGAATGTACGGGCGGAGTTGTTTTAGCACCAGTAGTATGTCAATTACATTTTGATCCTAGAAGGCCTCAACATTGGAAAATTCGCAATCCAATCGAGTGACGTTGGCGCCACGTGGTGGGAAACGCCGTCGTAGAGCAAGTGCTCCGGTGACGCCAACTCCCGGATTGCCACGCGCTTCCTGGCCTCAGTTTTCCTCTGCCGCGGACCGGACTTCCCGTCTGCGCGCCGCGCTCAGCGGATCCTTGGGGCGGGGCGCCCGCAGGGGCAGCTGAGGGAACTTGCTGGAGGCCCCAGATTAATTGCAGCCCTGAGAGCTTTTATCATTGATAGTAAATAGAAATGTATTTATTTCTAATTCAAATGGGGGGTGTGGATCTTGTTTTCTCTTTGTGTGCGCCTTAAGGCCTGTGATAAATGATTCCACTAACGGCTACTTTAGAATGGGTTTTTATTAACATGCTACTCTACACTTTGTAAGCATATGTAGCATAATTATAAGTAAGCTTGGTAAGCACAGTATACTACATATGCTTACAGTAGACGAAAGGCGGTTACATCACTCTCTACTTCTTCCTTATAAAATTTTACAGGCATCTCACGTAGCACGCCTTATAAGTAACTTCAATTATCCTAAATTAAATGGAGTTTCTGATTCAACTTTGCTTTAGTATGTATGGCATTACAACACAACCTCTTTCAGAAGATCGTTCACCGTTCCAGCGATCCGAGGCTGGAATAAGTTCCAACCGAGTCAAACACTCAAATACTTTCCGTGAATTGAAATACGAATCGGCTCCTTGGTGCCAACTCCTGCCGCTTAGAGCGAGGTGAACGCCCCTCCGCCCGGCGTCTCCTCCCTTCCACGCACGCGCAATTCTTCACAAGAATATGTTTCTCCATTTCAGATGTGTAATTGTTTTTGTGTGTCAATATTGTATTTTAAATTACTGGTACCATTAACTTATAGTACATTTTACGTCCTTGGTCTTGAATTGGTATTATATTTATTAGAAGCGCTAATGTAATCCAAACCACGCATTCTGATTATGTACTGTCTCTGAAAACAAAATTCTTTTTCCGCAAATTTCTTCTACCTTCTTGTCTTCGCCTCCTCTCTCCTTTTTCCTTCAGATTTCATTTTTATTCTTTAGGACCGCAACTCCTGATCGTCTTTTCTCTTCTCTGTCAAAATTGTATCGCAACCGTTACCCTCGTTTATCATACGTACGCACCATACATACATACATCATACATACATACACATCATGTTCTGTACTAATAATGTTTGGCTCTAAGCCGCCATCTGGTTGAGGTTTTTCTGGGTTTACTAAATCGCTGAAGACGTATGCCAGGATAGTCCCTAGTTTTGCACTCCCTGTCGTAATTGTTCAGCTTGATTCCCTCTTAAATATTACAACTCTTTATAAACATATTTTCAAGTGATTAGGCGGAAGCGCTAATCGCCCCATTTGCGGACGACACGGCGCTATTTGCCTGAGGACCCGATCTTCACAAAATATGTACTGCAATGCAAGTATATGTTAATCTGGGCGGGCCGCTAAATTAAAAATTGAAGTTAATCCATCAAAAACCGCTTCCAAAATATTTACCCTCATACCTTCATAATCTGGCATCCACAAAACAGAACAATCAAATATCTTGGACTCAACATTGACACAACACTTGTCTAAAAAAAATCTTGAAACGAAAGTAAATTAAACAAAAATAAAATTACTAGAACTAATACGTATTATCAATAGAAATTCCTCATACGGGATAGCTCAGCCATATACATAACCATCTTGAGACCCCTTTTGAAGACCCCGAAGATTAATGCTATACAAAGAAAATAGGTTAAAAGCGTTTTTTGTTCATTGTTTCATTGTAAGAGTTTCTGAAAGCATTCGACTTACCGTTTTTGAGAAATTCTTTGTGTGAAATGTTAATGCTAGGGAAAACAATATAAGCAATTTCCTTATGATTAAAAGGTTCTTTTTATAATGAAAGATTTTTAAGTAAACGCAGTGATCAGAAATTATTTGATGCATGATTGACTTGACAAAAATCAGTTAGTATAATTACGATGTTGTGTATTACGTTTTTATTTTGAAGGGTACAACAAGATTTCATTGCCATAGCTCCATACTACATAATTTTTCAGATAGGTTCTTCTAAATATAAAACATTTCAAGTACATTTTCAGAAAGATATGTTTGCAGGGGAAAGATATTGTTTTGTTCAAATATTTGTAATCTTCTCTCATTCATTAATCTTCGTGTATTATTAAACTATATGAAGTATTTTTTTTTAAATTTTGCCTGTAATGAACGTCTCTACTGTAACATCCCACACATGTAATTTTCAAGCTTTCCAAGCTATTTTCAATTATGTTTTATTCTTGTGGTTTGGATGTTTTCTGCATAACTTTGTTCAGTTTAAGATCATTAAATATGTCGTAAATGTTTGTTACAAATCTCAGTTACTGCCGAGTGTTAACACAAAAAGGAGGAAAGGTTTAAATGTTCTCGACGTCCCCATTGTTTAACGTATTGTGGAACAGCTAATGGAAAAACGTTTGTAACCAGTTTTCTTTGTTCAGACCTGACTCGTAGAAAATAAAAATAAAATGGAGTGGAACAATTTGTTCCAAGTGCATCTATTTTTGGTTGAATTTTTAATTTTTTCTGGGGGGTTAGTTGTCGTGTAAACGTGAACGTATGTAACTTGTACTGTTTTGTACTGCTCTAAATTTGCGAAAAATGGGCTGGAACCATATTTTTTAAACTGGGAAAGTATTGTGTAATTGTGAGTAGGGTTTCATATTTTCAATACATATATCGTTTTCTCACGAAGTCATAGCCTAGGAGCGTCAGTGCCCCAGTAGTGGACGGGCCCCTGAACCCGTTCCTGTTCGCGCTCTCATCTTCCGACCCGAAGGCTGTGCTTTGTGGCCCGTTGTTTGGGAGAGCATTGCCAAGAGGAAACAAGCCATCAGAGCAGCCCTTTCTACAATTGTCGTTTCGTGACGCAGCTATCGCCCCGCGCTCGCGCCCGCGCCCGCGCCCGCGCCAAGGAGCGCGCGTAATCAAGGAAACCGGACGTGCTGATACCTCGTCCTACTTTGCTCCGCCCTGGGGCTTCAAGAAAACCTCGAAGAAAATCTTGCAGCAAAGTTGAGAAAAACCACGCTCTGTCTTTCAGTCTTGAGATTTGGTTGAGTCGGAATTTCTTGTTCTTCATCAGTGCCTGCGCCGCCTTCGTTGGGAGAGGCAGCGTTTGCAAGGCACACGTCTCGTCAGAAATCATAAAATTTGCCGCCGGCTTAAATAGGCTTAAAATGTTATACTCCTACAATTAGATAGAAAATTACCATGTTTGCTATTAAAGTTAGTAGCGCATAATAACTGGAGCCTAGATTCTAAGGAACAAAATTCTAAAAGCAATCCTTTAAATTGACAGTGAAAATAAAACATTTCTTGGTTATTTTAGAAAAGTATCATCAGTAACTCCACGACTGCTTGAAACATTGTCGATAAATCGCTGAGCCACAAAGCGCTGAGGGGATGTATCGGAGAATTTCTAAAGTACGAGTATAATATAATAGGATATTTCACGAATGAAATTATAATTTAAGAAGCATGTTCATTGATACTCGTTATGTAAGTAAGTACGGTGTGCTTACGGCTTCTATGCTTGGGCACCAAGGACGAGGTGATAATTAAAATCGATCCATAAATCTGGTATTTGTTAACACTTTAATACGATCTTTTTTGATACTGGACAATAAAGACGTTTGGGATGTATGAAGATGCATCATGCCATTAATACTATGTTAGAATCCCATTTATCCAGAAAAGTTTGAGACCTTGTCTTGTCTAAAATAAGAATAGTATCATAAAAAACATTTCTATACTTTGTGTTATGTTCCGTCTGCCATTATTGTTATCAGTTTACGTCTTTTGCAATCTGTTTCTTGTACCTTCCTACTGAGTTTATTACTGTTGTTTACTTGATTTCATTACTGTCATTTTCAAATTATAAAGTTCATATGCTCCATCTCTAATCATACTTGCTCTCTTCTCGTTGAAGCGTCGATGTAGATATTTCAATGCAAATGCTTTCCTTATTTTCGTATATTTTGGTTTTATCCTTATAATTTTTAAAAAAATTGTTTGATTAATCTTAATATATTTTGCTAAGTTCTTTCTCATCTAATTATAAATTGTTTTATTCCGTAATTTCATCTCATTAGGGTGCAATTTTATTTTTAATACTAAACGATAACTTCGAATTTGTTTTCAATTCCAGACGTAAATAAATTTCGTTCCCATCTGATGATGCGTAAAACTTATGTGAAACGTCGTTTTTTGAATATGTCAAAGCATGGGCATCTCATTGTTACATTCTTAATATTATGTGATCCTCCTAGTATTTATATATTTTGGAATGCTTTTTTTTGTGAACCGCTGCTATGATTGGTTCATTGCGTCTGGCAGGCGTGCACTCGGGCGCGGGGCGGCGCTCGCCGGAGCGGCAGGGGATCCCAGGCCTCCCCTTCTTTACCTCGGATTCCTCGGAAATCTGTTTTGTGACAAAAATGGGTCTACGTACATAATGAAAACAATCTCTTGCATCGCGATGGACTTAAAATGCCATAAACCCAATTCCAGGGGTAAATTTTGTTAGCTATATATTTGTATCCATTCCCCCGCTATTATGAATACGAATGAGATAACAGAACCTTTCTGACAATATGTTGGTGCAATTATGAGATGATTACAGGTCTTGTTCAAAGCTAAATCTTTTTATACATGTCGAAAACGATTATCAATAGTGTTCTGTTTGTTATAATGTACAGCAATTATTCTTTTTCTACAAAACGCATTTTATTATTTAAAATTTTAATGAATTTTTGCATAAACGAAACACCGTTTCCAGAGGAATATTTCGGCGTGATAGCTAAAAAGTGCATTTTACATGCACTACATGAAGTAAACTACTTTCTGGAATATGAGATGAGTTAGAATCTCCGTATTCTTCGCCCTTGATACCGCAAAGGTGGATTTACTCGAAGCCGTCCGTCTGTCATACCGTTTGCATGTCTGAACCATATTAACGCCTTCATTGAGCACAGAATACCAAAATTGATATTCCCCAATCCATCTGGCTGATGCCGCGGTTCATCCAATTAGAAATGGATATTTTCGTATGTGAAGGTGCTTTACATGAAACCCCCACGTCGTTTTCCAAATTTTCTTAAAAATTATACCAACATTTTTTCTTTAGATTTGTTTGCTCAAGTAGAGGGTATTGCGAAGGTCAAATTGTCATTGAGAGAGGGACAAGACGGAGTACGTCAAACTTTTCGAAAATTACATTAATTAAACATTCTCTCGGTCTACTCCTTCAATTACATTATCTAAGTTGATGATTTTTCATGAAATCTGTTCATAGAAATTTGAGCTGTTCATGCCATGTACAATGTTTTTTTTGAGTAATTTTCACGTAATTTCGGTTGAGAGTGTGACAATAAAAAATGCACGAAGAACATTTTCATAAACACGGTTCTATTTTTTTCTTATTAAATAACTCGAGTCTGCTTAAGTCTGCAATGTCTGCTTATTAACATATAGGAGGTTATTACTAGTTCGCATCTCACGCATTTCGTTTTGTTAGGAGCTTTCCCAATGGTACCAGGGGTGTAGTATGTCAGAAATTTTAATATTATGATTTTACTTAAACGTTTCCAATAAAACATGTGAGCTGTTGTAGCAGACTCGTTTTAGTAATGAACTTTGTCCTTCAAAATCGGATCTTTAAAATATTCCAAGTCCAATTCCATTTTTTCCAAATTTGAGTACTTTTCATGAATGTTTTAATGAAATTGGGACAACACGTACGTAATCACGATTTTCTCAAATTGGCTTCAAATGTTTGCTTTGATTTTTTGCTTGAAAAAGTAAAGCTCAATTGTATAAATTCTATTTTCATTAAAATCTTTGGCGTTTTGAATATTACGATAGTTTAATTCTTTTGAACTGTCCCAATTTCTTAATTAATGAAGCTAGAGATTTCAGAAAGAATTGTGCGTGCGCTCTTTCTCCCCCCCCCCCCCGAAAAGACCCTGAAGCCTAAAAGAATCCTCTTCAAAACTTTTTAGAGGAACCTGCGTCCAAAACTGGACTGCCTGCCAGTGAACGGCCGCCTCTTTGCGAATTTCACTTCACCAGAAGGACTGAAAAACAAAGAAACGACGGCAGGCGTGCGTGTGAGGCGGGGCGGGTACGGGGGCGGGGGCGGATGCCCGCTTCCTTGCGGAAGGCGTAGCGCGCAAATCCGGCTGCAGCGCAGCGCAGCTACTTAGCGCCGTGGGTGGCCCTCGGCTCGCCACTGCGCGCGCAGCCCACGGCACCGCCGCCGCCGCCCCCGCTCGACAGGTAGGTCGCCCTTTCTTTTGCTTCAACTCTCCTTTTGCTACTTTTCGTACGAGTATAGTATTTTTTTACCGATGCAAATAAATTTTCTACTTCTCGCAAGCTAAAATTTTCAAATGTTCTTAACCTGGCTTTAAGTTCTCGCTACGGTGTAGAGATAAAATTATGTAATGCTGCGAGAAAAACTCTTATTACATGGCCCTGGTTAGGAAAAAGTGGATAAGTCAAGTTCCTAAATGTATGAAACAAAATACTCAATGAAATACGAGTGGTGTAGTCAGAATCCATGTTTTCAATCCATCCCAAATCGAATGACGGTAAAGTCTCTGTCGGTCGGTGAACAACGCTAGCAGCTAAACCGTTTGCCAATTTTCTCAAAAATTAAAATTCTTCTATCGATCTTCAATCAATTCCTTTGAATTTAAAACCGATATGTTTTTTGGGGTACTTTACATGAAGCCCCTGGGAAATTTTCCAAATTTTTGAAAGACAATGGCTCCATCGCTTTTTATTAAATTTTGTTGTTGGATAGTGTGAAGGACGTTTAAGAGAATGGTGCAGGTCTGTTGTTGTCTATTGTTGGTCTATTGTTGTTCGTTGATCCTGATTTTTCGCAAATTGTAGAACGTCCAAATTTTCCCGGAGTCTTCCTTGATCTAAGTATTAAAGACAGAAAATTTCCCCTCGATGAAATCTGTTCGTCAAAGATAGATTTTGAAACAAGGTCATGTATATTTTTTCAAAAATTTGAGTTCTTTTCGCGTAATTTTGCCTGAAAATACGTTCGAGAAAGTACGCTGTGTTAGCCCCACTAGTTTGTAGTTGTATTAATCATTGACCTACGCCTAGTAAAAGGCAGGGGGAGGGGCTCTGGAGCTGAAGAGACTTGTTCCCCATACGTCACGTACAGATTTGACTCTCTTTTTTGTGAAAATGAAGGCAATTGAAATGAAAGTCGTCTCTGAGCGCACCGCTGCAGCCAACGCGATGTGCGGCCCATGCCCTTGCGGCTCGAGATGAGTTGATGAGGTGCGTTGAAAGGCAACCGTCATGGACCGCCCACAAGCAAAGTAGCGCCCGCTTTAGCGTTTGCTCCGAGACTCGAGGCAAGACGAAATCCCGTTCCAAGTGATGGCAATTTACCCCAATTTACGAGCGTTGTGATTACTGTATATGTGTTTGACTCAAAATTTGAAAGATAGATCACACAAAGAATGAAATACGAATTTTCGAGAGGAAAACTGGCACATGAAAATCTTATTTCTACATGTAGCGAATTAGTTCTCTAAATGTTGGTGTAGCCCAAATCAACATTTTGGGGCTCATTGACGCCAAAAAATCGATTGACGGAAAAACGTGAGTGTCCTTCCCATCCTTTCACCAGTTGTCAATGTTACCGACTATATCGTTCATACAAGTGTCTCAAAAAACTGATATTTTCTTATTGACCTTAACGAAATCAGGACCTGCGAGTTTTAAACGGATATTTTAATTTTTCCAGGTACTTGAAGCCTCAATATTTTCAAAATTTTTTAAATAATGGCTCCAAAATGTTTAATTAAACTTTGTCCTAGGGTATTTAAAATGGCGATCTTCTCTTTTGTCAGTGAATATTTGAATATTGCAAAAGTTCACCTTGTCGGCTACCTACAACCTACTACAACAAAAATATTGAAAATATCTATAAAAATTAAGAATTAAAAAAAAGAAATTAAAAAGTTAAGAATTTATCAATATCTTAAAAATGGTTCCAACTTTCTTTAAATTCTTTCCTCGGAATTCTTTCCTTCTTTCCTCGAACGCTTAAAACTGGAACAGGTCCCGTTTTGGGAGAAATCTCTGTATTTTGTAAATTGACTTGGAAAAGCACAATATTAATTGTAGGGTTTTTGCCTACTTAAATCTGTTCTTTAATATTAGATATCGAAATGTTCGAATTGAGAACTTGTGATGAGCGTCGGGTAGGTTGAGTTAATCTGTGAAGCGGGAGGGCTAGGACGAACGCGAGTGGCACGCTAAATCTAGGAGTTCCTGAGCTCGAATCCAAGTGCGGAAAAAATGTTTCTGGATACAAACAGGGAGGTTCGTGCAGCATTATAATATGGCGTAGCCGTTACTCCAAATGCGAGAAAGCACGTGCTATTGTAGGTCGACTGGGGTGCGCGTGGCAGCGCTGCCCGCCTGCCGACGGCCTACGGCGCAGCCGAGGGGCGTCTCCACTCCCTGGGAACCGGCAATGGACAGGTAGAATCAAGATGCGATTGCTTGCGAAACGGAAAAGCACATTACATAAATTACAAATTTGCCTCTCTTTTGTATCCTTCGATGATCCTTAGGATCAGGGCGTTACTAGGCTGGTGGACTGCACTTGCCTCCCTGTACCCTTACTAAGGACCCCGCGGTCGGATATCGGCAAAGAATCAAACAAATCGCAGAAATTACAGGAACACGAATCGCTGAATTAATATTTCTTTATTTTGACTGATACTTGTTATTGCTTGTTATTGCCTTCGATACGGAGCTCAATGTTCGCTGCAAACCTCACCAGAATCGAGAAGATCGTGATTACGAGAGAAATATGAAAACAATAAAACGTTGTTGCAGGTTGATGTGGCCAGAATCAGAAGCAACTGTTGTAGCTGGCCAAGATCAGGCGTTGAGAACACATAATGTTAACGCGGTTCTCAGAATTGCATAAGATGATAAATGCCGTTTGCCAGGAACAAGTAGAAACCATTGATCATATCGTCTCAGCATCCTATCCTAACAGTATGTGATTGAAAGCTGAACGAAAAGCTGAGCCTCATAATCACACACGTCCCCCTCCAGAATAGAGTCTGGCTGGGCCTCAGAGGAGGGCGTGTAGCGTGGTCAGTACTACTAAGTGTGTGTCCGCAGGTGGTGGTTGGCGCGGAAGATGCTGTCGCTGCACTCGGACGAGGGCGCGGCCGCGGCCGACGGCGGGGCGGGGGACGGCCTCCTCCTGCCGTCCGACAGCAGCGCCGTCATCCTGTTCGCGGACGACGCCGAGGCGGAGAAGCCGCCCTCCGGGCGCCACCGCGGAGGCACTGTGCGCGAGGACCCCGTCGTCGCGCTCGACCTCGCCAAGAAGGCCAAGGTAGTCCTCGAGCGGCTCGCAGCGAGGGGGCCACTGCAGACCAACTTGAACAAAATTATTATGATTTTTTCTCAATGCTTAGTATTTTTTTTTGTTTTGGCTCCTTTCTGGTATTATTTTTTATATTTATTTTTTCATCGACGCATCATCACTCGCAGACAGGGTTAGTACATCCGGTTGGATGCGGCCGTGTTGCTCTGCTCGTTTATCCCGTTATTGGAGTGAATGTTTTCATCTCGAAATGTGGCGGTATCCCTCCCCTTCACGGTGAGATCCGGTGCCGTCCGTTTGCCCTGCGAGGGACCGCTTCAGCTGCCAGCTCCCGGCTGCTCGCCCGACACGTGCGTCGTGGAGCGCTAGCCCAACCGCCCTATCCTTCTTCCTTCCCAATTCTGGCCGACGGGAAGATGGCGCAGGGCGCGAGCGCGAAGGCGCTACCTGCCGACGATTCCCTCACTTGACTGCGACTGGCGGCGGCCCCTACAGGGTGCTGGATGCTAATTAACGGAGGATTTCTCCACGGTGCGCTCAACGCTCCATAATGAGCTAGGAGACGTTTTTGCGTCTATATAGCACCAACAAATTAAAAAAAGAGTTAGTGACACTGAAGGGGTTAAGGCAGGACAAGGAAGAGAACGATCGCGCGTCCTCCGTGACCCGTTTGATATGGTACTGCTTCAGCATTCGCCTGGTATTGTTCAGAAAAACCACGCAAAACTACGATTGAAGCAGTCGGCCACTAGAAGTCTCCTTCACGCTCGCCTGAGTTGGAGCGAGCTACATAGCTGGAGTGGAAAATTCGCCACTGCCGGGTATAAAACCCGGATCTCCCGATTCTGGTCACAGCTGAGATAACATCGACGCTGGCTAGATTCATTTGCGTTAACACTGCTGTAGCTCAACACCATTTTCAACTCTAACTGCAGATCTCTTTCTTGTGCCAATGAATACATTACCAGATTTGCTGGCTGTTGTGCATGGCAATGGAAGTTGCGAAGTGGGGCTGCGCCGGTCGCAGCGTTGAGCAGCAGCAGCACTGCCCCTCCGCGCCCTCAGGCGGATCCCCCCCCCTAGGCCTCGAGGCGTCGATGGCGCAGTGAGCGCCAACCGCTCCGAGGCGAAGCATTTTGCAGCCCAGAGAACGCTCTCGGACGATCCTGACAAAATTAAATCCTCTAGCAATTGAGCACCTATCGGGGTTTGAATTGAATTCCTGGAAAATGTTGAGGATATTGTATCATGGCCTTCCCTATCGGGTATGGAAATTAAACGTCCAAAATTGACGCAGTAGCGCACCTAGGGGGAATAATGGTACTTGCTCAGGATAAGTCGCACAAGAAGGCGCTAGAAGCTTCTGAAGACTAACGTACGCACTTATCAGTGTATGGAACTAAAAGAAGAAGAAGAAGAAGAACTCTAGCGTGGAAGCATCTTCTGTGATGTGATATTTGTTATTCTTTTCATCGGAACAAAACGTTATCAACTTAAAAACACGGATGATAAAACAGCGATGTTAGAAAAATTCGTCGTCAACAAACGTGATGTTAAAATGACAAAACGATGACAAAACAAGGATATTTGGAAATTGTCGGCGTCGATGCCGCCCGCGCTGAAATAAATACGCATTGGACAACAAAGTTACCAGCAAAGCAGACGAGAGGAAGTTCTCCGCTGCGGGGGAGGCCTAGAAGACGGGCAACACGTAGCCCGTATAGAACATAGCTGCGCCTAGCGCCGCTCTCGAATGGTCGAGGAGGTCAATTAGTGTCGGCGGGCGCGTCCACCGCTGGGGGCTTCGCCACCGGAAGTGCAGGGCTTGTTTTCTTGTTTTCTCGCAGGTGACGGCACCGGCCTACGCGTCGCCTCCCTCCCAGCGGAGAAACATGCGCTCTAGTGCTTGTCACTGTGTGTATGGAAAGATGGGAAAGAGGAAGGAAAGCTGGAACGCGCATTGCTGCAGCATTCACCTGCATCGGTAGGAGCAACGACGGGAGCTACACTTCCCTCCAGTCAGCGGCTGGACTCGACGCAGCTGTGCAGCCAGAGTCGAAAATGCTGCCGCTTCCGTGACTCGAAACCTAGGACCTCCAGATAGGAGACACTGCAGTAACATCGGTTGTTGCCCTGAGCTACCTAATCTAGTAGTTGAGTAGGAGTAGAGGCGGGGGTGTGGTTTAATGTTTTGTTAACAAGACTATGAAATCATAGGTGTAGTTTTTTACCCACGTATGTAACCCTTGTATTACTCGGGAGCTAAAGTTGCCCAATGTCCTCTACCTGGTTCTTTTGGTATATTGTGCTTTCCCCTTTCGTGAGTGTGACGGCGGTTTGCCCGCGTGCGCAGGTGAAGGACGCGCCCACGCCCGCCAACACGTACGCGGCGAAGAAGACGGTGGCTCAGGGCATGATGGACATCGCGCTTATCACCTCCAACGCGAACCAGCTGCGCTACCTCTTCGAGTTCGCCAGCGAGTCCTCCTTCTACCACCTCAACGTGGCGCTCATCTCCGTCTCGCTGATGCTGCAGGTGCGAACGCCACTCTCCACTCGCTACAGCGGATGCTACACAACAATTTTTCAATTATTCAAATGTATTTTTGTTAGTCGAAGAAGGGGTCGAGTGTCAATTGGTCTCGTTTGAAGGTACATTCGAAAATTATTGCACGTTTTCCTCGAGTTCGGCCGTTTAATAAAAAAATAATTTTATTTATTGAACTAATTAATTATAATTACTGAAAATAGCGGCTAAACGAGTTAATGAACTTATAGCAAGAAAGAATAAAGGGAAAGAAAAAAAAGACAAAACCATTTTCACTTGGGCAAATATGTTAGTGAAGCAGATTCCTCCCCCGTGCGCGGCCTCTGCCCAACAGCCTTGATTCATGTCAAAGTTCCTTCCGCCAATCACTGCTTCGAATTCATAACAAATCGTTCTGTACACAACCAAAATGATCGTGGATTATTATCTTAGAATCGCACGCAATCTTCAATGTTCGTTAACTTATTTATTTAAAACAAATTAATGATGTACTCTCCAATGGTCGTAGAAGGTACAAGAACTATCATTTGCAAGAATAAATGATAATGTATATCCACAGGGGTTCGGAATACATGTTACAAGACTTGAAGGTCGTGTGGAAGGAGGCGCAGGTACATGAAATCTCCTTTGCGCCTTAACGTGATCTGTCGAACAGTTGTACGTAAGGAGTTCCCCGTGTTCATAAGAAGTTATTATTTTCCACCCCTCTAGGCGACCTCAAATGTGATAACATTTATTCTGAAACCTGTGCAATGTCCAAAATTTTTGGCGACTTTTTGTCACTGTTGCCAGTTAACTCGCTTCTCATCTTTTTATTTCATCTCTGTAACTAAAGTATCTTTCTATATTTGTTACTCTTCTTTCTGTTGACTTCTTCTTGCATTTTGTTTCATTTACATCACATTCTCTCCTGCTTTAACATTTGCAATTTTCGTAAATTCAGAGACAATTCTATCCGTTTTCGAGGAAATGTTTTTTATAAATTTCATAGATTTCGAGAAGAAATTACGCAATCATTCTCGTCTTTTCAAACATTTTCAATGACCTTTTAAAGACATCATTTTTAGAACAGTTTTCATTGAATATAATCTCTTCTTCAATATTGTACTTTTGCAAAGTTAATATTTTGCAATTTTTAAAAATATAGGGATTTCACCAAAAATATTGCCAACACCATTTTTTTAAAATTTTCTGTCTAAAAATCGCTATTTCCGCTCTTGAAAACAATACATTCTCTTCATTCCAAGTAAGGCGAGAAACCGAACATCTCTATCATCAATATTGTAGTTTTGCAATCTTATTCGTTACAATTTTCGCAAATACACCAATTAAATTCAGTAATTTGGCAGTTTTGTGCGGCTTGAAAACCAGATCTTGGGGTGAGAATCGAGGTTTGAAAAAGTCGCATTCAGACAATGTCAACCTATAACATCAATATTTCACACATCAATGTAAGAGGAAAATTTGATAGCCACTAAGGCATTTCACTTTTTCAACGAATGGGTAGACCATTGCCGCGGAAGTTGTGTAATATAAAATGTTTATATAACATCTCCCCTACAGCTCATTTTTCAGCTCCAAATGTTGCAACGGGTTCAGAAATCTGTAGCTTTGGCCTGCCTTCCCTTGCGCACCGCAGATTAGAGGGGGAGGGCGGAGGGCTGTGCTGCGCGGCGGGCAGAGACGGGCAGAGCGCGGCTGAGCGGGGCAGTGCGGCCTGAGCGGGCGCAACCGAGAACGGGGCTGAGCCGCGGAGAGGTGCCCGAAAGCGGGGGAGAGGCGGTGCCGAGCCGGAGGGCAAGCAGGGTGACTGAGCGGAGGGCAGAGCGTGAGCGCAGAGCGGGTTGCGGAGGCAGAGCGGGGCTGCGAGCGGGGCAGCACGGCAGAGGGGGCTGACCGCGGGGCAAGGACTCGAAGGCTGAGCCACGAACGCGAGGCAGAGCGGACTAACGGCTGCAAGCCGGCGGACAGCTTGGCGGGGCTGAACGGGGCTGAGCGGTGTCGGAGCGCAGCGGGGCTGACCGGGGGCAGAGCGGGGCGAGGACTGAGCGCGAAGAGGGGCTCGAAACGCGAGAGCGGCAGAGGCGAGGCTGAGCGAGGGCCTGAGCGCGCGCGAGCGCTGAGCGGCGGGACTACGCAGAGCGGTGCCTGAGCCGGGCGGCAGAGCGACGGGCAGAGAGCGGCGACGGGGGCAGTGGCAGGGAGCTGAGCGGGGGCACGCGAGACGCTGAGCCGGGGCAGAGCGAGGCAGAGCCGGTGCTGAGCGGGAGCAGTGCGGGGCAGCGGCGTCAGAGCGGGAGGGGCGAAGGACGTGAGGGGGCTGAGCGGAGCTGGCGAGCTGAGGCGCAGAGCGGAAGCGTCCATGAGATGTGCTTGAATGTGCGCTTTCCTATCAATTTGAAAACGCAATATTATATTTTGAAATCGTTATTTTTTTTCCCTAAATTTAAATATTTTTCGTTGCGTCTCCTAACCCTTGTGGGGTCCTGAAGGCTTATTATGTAGTTACTGTTCATACAAAGGTTAGTCGTAGTGGGCGCTGTCAAGAGGAGCGCCAGGGCACCGAATACAGAAGAGACCTGCCCCAGTCCTTACGCCGATGGATGCGCGTGGTCGCGTGCGGCACGACCCGCGCCTTGCGTTTCCGTCTTACTCGTTATATTTGGTGCGTGTATAACGAGCAAAATCATACGCAACCCGAGGGCACATTGGTACATATTAATAAAAATAGAGATAGAAAGGTAAAGAATTATAAATACATAACTAGTAGTGCTTCACAATGGTACAGATTGTGTCGTATTAGTTTTCTATTTTCTTTGGTCTGGACTAGATTGTGGGACTTGCGATATCTCTAGCCAGCTGCCATCTATCACCGCCCAAAGTGTTTTTGAAAAATTCATAATTCTTCGGTTTCCTGTTAGTAGAACCGAAATATCGCTTTAAGAATATTAAACAAGTGTAAAACCATGTAAATTACAAATTTCATTAAGGAATTAGAAGCCGTTTTTAAGAAAATGTTTAAGCGTTACTAAAACTGAAAAATTGAAGAGCTTTTCACAGAAAAACTATTGTTTTGGGAAAACTTAATTGTCCTTTAAGGCACTTTAACACTTAATAAATGCAATTGTGGTTACAAATAGCTAGAAATGTGCATTTACGGCGTTTCGGCGGTGCGCGCTGCGCGGAGCCTCTGCCTCCCTTCGTGGGGAACTCGGGTGTCTTCGGTGGCCACGTGGCAGCCACAATTGGCAAGCAAGTAGGATTGGGTGAACTAGCCCTTGTTCAAGCAGGCAAACGCGTCTCAACTCAGAACAAATTCCCATGAGATTCCTCGGTGAAAGGTGAGCTTCTGAGACCCGAGCCATCTCACCTTAAGCTTTATCTGTAGTCAATTCTTATAGTTTATCACAATCACATTGCCAACAGGTTTTAAGACAGACTTGACTGTAAAAAACACTATATTTCAGGATAGCATTATTTTAGTTATAAATCATTGTCAGTTTTGGAGGTAGTTATTTGATAATATTTCGAGAGATTACATCATTGGTCCCCTTCATCAGACAAAGTAAGCAATTCCTAAAATCTATCATAAACTGGACGATTCACAGCAACACGTTTGTCTATAGTGGACGCCACTGCCAAAAACCTGACGATTTTCTCCAAAATTGAATACGTCAAAAATGGATTTTTGAAGTGTTTTTAATTTTTTTATGAAGTCTCAACATTTTCAAGATTTTGTAAAAAATGAGTCAATTTTTTAAAATTTCACTTTGTTCTCGGATAGCTACAAAAATTATTTTTTAGTGTTCTCACAACTACAATATTAAAGACATATAACTTCTTAAAAATATGTTTTACAAGATAAATCTTGAAATGAGATCATGTTCAATTGTTCAAAGATTTTTTTTCGCGTGATTTTCAAGTTCTCTTTAAATGTTCTCCCCGTATGTATCCGTGATGGTTTCGCGCTGTGCTGCAGATTGCCGTGGGCGTGACGCTCATCTTTAAGGGCCGCGCCGACCTCAGCGGCGAACACAAGATGGCGCACGCCAACCGCCTCAACAACTACGTGGTGGGCGGCGTCTTCCTCGTCACCATCATCAACGTCTTCCTGGCGGCCTTCAGCGTCAGCAACAACAAGGCCCCCGGGGGCCAGGGGCAGACCCCTCAACCCTGACCCCACGCGACCAGTTGGCCCAGCGACAGCCCCACGCGTCGCCCTTCTCGTCAGCTGCCACCTCGCACCCTATCTCAGTTCATGTGGCCGCAAAGCGGTGGCTTGCAGGCTCGTGCGTTCGCGACGATTTGACCGGAAAGTGGACGCTCCGTAGCCTCGACGTTGCTGTGACCAAGACCGGCGCCTCGGCAACTAGGCATTTGCACGAACCATTCAACTTCTCCCCCAAAGTACTTTGGTACGGGGACGCTCCCGCCTACTACAAATTGAAATTATCCGTGTTGGACGGCTCAGAACGTAGGCAACGCCGTCGCTCACTCGGCCATTGGAGCTTCTTTACATTCGTGACTGTGTGACCCCTCTTTTCTGAAACAGATGCTTCACTGGGGAACGAGGCATACAAAATGAATGTGAGAATAAATAGTCGAATCCAAGTGCATCTGTTCCACTGACAGCGCTCTACTCAAATGCGTATTACCATACATTAACTTACTTTCTTATTTAGTATGTTTCCAAATGTGTATAAATGCTAGTATACAGCGGTATTAACTATATACTTCTTTCTCGTGCTGAATGAGTGAATTTGGTTGAATGGCTCTTATTATACACAAATTTTTCATTTTCAAAACTGGTCTGTGCGATATTGTTCCATCTGTGTAAGTATACTATATAACAGAATCATTACAGTATCAAGAATCAGAAACAATATTAGATAAGAATCTAAGCAGGGAGTGTGACAGCCGGCTTTAACATCTTGTATGCTTCTGAGAAACCCTGAGAGCGACGGGCCAACACGAAGAAAATTTAGGTTGCCTCTAAGGGTCGATTAGAACACGTTACATTTTATTTTATAGAACCCATCAAAACTTTGCAGTTTAGCGACTTGTATCATTCATATCAAAATAATTCGACCCAGCCAAACATATTAAGTTATGCAACAGTATAAAGTACACAATCTAAAGTAGTTAAATTGTGTCAAGAGGCATTCTTAGTAATTGATACATTTTTTTTAAGCTTTAGGTCACAAAGTTTTAGAAATAAAAATTATACATAAAATACAAGTTTATAGTACTTATCTATTAGAGTAGATAATTCTTAATAGTATACTAACAATTACAATATACTCTATTATATATATATATATATATATATACAGTGTTACTGTCACCTTCAGTTTTTAAATATGATACTTCCTCTACCAGTGTGTCATAACGTGTATCGATAATAAGCTAATATGTTCATATGTTGACGTAATATGTTCATCACAAATACATATTGATATGCTGCCGAATAATCTCTTCATTTACTTTATTAGTTCTCTATCATTAGGAATATCTGAATGTTTTATATTTTATTTTACAATCAAATGTTTTATAAAATTATGGAACATTTTCCGGAGTACAGGTAATAAGAATAGTCGTGATTTTATTATTATTTTAATTTTTTTTAACTTTCCCCCCGCCAGTTGCCCTGGCGAGGCGGGAGGTTATTTTCTTGTTGGGGTACAACATACGCCGCAGCTCTTTGGCTTTTGCGGCGAAGAAGGGGGCAGTGCTTCCTTACTAACTTATTTCTAACTTAACCTATGGATGAAGCCGGCACTTTGTCCGGCAACCTAAGATTAGCACAAGACTATTTGTATTTTACTACATGTTTATTAGTTAATTTTTCTTGGATAAAGTGGTTTCCCGTGGAAGGGCCCGGTTACACTGGCAATGGAGTGTGCTTGGCCGGCCCGCTCACCAACGACGCCACACTGCATGAAACCAGAGTCTCGGGCGGAAGTTTCACCGAGTTCGTAGGACGTGGAAAACAGCCACAGTATCACATAAGCAATCAACATGTTGTGATCGCGTCCAATAGTTTCTCGTGTATTTGATGCTGGTTAGCTCAAAAACAAAATGATTGCCAGTTAATGTGTATTTATTATTTGTTCAAATTAGTTTTCATTGAGATGTAATAAGAACGTTTTAAACTAGGATTTTGCACATTTCAGAGAATACCACAAGTGTCAGTGAAGCCGGGGACAAGCCCACCCAATTGCAAGAGGTTTTGTGTAATACAGGTTATTTAGCGTTAAGTCTTCTTGTGTGGACAAAATTAGATCTAATCCTAATTACTTCCGGCTGAACTGAGTATTTTTTAAATTATGGCAGGTTCTGCGAAGCAATATGAAGACGAAGTTAAGAGAGGAATAGTAATATTAATTTCTAAAAAAAATTACTTTGGTGTATTTAAATTTTTGATAATTTTAATATTTTTTCATTATCCTAGGGAACATACAAATTAATCTACTGAAATTGCAGAGAACATTATAAGAAGCGACATGTACTACATAGGACCCGGACGCAGCGCGGACTGCGGTGGGAGAGGCAGCTGGAGCAAATTCAAATTCAGTCCTTCCCCGTCGATCAACTTTTTTCCGTTACTTCTGCAAGTTCAAGTACAATTCATTTTTTTACAATTTGTCTCTCGTAAAGGAGTCTTGAAATGCATAAGAAAATAAATTTGATTTTAATTATTTAGTCAAAGAACAATCAAAACTGTATGTGACGTATGAAGGAGACAGGGGGTGTGGGTGAGTGGCCCATCCCACTCATTATTGTTTCTTGTAGGTTTCAATTCCGTATAGGAGGCTGGAAATAATTGATAGTGTTTCTGATACGCTATTTGTTCAGAATACGACGCTATTTATCAGAGGAGTTTGTTAAAATTTGCGTTATTAAATTATTTTGGTTGAGAGCGAAAAAATATGGACTATTTACACGAAAATTGCACTATATTTACTTTTCTAACTTTCTATATTGTAAATCTATTTCGACATATTTGTAGCATATTAAGAACAAATATAAACTGTAACTATATATAGTTACTATCGATAGTAAAATTGCAATCGCTAGGGTGCATAATTCCCTCCAGAACATAACGTGTAGCATCAATCAACTGTTTTCATATTTCCCTCGTCAACACGATCCTCTCCATCCAAGGAAGCCTTGCGGTGGACATCGAACTGCGTATCGAAGGCAATCAAGTGTATTTATCTGGTAGAAACATTTCTGTCTTCCATTAAATAAAATGTTTTTTGAATTACTCAAAATATCCATTCTGAGTTGGAAATGATTTCAAAAAGAAAATTGAATTGTGTAAATATCGCCAATTTTTCATCTTAACACATCGTATTTTAGATACATAGTACTTTACAAAATTCCTTTGTCATACTATTATAAGAAATAATTAGAATGGCTTAACGATCTCTCTTATCATTCGGCTCGATTTTGTGATATGAAAATGGAATTTGTTGAATTTACAGAATTCACTTTGTGGAGCTCTTTTTTCCAAATAAAATAGCCAAAACTAATATTATTTATTATTCTGGGACATCTGAAATAGTGGTCAAATAACGTTCTGGCATGCTCCGCCCTCCAACCCAAGTGAAATGGTCCCACAGAACGAGTGTGTCTGCTTCCCAGGGGATCGTTCAAACCCTGTGAAGAGTCCTAAACACAACACCTTTCATAATAGCTTCCCAATTCTAGCCGCTAGGTAGTGACGCAAGAGCACACAAGAGATGCTATCTGGCGGTCCTCTTTACGACACCTACCACGACTTACGGACTAGTTTAGTATAGTTAAACAGAGGATTACTCCATACAGTATAGATGCGTTCTACGTCAAGTTCTTGACATGTCACAGAAATGCGACTGTGAACGTTGTTACTAAAATTAAACAATGACAGAATGTTTAAACTAACGATGCTGCCAAAGCACCGTTGTCGCATTGTTTCTAAAAGCTTCGCCACATGATACTACTACATACCACAAATTTCAATCCAACAAATCATGGATTCTGGCTACACCACGAGATTTCTAAATTTAGCAATAGGATTTATCCACTTTTTCATTACCAGAACCCGGCAATGAGGTTTATTCTGCTGGGGCACGATACATCCTTCGATCACGCATTCGAGGTAACAATTAGAAAAATAAATAGCAACTACAGTTAAATGCAGCAGAGAAGCATCCGTATAGGTATATGTAAAACATTTTAATAATGCATCATAACGTGCAATCTCTTTCAAATAAAACTGAGTTTATCGAGACAGCATTACAGTGTGATTTAGGTCAAATAAAGATTTTCTTGCTTTACAGAACATTGGTTGTCTCATAATGATCTGAACACACTCCAATTTTCTAATATTTACCTTGCAGAATCGTATAGTAAAGCGAGAGAATCAAATAAGGTTCGGGTATATAAAGGTGGTTTGTGTTTTTACGAATATTTCCAGATATTTTCAAAACAGCAAAAAATTTATAACAGACAAAAATGAAATTCAAAATTACCTACCAATTTCTCTTTTGTCAGGTTTCTCTGAAATATTAGAGAAGCTTTTTTTTCTATACGCGAATGGAAACTTTTCTCAGGTAAAACTAAGCGTTTTCAGACTCACAACACGGGTTTACGAAATTAAAAACTACGGAGACTGCCATTTTTTTCTTTTCTTAAAGATGTTGCTTCATCAATGGACCAAAATGAAGCTCCCATTGGAATATTTTTAGATCTCTCAAAAGGTTTAGTTGTTATTGACCATAACATCTTTCTATCAAAACTACCTTCTTCTGGAGTTCGTGGTATCGCCCTAGATTGGATAACCTCGTACCTTAAACATCGATCTCAAAGAGTAGAAATACTGTACTGAAACGAAAGAACATTATTTACTTATCTTTCCTATTTTTTACCAATTAAATATGGTGTCCCGCAACGTTCGATCTGAAGACCTGTTTTACGTAAACAATAAGTCCTCGTCTATTAAAAACGGAAGAACGGTTGTTTGCTGATGACACGAATGTTCTTTCCAAAAAAGAAACAATAAATATTACGATTTCAGAAGTTTCAATTTGGTTTTGTAATGTAATGATATCGCTCGATCGGGATATGTCGGGCGCCAGGTTCAGGTCCTGTAACGAATGGATGGAAGTGTCATACTATACATAGTACAATATTATTTTATTTAAGGCATGCCTACTAAATACAGAGGCCCTTCAGAAACTACTGATCTGATCGCTTACAACACCATTACTAGAATTTAATCTTAACATAAAAGACTTGATGTTTTGGGAAAAGTATCATTAGTGCTGCAGGCAAGCTATTCCATGACTCGATAGTCCTATTTACAAAAGATTATTTTCCAACATCAATTCTCTGTTTCCGTGGACATATTTTTCTAATGTGGCCGTGACGTGCTAAGTAAACGGGTGCATGCATTCTTTCTTGAATTTGCCTCCATGCCGAATTTTTCTCTAATTCTTTGTAAAATATACTGTAATGCAACCTGGGAGTTACACTATCATAAAGGGGGGTATTGCCGTCACACTGATGGTCCGACGGCCACTTTCAGACAGCAGGGTGCACGCGCTCAATTTATTTGAAGAGCGACAAGCGCTGCCTTACCTGCTATCCGGTCACCGGCGTTGAGCATCTCAGGGGGAGCGCCCTGGGTCGAAGGATTGCATTTGGCTCATTTACTACAAGTAATACACAGGCTATATTTCTTTGTGTTCCCACCCTTCAAAATGGCGGGGACAGGTTTATTATGGATAAATTGTGTCTCGTATACAATTATCTGTTGAGCTTTCCTCTGGCTAATAATTGTGGGCGTGAATTCACGTACAGAATGGTGATGATTGTGATGTCGCTACTTCCCCCGAAGGGATTACACTACCGAGTCCAATACCAGTCGTGTGCAGCGGAGGACCCCTGTAGGCGGCACGAGCGCTCGCGAACGTCCATCCGAGACCATCCGTGGCCGCCCGCGAAATGAAGAGATCGGTTGTGATGCGCGGGTCGCAGGTCGTCACACGTCGCCTGGACCGCGTTTTGTGTTTTGCAGCCGAATGGTCGTGCTACCCACCCTCACGGGTACTTTAGGGTGTTATCCCAGCCCGGCATCCGGAATAAATTCCCATGCTGAGTGAGGGTTGGCAGGATCGTGTGGAGAACAGGGCTCGTCCGTTGGTTGGCCGTTAAATCAAGAACTGTGAACTCTAAGAGCCTACCGATCGCTGTCGAGACTCTTTATCTAATAATCTGATCTTTTTAGCACCCTCAGCTCATCCGATTCCCGCCCCTCCCTTTGCAAGATGCGACAGCTCTGTCACGTGAGTAGCGCGAAGCTTTTCATTGGCTTGTTCAAAGGTTTCCAGAACATTCTATCACCCGAGCTGTGTTGGAGTTAAGACCACCGCACATCTTTGCAACCATCACTTCCTAACATGTAATTGGTTGTTTATTGTTCTCCATCTAGTGACTACGTGACACGTCTGCGACCTTCTACGAAGCTTCATGGTTTATTGCCCCTTATGGATTAGGTTACGAGCTGCCCTCTCTTAATACGACTGTTCCGGGAGTCAATCTCCTATTGCCATACAAAAGATCCTAGGGAGTGTTTTTCGGAGGCGGGCAAACGTCGGGGAAGACCTTGGGCGCAGGCGCGCGCAGCTACGCAAGTACTTGTGCTTCAAAGCGCTCTTCGCTTGGACATCTTTCAAAAGGGCGTGACACAAGGGTCGCGCTGTGCAATGGCTCCTTGCGACTCATTGTAATACTTGTTTTTCTTACGGCTCGCTACAACTTCCTATGTCAATACACTGTTGGATATATTTTCTAACGAATTTCCCCTTTTATCAAATTTCGCTGCTACTTTCTCAACTCTTTCGATGGAGTTCATTTGACCCTTTCTATACGGATCCGAACACGCTGCTCCGTACTCTAATACCGGACGCACAATGGTTGTATATGCTAATGCTCTTGATTTATTACTTCCCTTACAAAGCATAAAGATTTCTGCGCCTTCTCAACAGTAAAGTTCACGTAGTCCCCAATTCAATCTGTTCATTGATTATCACCCCCATCACTAGTTTACAACTAGTTACCTGTGGAATGATCCTTAGCTACTCCTTTATTTTTACGACGCGTAAAACTATCTTGCATTTATTTGGATACACCTTCTCTATTGATTTCCGCCTATTCTTCCAAGCATCGCAAGTCACGTGGTAATTTATACAGATCCGATACATTTTCGATCAATCTGTAAATAAGGCAGTCGTCCGCAGAAAGTTTAATTTTTGAACCTATTCTCTCTGCTATACTCTCCTGCGGAACCCTAGACGTTACACTACCTCTTTCCGACAGGCTGTTTCCCACCATTACTCACTTGTGCCGGTCATTTCGAAAATCCTTAACCCAAAGTTCGAATATTCGAATCATATTAGAATAATGAAAAAATGCTATCCGCGTGATCCCTTATTGAGTTAGGAATGTTACCATTGCCTGGCCTATTTATTTACGAATCTGTAATATTTGTCAAACCCGACTACTTAACGATGTGAACGCATGTTCATGCAATACTGATACTTATAATTACAACACATGTTGTAGAAATCACGTACATCAAACAAGTGCCTGTATCAACAGCTGACTTCCAGAAATACACATTCAATACATGTACGTTACTTTACAACGCATTGCCAGATGACTTTAAACAATTGAAGTCGATACACAAATTTAAGTTACAAGTAAAAATGTTTGCGCTGCATAACTGTTTCTATACAATTAGAGACTATACTAACAAAAAGAAAAATAATGTTAATTTTAACAAAACAGTGATATATAATGAATTAGTTTAAACTTTATTGTATAATTTGTTTACAAGAATTGATATGTTTGTAACTAATAATGTACTTCAGCTTGCGGATCAATGACATCCGTTTCGATTAGGTTTTAGTCCAGCTTCGCTGATCCATTGAGCAAATGCTGAGGTGGCCCCTTGTTTGGCTTCTGGACGTGAATGTAGATTCGTTAGACGCACGTTTTGTTGAACTCTCTTTTTGCTTGTAGTGGTAGGAGTAGAGGTAAGGATGAATTACTATGTTTGTTAGCAATGCACAAAAATCGAATCTATAGTTCGTTTACCATTACAAATAAGTGTTCTATAACTCGGGAACGAAAACGTCTGTTTTCAAATGTTGCTAATATCTCGTTTTTTTTAAATCTTATTTTTAATTATGTATGTTTAACGTTCGCTCATCTTTGAACTATTTATAGTTAAAATGACGGGAAGGTATTCTGGAACTCAAGAAAACATGCGCAGGTGATCTTCTTCCCCACATGTCACATATACATTTTACTGTTTTTTACTAAATAAACCTAAAGTTTGGCGAAATTTTGTTGTGTTCTGGTGCACGATTACATAACTTTATCTTTTTACGAATAATTCGTACGACGAGAAAGTAATAATTTCTGAACCGTTTGGAATATCTAAGTTAGTCACATGGCTAATGTATTTAAATTTCATGCTGATAGATTCATTAGTTTTCTTAAAGTGGTTCATACAGGTGCACAGAAACTCAAACGATTTGACGTGACATACGTTTTACAAATCGCAAAAGACATCCGGTTTATTTGTATAAGTAATCATTACATTTGTGGATAGAATTGCAAATGATTTTCAATATTTGGTTGGGGAACACAGAATTCTGACAAGTAACTGACAAATCCCTGAGCAAGCCGACCTCGCTACCGAAGCTCTCCTATAATGGTCATAAGAGCTTCGTGTTTCAGTTACAGTGTTAGGCGGCGGAAAAATTAACAAAATGTAAAATAAACATCCTTTGGGCAGAAACAAAATTGCAGCTCGGCAGCCATAACTCGGCGCAGTAAATATTTTTTTCTGGTTAAAGGCAACGGAGAATTGCGACAAATATTTATCCCTGAGCCAGCCTCGAAAAAGCGGCCCTTCTCTACGAAACGCTGAGACCGAACTCGACATTTAACCGCTTCGGCCACCCGGGTTATACAGAGAATCGGCACTTCTAGAATAGTCATAAGCGCTCAAAGACAACAAATGACTTGATGGTTCATACGTTTTACAAATCCAATGGAAAAAAAAATAAATTTAAAAGCTAAAAATTCGAAAATCACATACAGACACATCCAGTTTATTTATCTTGATTAATACCGTTTGCGATTAGAATTGCTTAAAATGGTTTTCAATAACGTTTGTGGAATCTCTCAATTATTTCCGAAAAAAGGAGCAATGCTTATATATTCTTAAATACCATCTTTTTTACAATCCCTTATTACATATGTGAAGAAAATTTAAAGAACAAATTTGGAGCGGTATTTGAGAAAAAATGTTGTAAATATCAAGCTGAAAATACGCAAAACTACTGACTTTTACAAAAAATGTACATGACTTTTTCAAAGACCTAATTTTGTACAACAGACTTAGCAACAGCCTCTATCATTAATTTTGAAGTTTTAATTTTTTTTTGCAATTTTCGAAATATCACAAAAATATCGGTTTCAAAATCCAGGGGCCGGGACATCAGCCAGGTGGATTAAGGAATATGAATTTTGGAGAAAATCGGCTGAACGATTTAGCCGCTAGCTTTGACCACAGACGGACGCACTAACGGACGTTTTGCCGTCAATCGAATTTCCGGTATTAAGAACCAACAAAACACGGATTCTGGATACACCGCGTGTTGGAGGATTTTCCTGCCTAAATCTAGCAACAGGATTTATCCACTTTTCGTTGCCACAGCACGACTATAATATTTTTTCTGGCGAAAATTTGTTTTCCGACGTACGATTAGATAACTATCTCTTCATACGAAGAATTCGTAAGGCGATAATGTATAAATCCAACGCCGAAAATAAACATGGAAATAGGATAAACAGCAAATTGATTCTGGGGGAACGACTGCGATATTTCGGTCACCACTTCTCATTTGAGAAGATGAATAATCCGATATTTTGCAAGTGGCATTTTATATACAGTTTATCGGTTTTGATAATTTTTCGGAAATAAAACTATATTCAAGGTTTCTAATATAGAACTACTTTCCATACAATACTATAATAGATTCATAAACGTTATAACAAGAAACATGAGTAACTAATTAATGAATAAGAAAATAAATTAAGAATTATATCTTTCGAGAAAATAACGCATATCTCACTGAAATATCAATTTTAATCATCAAGGAAGTTAGCGTCAGAATCTGAACTGCCGCCTCGAAGTTTTCTGAAGTGCATAACAAATGTTCCAAGAGTTTCATTTCGCACATAGTTGGCAATAATCTTCCTCCTGGGGTAGTTGTGTGTTTCATTCTTCTCGTTTCGAATGACGTCTCCCAACAGCAGCTGCGCAGGGCGAGAGAGCGCACACGGACTCGCATGGAAGCCCCGCAGGGGGGGGGGGCGCAAATGGCATCGGGGCTTGCGTTTCAGCCCCAACGCTACAAATAAAGTATAATTTTGAATCACTTGGCACTCTCGTTCATGTAGCCGCAATTGCCTACATTATCGTACCCACATTGCAGTATTTTGTTTTCCATTACTCCTTTCACATTTACTCAAAAGCGTCGGAATCTGTAACTAAGATCGCTTGGTCAGTCATGCAAGACCGCCATGACCCCTGCTGCACAAATTGACCCACGTGAGAGAACATTTGAGACAACAGAAGTATTGAGAATGAATTCAAAGAGTTTCTTCAAAAGTCAATTATGAAACATGAGTATATGTTGTCTCTATTATTTATTTCATTGAACAGTAGTGCAGCTTCGGTATAATCTTTGATATGGGTCACTCACCATTTCTTATTTTCCATTTCAGTAATGTTTAATCCGTGCCTGAAAGGGCGAGAACTGGCCTGAATATGTAAGATACTTTAGGTTAAGTTAGTTTTAAGAGAATGGTTAATGTTTATAATGAGAGGCCTCACCTCGGTCATGGAATGGGTATTAAATCCACTTAAAGACAGTCATGTGTTTTAATGCATTTGAGGATAAGAAAAAGCCCTATCGCGCATCTACACACTGAGCAGCCGGGGCGATACTGGATCGGGCAAACATGTAATTAGATGAGTTTGGGCACCCGTGCGCTGGTTACATCCTTTTCCTCTTTCGAGATAGCAGCGCGGATTATTTTTGTTGATGGAACCAGGGATTTACAGAATCATTTACGGGCCTTAATTTATAGGTGGTATTGAGCCACTCTTGATTGCCATGACCTGAATACAAAGCATTTCAGATATGCTTTTCAATTTGTTGAATGGACATAATGAATGTCAATAATGACTTCCGAGTCACTGTTTTCGGGGCTTCTTCAGCTAGCTCTTTGCCTGCGATTCCCACATGACCCGGTACCCAACATACTACTACGTCGTAGTGGCGAGACAATGGACTTAAAAAGTAGTGAAGGGTTGAAGGTTGAGGGTTGTAATCCAGTGATCCCAAGGAGAAAGTTAACAGTAACTAGAGTTCACGTCGGGAAGCGCTGCATATAACTCCTCGTTGTGAGGCACCTGATTCTCATCATTTCAGGGCTTGCAGTATAAGAACTTCTTGATGGGGATTACGCTTAGTACGGGTGAATTTTAAATTAGCGTGGCCGCTCTACAGAAGAACGCACACGCCAGACTCACTTATGACAGTGCCATCGTTGTACAAAAAATAATAGTCAGGATAAGTTCCCCCCAATTCATTGGAATGTTTCAGAAATGTTGTGGGAGCTGATGATTTAAGGAAGTTGCACAAGGTGAGGTCTATTAGAGGTCGGAGAAGTTTCGAAGGAGGGGCAAGATTTTTGGGAGGTTTCACAGGGGCAGTTCCTGCAACAAAGTGTGAAAGCTGATACGAGGTAGTTTAGGTAAAGATGGTCTCAGTAAGTATGGTTGGAGACTTGGGCACAAGAATGCTTGCCGAGATGGAACATTCAGCTGACGGCACCGTACGAACAGATTAAAATCTCCCGTCTTCGGCTATGAGACGGGTCTCCATTTTCAGCCAATAGACATCTGTGCTGATGCGGATTTTGGCATGGTGAATAGTAGTAAGAGTTCATAAAGTCGAAGATTTTTTTTATTTCGTTGCGTCGTGGTTGAGTGAACGCGTCTCTTGACCCCTTGTTGGGCGTAGAGCACTTTCCCTGGAGTAATCCTCTGTTACTAATAGTAAGTAATTAGTATTTTTCTTCAGTCTCGTCACATCGCAGTCGGCCAGCGCCTTTTATCTCTTCGGCAGGGGCGCCGTTAGACCCCGGGCTTCCTAGCCAGCCACGAGTCTCGAATTCGCTTCACCTCCGGAAGTTCACGGACCGGCCGCACGGGGCGCGGAGCCCAACACAAATCCGATCGCTTCAGGGCCGAATTCATTATCGATTCGTACACTGAGTGCTCCCTTATGTGGACTAATCGCATTCATAAACAGCTCTGAAGTGAGCACTCATTCATATAAGCGAGGCAGACTGCTTCCTTAAATGTTTCCTATCGTTGTCCCGTCTCGTCAAACGTTCCCAGTTTATGTGATTTTACTCGGCTTTCACCGAGAGTTGATTAGTTTTGCTGGTGTTTGCATTAGTGAGTATAGACTGTTAAAACGATCCATTTGCGAAACTTGTAATGGAAAAACTCCATGATTTTTTTGAGTTTTATACTCAACACATCCTGCGAAATTCAAAGAAAGATATTAGAGATGTGAGCAACCCATTGTAAATGTACAATAATGAACAATTTCGCTAGCAGTTTCGTTTCAATAAAACTACTGTAGTGGAGACACAGGTGTGGATGATCGACCAAGTCCCAATGACTAAACGAGGTCTTCCGATTTCCCCCTTACTAAACGTCCTCGTTGCATTGCGATTTTATGCAACTTCATTCTTTTATGTGTTTCTAATTTTTTTACTTTTATTCATTATTGATTTATAAAATAAATTTATTTGAACTCCGAATAGGCATAATCCAGTGGCAGCTAATTACATAAATAAGATAATAAGATAACATGCTAATTATAAAATAATATTAATAATAATTGTACAATAATAATCATAGAAACAATAAAACCGCTGATAAAATAACGATAGTAATAATAATAATTATAAAAATGATATAAACACTCATTCATAAAACATTAAATTACCTTAAAAAAGAGAAACATCTATTATCGAACTCCGCACTTAATTTTTGTACAATTAAGACCACACTGCACTTCACTACGACCCTTTAATCACTTCCATCATTATTTGTTCTACAGTGCACGACACCTCACTTAACAATATATCACGCATCGCTCTATAACCTACTATTCTCAGTTAAGTCCCTCATTTACTTAGTAATACCCTAAATTAATTTCCACTTAATTAAGTGTTGAACGCTACGAGGAAAGGGTTCAAAGGTTTGTGCAGGCAATCTATTCCATTCCGTCATCGTTCGATTCGTGAAAGAAAATTTTCCGACATGAGTCCCCCGCGGTCTTAAATTTATTTTGTGCCTGTGATCCCCCCTACTGATGTATGTAGAAATACTTAGCCGCCGATTAACTTTTTTCCAAGTTTCATTACCACTATAAGCTTGAGGTTTGGTTGATAAGGTTGAGGTTAAGGATTGAGGTTTTTCTGGGTTTACTCAATCGCTTAAGGCGTATGCCGGGATGGTCCCTAGGTTTGTTCTCCCAGACGTAAATGTACAGCTTGTCATCCCCTCTTAAAATGTTACTATTCTAAATGTATGTAAATTCAGTGGTTAGGCGGAAGAGCAGGCCCTATGGCCTGAGCCTCGCCATTAATAAAGACATTATTATTATTATTTTAAGCTTTATATAAGGCGCAGATTCTTGCTACTGATCGCCTGTTTTCGAGTGAATCCCATCCTGGCATTTTCTTGTCCCTGAAAGTAAATTTAGCTGCTCTACGCTGCATCCTTTCCAAATGTTTACGCTTCATAATTTAATTAAGAATAATTCATAATTAATCAAATTATTATACTTTATTGTGGCCGTTAAAATATTCCGTATTTTACATTTTTAATCTCAAGTGATCTCTAACATGAAATATTTCAAGGTAGGTACTTAAGATTTATTTACTCAAAAACCAGTAAAAACTGTATGTGACGTATGGGGGAGAAGATAACCTACGCATATTTTCTTGAGTTCCAGAACCCTTTCCCATCATTTTAACTATAAATAGTTGAAAGATAAGTAAACGTTCAAGACAAATAAATAAAAATAAAATTTAAAAAAACTTAGAGGGCCATTTTCTGATCTAGCATTAAATTCCTGAGATATTTTCTCCCATTTTTTTCTTTCGGACACCATATCAGAATTTTTATTTTCCACAAAATTTTTATTTAATAACACAAATTCTCGAAAAATCTTCTTCTCCTTGACATAATAACTTTTGCCCTTACGCATGATTGTACTACTTGAAAAAGAAATATTACACTTTTATAATTATAAATTGTTAACAGGAAATTTAAAAAAACATTGAACTTTACAAAAATTACATCCATAAATAGCTTGAGTAATAAATTTACTAGAAACAATGAAGCAAAACGAACAAAAATAAAATATACTCCAAGAAACACTGGCAAAAATTAGAAAAAGCATTAGGCTTCGTGTATAACAACATTATTCACTAAAAGAAAGTCCTGTAAAATAGTATTGGTGAGGAAGGTCGCAGCGTGCGTTGTCAACTCAACTGACGTCTGCGCCCTGTCAAATTGGACGCTCTTTGAACAAGACGAAGTGCGTGTGTATATTCGGTTGTCAAGAACTTGGAAACAGTTGCCGTCAATGGATTTAATATCCATTCCATTCGAAGTCAATCCTCTCGTTATAAACAAGACTTTCTTACAACTAACTTAACCTAACTTTGCTAAGTTCGCCTTTCCTCTGGCCGTCTGGTGCAGCGCGGCCCTGGCTTCGAGCCGTGGGCTGCCTCTTCCTCGCCCTTTGCGGGCGTGACGGCCCGGGCGCACAGGCGGTGTGGCTTGCTGCAGCAGTGGTGCGCCTGGGCTCTAGTTGGAGCGCTCTCAGCCATTGCCCTGTGCTCGTCGCGGTTCGAGCGACGCCGGAGCGGTCCGCGCCTTCAGGGAAGCACTCTTGGCTGTCAACTAATCATTCTCCTCCCACAGAAACAACTGCTCGAAGGCACTGCTGCTCAAAGCTTTGCAACTTGGAAATTAAAAGAAATATTTTAATACAATACAAATATTCAGAAAATATTGATTAGTATACAATATTCATAGGAAATAATTAGTGGAATATTGGTCCTTATATACATATATTATCCTTAAAATGACAATTTTGACGATATTTCTTTCGTAAACGTGAGTTATTTGGAAGATGAATGAAGCGAGAAAGAATGATTACCCAAGGACCGGATGCCTTTTTTTTCTCCCAACAAAGATAGCTCCACATTCCCCGACCCTGGAGACACGACTGCCAATGGTCACTAAAAGTGAAAGATGTGTCGAAAGGAATGCCAGGGTTATTTTGCGTGTTTGCGAAATTGCCACAAGAGCAGGTGCTGCGACATAAAATTATTCCGTATCTATACTCGGGGCCTCTCCAGCGGCTAGCTATTATGATTATGATAGTACTTCTCTGAACACAAGGCCAGACTGGTAGTAATTTGATATTGGGCATACCTGGGAGTCGGTGTAAGCCCAAAACTGGAAATTGGTTAATTCGCGAATAAGCACGTTCATTTGCAGATTGCCAACGTGGCTCGGATCACTCAGGGCATCATCCGGTTCAGAATAGCTTTAGCCGCAGGCCACCACTTTAGCTGGACGGCCAGAGCAAAGCATGTTCAGTGTTCGCGAGAAATATTTTGGCATAAAAAGAATTTGCTTTAAGTAAATCGTAAAGACTGAAGGTTGAACTCGCCAACTGCTTCAACTCTATATTGAGATTATGTTTGGTGGTATCTGTAAATAGAAATTTACGATTGCCACAGTAAAACTCAAATCGTGTCACTTGCCTTTGAAACATATCACCAGCAATCTGATTCCTGTATATCACATAAAATATGCTATTATTATCCTTTGTAACAAACTTCACCTACTCTACTCTCATCGTGTTGGCTATTGAGCACTTCATCCTGTTGAAGTACTTCCAAACTGTACCTACTTTGGACTTAATCAGGCCATTTTTCAAAATAATATTAACCGGCTAACTCACGAAATACCCAAATTTGGATATTAGCCGTAACATGTAGACTATCTTCACTTCACCTCCTCAGTTCACTCACTTGCTTACAAATTTGCATCAAAGTATTTTAAAAATAGTATTAGTCACATTAGTAACGGAAGTGAAGTACAGGATATAAAATAACTAGGTAAACGTCTCCCATTTATGTGATGAAAATATATTTATTTTACAGAAATGTATAAATTCACAGACTCAGTCATTTCTACGAATCCATTAGTAAATATCACAATGGTGAATAACTTCCACCAATTCAAACAAGAAATCAACCTGTGATAACAGTTTGCAAATATTAACCTGTCACTCACAAGAAGTCCTTCATTGAAACTAAGAAAATGGGCAATAGCACACCCTTCAGAAACCTGATCTTCCAAAAGCATACAAAACCTACTTAATATACATAAAGACAAAAATTAATTCATTAACAATTTAAGCATACATAAATAAACCATGCAATACTAAAACAACAGGTGCATTTCAAAGTATGAAGTAAACTGTATGATTTTAGCATTTTTTCCACAAGTGTACAGAAGAATATACAACTATTTAAATGGAATGCGAAAGTCCGGTACAATTGTTTATAAATACATCACTTCATAAATATCATGAAACTGCTACACAAACCAATGTATTCGAAATTGAATACTGTACTGAAAGCACGCCACTGCCTACACTGTATGTCCGCAAAAGATTGGGTGGTGGATTTTCACTGAAAAATAAAAAAAAAGAAGAAAACAAAATGTTAGCGTGGTAAGTTAATTAAACACAATACACATTTTTATTATTACTTTTATGCAAAAAGATGTGAACAAAAAAACTGTGTCAATTACTTTTAAATGTGGTTACATTTACTTTCTACTTCTATTTGTTTAAAAATTAGTACAGGAAATTTGGAAAGAAACGAACGGTCCAAAGGCCAAGTCCTAGTCCACATTTTCTTCATTGCTGACTGCAAGCACGGCTTCTGCGCCGCATTCAAGAAGCAAGGCTTCATGAGCTCCAAATTATGTTCAAAGTTCGATGTCCTTCAGAAATGAGCCCTTGGAAAAGCATCTCGAAGAGAAGTGGTAATTTACGTTAACAAGCTTCCTGAGGCGAAATCCACTTTACGAGCCCCTCGGTCGACTGCTCCGTCCCCACCTTTTACGACATTTTTCAAAACGGTACATCCTTCATGAGAATGCAATCGCTTTTATAGTATTGATATTTCACACTAGAGAAGCTGAATGTAGATCCAGAAGTACTGCCCTCACTCCCACTCGGGTTCAGATGGGTAAATAATATTGTCTTTATATAAAAACAAGGTCACTCATCCCATGAACAAGAACTTCCAATAACGCCGGCAGACGCATTCGCCACCGAAATTTAAGAGGCCTATCAGAGACGAGTTTACAAAATCGCTTATCGTAGATCTTCTAGGTTCATGTTTGCTGTTCATCTGATTACACTATGCAATATGATTTTTGATGATCATGTAATTTTTCTAAATTATCCTTTTGCACTGATTCCAAACACATTTTTAGTTTTTTCTATCACGTACAGATCTTTTGCAAATTGAGCGAACTCATTTTTCATTGAAAATCATATTTTCGGGAAGGAAAACTTCACTGCGAGGAAAATAAACATTATTTTGGCAAGAGGGAGTAGTTGACCATTCTTCTATCCTTCTATTAGATAAGAAAAAACGTGTTTCATTATTTCCATACTATAATGATGCTATACTGTTGGTTTTGTAATCTGTACACCACACAAGGTATTACTCGGGCAACTTTTCTTGAACGATGGATTGACGATTTTGGGTGGAGGGGGGATATTAGTTACAAAGTCGGCCACTAGAGTATTTTAAGTAATGCCAACGTCTGTGAAATCAAAGTCAAAACTGCATCCTGTGCTTAACTTTTTTGAGAGTTTTAGGCGACTCCCTTGAATGATCTGGACCTGACTCAGCCATTTCTTTCGATATTGACAATAAACCTGAACTGGGGTTCTGCACTATGAAAGCAATTGGCTTTGACTAGCTTCTGTTTCGCGCCAACTAAGTTTTAATGCTCGGAAGGTTGTCATCAGTGCCCGCTGCGAGCTTTTGCTTTTAGCTGTTTATTGCACAAGGGAGGGGATCAAGGTCATCGTTCCAGAAAACTTGCGCGAGTAATATGTCGTATTTCGTGTTGAATCTGTGGAAATTTGCTGTGAAAAATCAATGCCTATTGCGATTTTAATGATGTGGAGTGAGCCACAAAATCATGTATACGACTTATTTTAGTAAGGTTTCTGTTCAAGGTCATAACGCGGAAAGTAATAGTATATCCCAACATTTCTTCTGCTAACGACCAATTCCGCATTGAAAATCTTTCATTATTCCAGTTCTACCAACCATTGTTGAATATGTGTCAGAGGTTATTTAGAGCAGTTCAGAAAATAAAAGCGATGATTCTAATGTTTAAAAACCGGAAGAAGATTCTGCACCAAACTTCATGATTTAACTCGTGATTTGAATCTGCCAAAACATGCCGCTCAATTGCTTGGGTAAATACTGAAAACAAAAAATCGTATACTATCTGGAGTAACGTTCTCTTGATATTAAGGGTTTAATGAATTATGATGCACGTCAATGGCGGTTGTTTATACACGAACACTGGTCAATACGTCGCTTCGTGTTAACGTTTTATATATTGGAAATTTGTTTGCCTCATACCTGTAGCCCATTTAGTACATCTTAAGGAGCCTTATGAAAATCTCAAAGATTTGCTGGCTTTGGAAACTATCAAAAACTTCTTGGATAATTTGTAGGGGTTTGAAATTAGTTGGGATGTTGGTTTGTCAATGCAACTACACAAAACAGGCCATGTTTCATTTGGGAATGAGACAGACGAGCCAAAGACGACATAATACGTGCTACAGAAAAGATACCATCTCCATTTCATATCAAGCCTCGTTTAATGAAACGGTTCACTAAATTACTTTCAAAAGACGATGAGGGGCTTCTATTGCTGCTGCTGCTAATTTACGGGTGTTTTAGGGCAATAACAAAGATAAATACAAAACCACTGTTAAAACACGGATGCAGAATTTCATGGATTTAAGATGCAACGTGAGTGTAAAACTTCATTATTTACATTCTCATACTGCCAACCTCTGCGATGTGAGGAAGGGAAAAATTTCCACCGGGACATTAAAGCAATGGGGAAGATACCAGGGGAGGTAGAATACATCTTGATGCAATGAATACAACTTGACTTTCACTGTTTATACTAAGAGAGACGGAACTAGTGAACGGAGACTATCAAGAAAGAAGTTTCACGTAAAGTCTGAAGAACATGAAGAGAATTAAACGAATAAAAGAAATTACATTGTCTATACCTATGTCTTTTGTATTCGTAATATTAAAACTGTTTCCGTAATAATTAGCCCTTAGAATTAAAATGCATTGCATTGGAGTGGAGAAGGATATTTACTTATAAGCATGATTACTAACAGAATTTAGTTTTAATGAAAAAAAGTATCCATCAAATTATACAAAAACCTTATGCGCTACAGAAAAACAAAAATCAAATTTGAAATCAGAATGAAAAATAATTTTAAAATTACCTTTGTCATAAAAGATCGTTCCAAAAATGATAAAATGCAGAACAGTGTTACCAGCAAATTATTTAAAACCATATGCCAGAACAGCCAATTATCTTCGTATCGGTTACGAAATATTATCCTACGTTGCTGGCGGCGAACGATAAAGGCCTTGCCGCTTTAGGTAGTTTCATACCGGCTAGTTCGCGGAGGCCGCCGCACTCTTCCTTCCCCATATGTCCCCATTCGCTGGTCCGATATCCATCCTCGTCCTGTCCACCGCGCTCATCTATAGAAAACCTCCGAGAGTAAGCGGAGTCCCGGAATGCAAGGGGGTTGGGCAATATTTAAATATTTGTATTTTACTAAAAACAGTATTTTTTTAGTTTTTTGGACTTGTATTTTAGAGATGTATTTAAAAACATAAAATGGGTGCATAAAAAACGTTAAATACCCAAGAGGAAAATAACGAGGATAGTTTCTTTTTGTTTGATTATACAAGTGAATGGACCTCATTGAAACAAAAATAACAGTTCCTTTCTACTATAGAACTTCAATTCTCTTTATTTTTAAATGATAAACCAAAATCATTAAAACTTCAGTAGCATTTCCGACTATAAAACAACATTCCTGATCACACAAGTTAATGTTCGGTGCCAGTTAAGCAATTGTTTTTCTTTGCAGGTTTAACACGTTCACCAATTACGGATTTATTGTCTCGTGATATCATTGAAAAACCAGTTGTTTTTAAAAGGAAATTCCATTTATTCGAGTTAGACGAATTTTTGATATAGTTTTATATTTGATATGAAAATATAAGTGGTTATATTTGGTAAGTATAAATAATAGTGCCCCCGCAGTTTAGCTCATTGTTCAGAGTCCTCGTCCTTTTTATTTCACTTCACTTAATGTCATTCCAAATAAACATCGCGTTATCTCACTTTATGGCTTCTTTATCAATTATCTGACTTTGTACATTGTGTTATTTCATGTATTCTTTCTTTAAAATTATGTTTCTGTTCACGCATTTTATATTCCAATTTTTTCTATTTGGGTTAAATTCTATTAATTCACAATATTCAGCAATAGATAAAATTTTATTAGTAATTTAGACATCGTTATTATTTTTTGTACCACTGAAGATTGCCGCAATGCGACCGAAAAAGTTTTCTGCCAAAATAAATATCTACGACAAAAATCTATTTCTATATTGATGCAAATGTAAACCCCACACTATTTCCTATCCCCGTTACTGTTCATGTTTACAAAAATCTGATACTGACATTCTTCCAACGATTGACTCTCTTCTCACTTTCAACAGGCAACTGCCCACACCAGTTCGAGTCATGAGCCTTTTAAATCCTGTTTACACTGAAGAGCGAACAATCCGCGGCTACGGTCTGCGTCGACTGCAACCGGGATTGGGCCGCGTGGTCTCGTTGCAGGTCTCCGCTGCTCGGCTTCTCCGGGGACGGTGGCATCAATCTCAAGGCCGGCGGTGGAGCCGGCGCCCACACAACCCGTCTTGGCGTTGCCGAAGCAGCGTGGGTGTTGTGGGGTGCTGAGAATGACGTTTGAGACAAGCTCAGAAATCCCACAACGCTTCGACGAAGCGAAGACTGGTTCTGTGACACAGGCGCGCGGACATCCGACTCAGGGCGAACGCCGATGGGTTTCGCCGTGACGGCACGCCGTCCCTTAAAAAGCGGAGCAGCTGACCGCTTACCCCTTTGTGTGCCAGACGCCGAGGTGAGTGAGGCACATAGAGCGTCGACGACATCTCGTCGTGAGATGAGATAGTGAGAGAGCTGGACCGACCAGAAGCGAATTGGGCAGATTTAGGAAGTTATGTAGCATTCGACAGTATCGGATAATTAATCTGTGTGCAGTTCTAGATGTAGGGCGGAAAATAGCAGTCATCAAGAGAAAGAGGATCTTAATTATCACGAGGCGTCGTAAGATTTTTAATATAGCAACACAAGTCAAAGGTGTTGAAGAGCCACCACCTATTTGAAAAAATCATAGTTTACCAAATTTGTTCTTCTAAAAATTTCCTAGTTAAAACAGTAAAAATTAATTGATTGAAGCGCTTAGAAACTAAAAATGTGTTAGTACCCAAAAAATATGCAAATCTTTTTCTGAAGTTTGGGATACCCCAATACAATTTTGAACTTTAAGACCCTGGGTATATATAATTGAATTTGTAAGAGGAATGATAATTTCTGTTTTTTAGTAGTATTAATACTCCAATTGAAATCACTCGACTCTTTATAACTAAATTAGATTAGATTAGATTTACTAATAATTCTGCAATTAAGTTTGAGTATTTGGTGGGAGAATACACTAACTTAACATTACAGAACTTAACCAAATTTACAAACTTTGCAATAAAACATGAAAATTTCACAGTGAAATCTTTCATAGCACTTCACCTCACCACACTTCACTTCACCGCACTGCGAATCACCGAACTGTAATGTCTTTCTTACACACTCGTTTCCTTCAGTTTCACAACAGCCACAGCACTGCACATAATAATAATAATAATAATAATAATAATAATAATAATAATAATAATAATAATAAAACTTAATTACATAGAAGATATAGTTACTTACACTGAATAATATTAAATATATGCATGGAAACTAATTTATTTTTAAATTTGCTCATGTTTTGAGGAAAGGGATCGAAGACTGTCACAGGCAAACCGTTTCAGTCTCTAATAGTTAGATTCGCGAAGAAATATTTCCCAACGTCCGGTTTCTGAATTCTTGTCTGAATTTTGTGCATGTGATCCGCTCTGCCAAAATATGTAGGTTCCCTAATCGACTTTGAATTTCTTCCCACGCTCGAAGGCCTCTGTACGCTTTATACATTGCATAGAGACGTGACTTTGATTTCCTCCTTTCGACTGACTCCCATACTCCTTTATTTTTGATACTCCTGAAAGTAAATTTTGATGCTCTACGCTAGAACTTTTCTAGATTCCTTTGCTGCAAAATTCTGTATGGGTCCCAACATACCGCGCCATATTCTTGTATGGGTCGCACTAATGACATACATGCTAGTTCTTTGGTTCTCGCGGCACTATTTTTCAGTATCCGCATAACAAAATGTAAAGATTTCCAGGCATTCCCTACAACGAAATTGACTTGACTTTCCCTGCCCAATATACTGCCTAGCTGCATTCCTAAATATTTGCGAGAGGTGACTCGAGGTATAACAGAGTTTCGTTTGTACGCAAATTCATTGTATCTATTTCCAAGCCATTTGTTTCCGCCCAGGTGTGTAATTTGTTTAAGTCTCGCTGCAAAATATCCTCGTCCTTCTCCGAGTTGCTAATCCTGTAAATAACGCTTTCTTAAATAAGTCTTCTGCAAGGAGTCGTACATTTGAAGCTAAATTTGTCGACAATTCATTCACAAAGGCCAGAAACATGAGTGGTCCGATTACACTTCCTTGTGGAATTCTTGACATGACATTTTTCGAGGTTGATAAGTAGCTTCAGATTCGGAACTTCTGTTCCTTTTTCCGAAGTAGTTCGTTTATCTGCGTGTTTCTATGCATCTACCAGAATCTATTAATTTCTGTATAACACGATGATGTGGAACGACATCAATAGCTTTGGAAAAATCGATTACTATAGCGTCGTTTCCCCTTCATCAACTACGTCGGCTAGGTCCTGTAGAAGTGAGACTAGCTGACTTTCGCATGAAAAACCAATTCTGAAACAGTGTTGACCCTGATAAAGCCACTCCCTGCCCTCCCATTCTTTCCTGATATAGTTTGAAATTAGATGTCCCATAAGTTTGCATACGACTGATGTAAGGCTATCGGCCTATAGTTACTAATTGGGACTAACAATTCAACTCAGCAGGTTGCACACACTGAACAGAAATCATGCATTTTGTATGGCTAAAAAATCAACAAATGACTTATTTTCAAAACATTTAAACTTTTCATTTTAAGTGCAACATCATTTCTTATGACACAAAGGACCTGTGGTACCTAGAAAAATCACACTATAGGATTTTCTCTTGGATAACGATATTCTTTTATTATTGAGAGCCTCAATAATAGACTTTTAAGAATTTCAACCTCGCAGAAATTTAATTACCCCCTAAGATTCAGGACGTTGCGTAGGACGTTCCACACAATGAAGAGTCTTCAACAGCATTCAAAACGAAAACTTGGACGAATTAGGAAAACTGAGCAGTAATGCCGGGATTGCCTAATTTACTAATGCGTTTTTGATTATTATTATTAGCGATCGCTGTAAAGACCTCAAATGTGTATGACGTTCCTTTTACTTTCTCGTCCTAATTCGTAATAAGCAGAAAGTTCCGTAATCGTGCACCGGGCAAAGGCGAATTTTCGAATGAAAAATTCTTATTGTCGGTCACAAAAAAGTGTATAATTCTTATAGATTTTAGAAAGACTAGTGTTGTTGATAAAATGTAATTATCAGAAATGTTCACTCCCGTATTATACAAACTATTTTGCAAATAAAAGCACGCAACAGATTTGATGTATAGTCGTCGAAATAACTAACTCCTGAAACTAACTTTTACCACAGATTGGTTTAACAGTTGAGAAGCTCTAATGGGAGAATTGTCGATCCGGATAGCCGATGTCGCTAAGGCAGTAGTGTCGTGGCAATCGCGGGTTCGAATCCCGCCTCGAACATTGATCGCCCAATTCACCCTTCGTCATCCTCCTATCACTTCCTTAAAGAAGGATTCATAGGATTCAGGAGGGGAGAGAGAGGAGAGCGAGAGGAGAGAGAGGAGAGCGAGAGAGAGAGGAGAGAGAGAGAGAGAGAGGAGAGAGAGAGAGAGAGA
>BOPP01000374.1:117846-149099 GCA_017312745.1 Gryllus bimaculatus | reverse complement strand
AAAAAAAAAAAACAACAACAAAATAATACAGCAACATGCCTTTTATGTCATCTTAAATGGTGCATTAAACGCATTTTCACAACAAGTTTGAAGAAGAACTTTTGAAGTGGTTTTTGTGAAAATGTGGAAATTTGAGTTCCTTTTCACAGCAAACTATTAAGTCTGCGGGAACCCTTATATGATATTATTTAAAACATATGTTGTCATACAGGATGAAACAAATAAGTGATAACACCCTTTGTGTTTGCTCAGCAGTGCCGTTACAAAGATGATGTTTGTGTGCGTTCCACCAAAGTGCCAGTTAATTGCAGCAACAGGGATTTATTGGTATTGTGGTGAGTTTTTGTTAGCATTTACAATGAAATAATTATGAGTCATAGCCAACAATATTGTTTATTCTGAGAGCAGCTTTCGATGGCTTAGCCATAATCTATTTTCTAGTTCATGAAATGAAAAACATTTAAACACGAGTCAAAAAACAAAATTAAGATAAATAGATGACTAATAAATTTAAAGCCATCGAAAGCTGCTCATGTAATAAACAATATTGTTGGCAATGACGATTCATTTTATTATTTCATTAACAGGGGTTACTTCAATACAGCATACTTTACCTTAGCACTATATTTACTACGAAGATACGAGCTCAACTTTGTGTTCAATTTGAGATAGCAATATTCACTTATAAATGAAAATTGTCTTTTACAGAATATTAACACTGACGAGTTATATGAAGTTGTGTTAAATTTCTCCAAACATTGGCACTCGTATTAATACTGAAATCGGTTTGCAGAGAAGATTTTATGTGGAGCTGCATACAAAGTGTTAGAAATATAACATCACATTATACAGTAATTAATATACACACAAAACCATTTAAAAAGAGAACATCAATTATTTTTTCTCAAATTAGAAATTTTTATGCCTTAGTTTTTGCACCACAATTTTATTTACAATCCGATAGTTCTATTAAAAAATAATCATAAATTATTAAATTTGTAATGGTACACCTTGCAAATACATTTTTGTAAGAGTAAACTACAGAGAAAATGTTAACAACTTATGACTCATGTATGTCCCAAGTTTTTAGAAATCAATAGAAACAAAACAAGAAATTTAAAAAAAAAAAGTATATTACCAGCAGAAGCCAGAAACTTGCCATTCGGGCTAAATCCTAAAGCTTGAATAGCACTTGTGTGTCCAAAAAATAATCGTAACAACCTTGCATCATTCACAGACCACATTTTCACTGTTTTGTCTGCTGAACCCGTAGCAAAGTACAGATTATTGGGATGAAATTTAATACACTGAAAAAAGAAAGCAAACAAATACAATTGCTAGGCCTGACAAGGATTACACATCAGATCACATCCATATTCAGACCCAAAATGTATTCAAAAGACAAGAGCCAGCAATTCCAGCAAGAAATATCAAGAACTTAAAAAAATCAAATACAATGTTCACAATGTTACATTTGTAAGTAACATCTATTTATTAACACACAAAAATACATCAGTGTCATGAAGCAATGTATAAGCTGGATATTAATTTCTGCAAAAGTTTGCTTCAGATCTACTGCGTAAGTATCAAAACAACTCTAGAACAAATCTCCTCTGACCATCGAAATATTCAAACTTCAAATGGAAACAATATCACAATCCCCTCCCCCACTCTTAGGGTGTCCAACGAGGGAGGAATGTCCCTCAGCCCACTGCCTTACAGTGGCCCCACGCTACCGTTGTACAAATTATATAGATATGGCTCACTCTGTTCCATTACCCTGTAAATATGGTGTGATGTAACACACATAGGACAATAAAATATTACGACGCATCAGACAGAAACCAGATTTTAGCCGAGTATAATAAAAGAACAAGGAACTCCAAGAGGCTGAAACAGTCGCCTTTCTTTACGCGTATCCAATTCGAGTAGGGTCGGTGCCAGGAAACTACTAAAGGAGGGTACATTGCGATGCGATGCAACGAAGGGGCGCGCAACAGCTGCGCAGAGCCCAGCGGTTCCAAAAGATGGATGGGCTCCGATAGATTACGACAGAAATAAACTACACATACCCACGGCATTACAGGGTAAAAAATATTTAAGGTGTGAAATAGTAATTAATGGTAGCGGTGTTGAACAAATAAATAACTTCAACTATCTCGATTGCAGTTTTTTATACTGTCAAAAGAATGATGTTAATAAAAAAATTCAGAAATTTCAGAAAATGTTCGATAGACCCTCAGAAAGCTCGTGCAGGCACTCAACTGAAATTTTACAAAACAATGACACTTCCAATGATGACCTATGGCAGTGAAAATTGAACCCTCAGTAGAACAGATAAGAGTCACATTGAAGCCGCCGAAGTGAGATTTCTTAGACCTTCGGCGGGCTATTCAATACGGGACCATAAAAAAAAAACTCGCACATCAGAGACGAATTAAAAATCTTCAACGTAACTGAAAAAAATAGACATGATCCGGATGCCACTAAGAATGCCGGAAGATCGAACGCCGAAAAAATCTCTACAACTAAACCCGAACGAGAGATGTAGGGACAGCGATATAAGGCGATTGAAAAACTCTCTTGAAGACGAACGAGCCAATAGGCTTAACCCATGATGATAAACAAGACACGACGACAGATATAGATTTTCTCTGGGGGCATTTATCACGGCTACACATGTGCGCTTCTGTTCCTGAGAGTTTAAATACCCGAATTCCAACGCGCGTACTATAAGGCAACGGCACGCGTGGTTTCGTCGCGACATAGATGGATTCTAGGACGATGGTAGTCGAAGCGAGGCTTCATGCGGGCCCGAGGGAGCGAGGAGCGTCACTTTCGTACTCGCGCAAGCACTTGTATTTAGCGACTGTTTCACTTCTCACTTTGCTACTCAGTTCACTTATGCTTACGAGCCGACCGCTGATACCGGCAGTGCAGCAATACAATATGTTGCGCTAGCTTCAGCTGAGTTTACTTCTGCGAGCATAAATCAAGGAGTACGTCAAATGTCCAACCTTCCCCAATATTTTGTGTGTGAGTGTGAGTGTGAGAGAGCGAGAGAGAGATTGGTATTTATCGCACTTTAATTAATACAATGTTTATTGGAAATCTGATACAAAAACACATTAACACACAGAAACAAAACTACTTTCATCAACTGTTAAATGTCTGCTTCTCGTGGTTCCACTACACACACAGCGCATACTGCGAGCTCTCCACAACTGCCCGCTTTAGCTCGAAAGCTCTCCTCTGAGACGCTCTTAGTGCGCTATCTGTCTCCTCAGAAGTAAACCTTGATATCCGTGATCGTCCTCGCGTACACTGGGGAGCAAAAAGCTAGAACAGCCATGCTTACTGTACTAAAGAGATGAGGAACGCAAGAGATCGGTCGGGGAATCTGTCCGGGGAGGAAACGTTGACAATAAGCGCTTAAGACAATTAGAAGCACATTCTGTCTAATAAAACACTTGGATATTCTGAATGGGTGAGCCGCAATAAGCACTCAAAAGTTGGTGCGAAAAAATGTTTTCTTGGCAAAAAATTTGCATTGCACAAGCATAAAAACATAATGTAACGAGTATTGCATCAACTGCCAGAATTCGCTGCGCGGATTGCGTCATCAGCCGGCGCCTCCCCAACTGGACGGTTCGGGGTTATTCGCGAGTCGCCTAGAAGTGTGGCGCAAGACCTGGATGTGTCGAGACGGGGCGCCAGTCAGGTATAAATTCGCCGCTGCTGGCGGCCGCTGGCAGTAGCAGTCAGGATATGTAGTCAGTGAGTATGCAGCTCACGTCAGTCTGAAGTGGAAGCTAAACTGTGAAGTGTGCATCGCGGTGAACAGCAGTGCAGGGGACCCTGATCAGCGCCGTGAATTCACGACAGTGCATCGGACAGTAGTAGGTGTTTCGGACTGGGCGACAGACTCGCGGTCTCTCTGTCTGTCTCTCTCTCGCGCGCGCTCTCTGTCTGTCTGTCTGTCTGTCTGTCTGTCTGTCTCTCTCTCTCTCTCTCTCTCTCTCTCTCTCTCTCTCTCTCTCTCTCTCTCTCTCTCTCTCTCACTCGCGCTCTCCAGGGAAAGGGCTGGCTTTCCTTGGAAAGCATCCTGTTGGTTAAAAACTAGTTCTGATGACAAAACTACCGAACAAGTACACACGCTCAGTTATCTGGGCTGTTCTGTTTCCTTTTTGAATGACATCGATTAAGAACATAGGTTATACAAATTCCAACATGTTTGTGGAACCATTAAATGGATTTTAAAAACAAAGAGGCAGATTGTAAATATTTTATAAATCTATTGCAATACTAGTCTTGATGTATGGTATTGGTCACTGAACAGAGCAGAGAAACGGAGAATGTAATCATCAAAAAAGCGTTTCTTGAGAAGTTTACTAAAATGTTGGACATGCTCTGGCAGATTTTGTTCCATCCTAAACATGCTTAACCTTAATGACAAAATTAAAGATTATAAACACCAATGGGCGAATCATATTTACAGAATTTAAACCTCAAAATTAACAAAAATAACATACAATATTAATCCCTTTAAATATCGGGAAGTAGGACGCCCGAAAATAAATGGCAAGATGAACTCTTGAGTTGGAAGGAGCCTTCAGCGGCCTACCATGAACAGCTTGAGCTGCAATTGCTACTTGAAAATGGCAGGATTAAAACGCGAACATTAAAACATCTGTTGAAACAATGGCTGCGCGCGCGAGATCTTGCAAATGCCGCAACCAGTCTGTGATCGATTAAGAAGTGCTGTGGCTATTGAGTTTAATCTTCATTATAAATGAATAAACATAGCCACTCTCCAATTACGTTTTCAAACATCGATGCGTCGTCGATATCGCATCCCTATTAGCAAACACGAAGGAAACCATAAAATACCTTTTAGCAATTATATCACAGATTCATGACCTTTTCGAACTTCGTTTGTGATTTCACATTTTATGAGCGATTTCGCAGATTGAAAATCTTCAGAAACGTACTTCACCGACCATCAAACATACAACTGCTAATTTTTTCAGGGTTTGGTGACACTTAGGCATTTATGGCAATTGCTAACATCTACCATCTCTACATATTACTTCCGTATTTTTTAATTATAATTTCCAGATCAAGATACATTAAGAGGTAAAAAATACCCAGAAAATGTTCGTAATTTCTTTAATAATAGTTTTAGGGATTTACAGTCAGAAAACCTGGATAAAAATATATTCAAAACATTATTAATTGGAATGTCATTATTTAAAGGTGTTAATATTCGGTAATAAAATGCTAATATTCCTTTGATTTCTTCCAATGTAAAAATAAGGACTACAAAAATCTGTCTATGACAAAGGATTTAAATACATTTGGCCGGAACCAAAAATTTGGAATTAAAATACCTTTTACTCACAACTTTGAAAAAGAAATCATACTAATTTTGAGTTCATCAGTCCATTATTTCTACATGATTGTTAAGATACATATAACACAGTTTTAGAATATATCTAGTGTTAGAATAATATTATATAGTGATAAAAGTTGCATATTACTGATTTGAAATACACTTTGTTAACTTGATCAAAACTTTTGGGAGTATTTTGTTGTGGCTCATTTTCAATGAATGCCTCTTCACCAGCACTAACCAATATGTCTATTATCAAGTGAATACATCTAAAAGTTTTATCTATACATTTATCTACTTTGAAACCAGCAACCAGGTGAAATTGGAAAGTATTGATGATATACATCTTCCTTTTCTAACTCCCAACTTCACTATGAAGTTTGCCATTTCTACTTCAAATTCACATTTTTTGTGTTGTTTAAATATAATTAAAAGTCTATTCTTTTCTCAACTTTATTTATTCTGCAGGAGAAGGTTACTGCAAGTTTTACACACCTGCTAACAGAATATGGAGTAGCTCTCACTGAATAACTTGTTCCTCAGTAATTTTCACAGTTTCTTCCATTTTGAAAGAAAGGGATTAGACCTCTCCTCACAAGAAAGAGAAATTGCACTTTTCTAAGATCTTGTGTAATAAAGCATCCTGGCTTACAGGATGCAAACAAAAGACAAATTGTTCTTGTGATATGCCATGTGTGCTAAAATTAACACTAAAAATATTGCATAGATCTAGCACAGGGATTCACAATCTTCCTTTCATCGACTCCTTTTAAATGAATTGCTTGCTTCATTGACCCCTTATATTTGTCTGTAATATATAGCATCCATAATCATGACACCAAGACCCTTACATAAATACCTTAGAGATAACAATTTCATACACCAATATTCACATAAATACCTTGATTTTTCAATAATTGAAGATGCTTTCTCTTGTGAGTAGCTGAGTTTCAAATCTCATCAGCCAGAACTTCTCTTGCAAAGCAGAATGAACAAGTTAGGCGAAACCAACTTTTTTTGTGCAATGTAATAGACACTGTATTTGTATTTACACCACTACTTTGCTGCACTTTTCATGTAAAGCAATTCTATTTATCATCGATCTCTTTCATCCTCTTTAAGAAACTCACACGAGCCACCACTGGTATATCCCCAGTATTACATGTTGTTCAAGGAACCTTTAATTATTCTAAGTTACAGGACAATTGCAATGTTTAGAAGTAAAGGGACCAAAAATAAATAAATAAAATTCTAACGACTTCTTTTCTTTCAATTCTTTCATATTTATATTATATAGATTTTGAGTTCAACACTTACTTCTACATCCAGATGATGCCCAGCACATGTCCTAAGTGGGAAGTTTCTGTCCAAAGACCATATTCTAGCAGTTCTATCCCGAGATCCCGTTGCTACAAAGAGTCCAAGTGAACTGACATCCAAACACCAAATCTCATGATTGTGGCCTCTTGAGAAAAAATATTTTTTTTTACCATGTTTACCAAAAATTATCATGAAAATTGTCACCAATTAAAAAAAAAAAAAAAAAAAAAAATGAAATATTCAGCAACAAACGCAGACAACTGCTGCAACCTACCTGTATGATGCAGCACATTCATAGCTATCAAGCCTCCAACTTCTCATTGTGGCATCTTGAGAGACAGACACCAGGACCCCTGGAGATGTGGCTCGGGGTATAAAAGCTATGTCCTGAACCGGTCCTGCATGTCCATACAAAGTAATAGCATGCTTTTCTGGGCTAGAACAATTTCACAGCTGTATTATGTATTCACTTTTCTGCATTTATGCACAGATTTCTGGGTATCAGGTTACTTAAGCAAAAATATGTCAGCACGATGAATATATGATGGGTGAAAACCAGAACGGTAGAAGTGGCATTTTATAAATTCTGATACAAAAATATGTTTATTTTAGACTATATTTCAGTGGCAATGTATTTTTGTGATTTTAATGATGAAACAAAGCACCATGACTTTACCATAATATTGACTTAAATAAACAGATCTCTCTGCATTTATAAAATGTCAATTATCCTGTTCTGGTTTTCGCCCATTGATATGTGAATAGAGATCTCAACTGATAAATATATTCATAAATAATATTATGATATCGTAATATATTTATGATATTGTAATATATTTATGATATTGTAACACAATGTGGAACAAAAAATTAATTATAAGTAACTGACAAAAGAACTTAAGCGATCTAGAGGGGCACGTATAAGTAGTCTAAAGGAACATGGCATGGAACAGGACAATGGTAGGCTAAAGAAACAATAGCTATAACGACCAAGATGATTTACAACATCTACATTATATATCAGATCTACATATAAACTTAGTTTAGCTATAGCTAAACAAGCCATATCTTGAGGGAACAAACAAAACACACACACACAAAAACTTTCGTTGATTATTACACTAGAATATGTGCAAGATTCAATTCAGTTAATGTCAAACAAGGAAATTGCAATTTTTCTAATCCTTACAATTACTGCTTGCTCAGCGTACATTTTCTTGATTGAAAAGAATAAATAATGCATTAAAGGCTAAAATGCTTCAGGAGATATTTTTTATTCTGCATTGAACTTTATGCATTCGTTCAAAGTCATTTTTTCATGACCTAATGAAAGAATTTGCTGAACTAAGATGTAGATGAGAATTATTTTAGGAAATGTAATTCTTAGAAATAACATTAAATTATTTTTTCAATGTACTTTTATTACTTAATTTAATTTGTTATTTTATTATTACATTTTGAAATTGTTACTTTTGTCTATTTTGCTTACATGTTTTAATACATCAATATTATTAGCGGGCCCCTTAAATTACAAATCCATTCTCAGGAGTGATAGAAATATCATTTCTTATGCAACAAGACTGAATATTTCCCACCTCTTGAATTCCAGGAGTGAAAGCCAAATATCACTGGTGATGGTGGAAATAACAGTAATGGTAATCTTAGGAATAACTGTCAGAAGCCACAAGCAACATACCACAGTATTTCAGTTTCAGATGCCAGTGGTGCCATTGGTGTTCGCAGACTGATAGATGAATACTTTGAGTGACAGCCCATTTTCCGAGAAAGGCCCCAAAGTTTGATGCTATTGTTTACACCAGCACCAAGGAACGTTACTTGTTCATCAATTGTTGTGCAGGAAACTCTAGAACTATAAGGGGAACATTCAGCAGATTAATAACTTGAAAAAGTCGAATAACAAAAAGGAGTACAAGATAAAATTACAAAAAGGAATACAAATTAAATTAAACATTGTTGAGATCACCTTTTTTACATCTTTTTCAGAACAAGATAAAAAATGATAAAATTTGGAAATCATACAGGCTTATTGAAATAAATATACAATTGAAGTTTTCTTATTTTCTTATACAGTTTTAATATTTGTTACAAAATGAAATTTCCCCAAAACAAAAATATTACAATACATGCTATACGTCAAAAATTTTTTAGAAACTTTTCCCAATGTAACAACAGCATTGAGAATACTTCTTACACAAACAACATGTGACAGTCCATTTGGACTCGACACAATGATTAATAAAAAGATACAATAAAGTAATGAAAATATAAAATATTCCAAAAGATCTACATGACAGAGGAAAGCGAGCGTTTTTGTTTTGTTGAAAAAACTATTGAAAGACATGACTGACTGGAAGAGACACATAGGGATGATAGGTGCCGAGCTTACAACGTGGTGTAGCACGTGCTGGAAATTTTCGTGTTTTGGAGAGAGTGAAATTAGTTATCAGAGAGAAGGCGTGTTGGAGTGTGTGCCGACTTCAGTAATTAGATAGTTGTGATTCAATGGAAGTAATGTATTTAGGTTTTGTGTAGAAATGCATAGGAAATGTGGTAATATGGAAATGGCCAGCCCCAGTGACAGAATGATATGGTGAAATGGTGGATGGAGCGAATTCACGGGCTGACGGCAGCATCATGTTTAAGGAAGTGGGTATCCCTAGATCTTACCTCATGCGTACAAAATTTATATTTATGAGAAGGCAAAGAACTGTAATAAATTTGGTAAATACCTTGAAATAATGTGGATGGCCAACAAACTAATATTGTGCACAGTATAAATGAGAATTTTGTAAATATTACTTTGTATTAAGTATGATGTGCAGTTAGATTCATTGTTATTGTGTTAAAGGGTATTTCTTGTTTTGTGTTATGATTTTTATTGGCAGCGTCACACAGGAAAGTGGCGACGGCACAGATTAATACCACTGAGTAAATAAACTGTATCATTGAATTGAACGGTGCTAAATATATTTGAATGTTGCCTATGGTGGTGTTGTTGTGGTTGTGGTTGTTGTGGTTGTGGTTGTTGTGGTTGTTGTTGTTGTGGTTGTTGTTGTTGTGATTGTTGTTGTTGTGATTGTTGTTGTTGTGGTTGTTGTTGTGGTGGTTGTTGTTGTTGTTGTTGTTGTTGTTGTTGTTGTTGTTGTTGTTGTTGTGGTTGTGGTGGTTGTGGTGGTTGTGGTGGTTGTGGTGGTTGTGGTTGTTGTGGTTGTTGTGGTTGTGGTTGTTGTGGTTGTTGTGGTTGTTGTTGTTGTTGTTGTTGTTGTTGTTGTTGTTGTGGTTGTTGTTGTTGTGGTTGTTGTTGTTGTGGTTGTTGTTGTGGTTGTTGTGGTTGTTGTTGTGGTGGTTGTTGTTGTGGTTGTTGTTGTTGTGGTTGTGGTTGTTGTTGTTGTGGTTGTTGTTGTTGTGGTTGTTGTTGTTGTTGTTGTGGTTGTTGTTGTGGTTGTTGTTGTTGTGGTTGTTATTGTTTTGTTTATAGATCACGAAAGGTTATTTCCCCTCCCATTACCAAAACAAAGAAAATAATGATAAATATAATTTCCCTATCCTGTACAGGGACTTCAGTCTCACAATCCTAATACAAATATTCCAGTGTCAATGTCACTTGTGCCGGAAAGATTAATATTAAAATTTAACCAGAGATTTTGAATATCAGGTAAAAGAAATAATAGCTGTAAAAATAATTACAATATAGATAGAGGCACCACTGGACGGTTACAAATGGCAAAATGGCATTAGCAAGTGTAGAAAGGCCATTTTCTGAATTAAAGCTAATGAATAATTATTGAAGATCAACTATGAACCAGGAAAGATTATCCGATTTATCCATCATTCCAATAGAAAAAGATATTTGCAACGGTATTGACATAAACAAAATAGTCAAAGACTGTGCAATTGAAATCTCGCAAAACAACTTGTAGTAAAATAAATTGAATATGAATGCTATGGGTGTTAGTATTTTGTATGTGTAATTCTAATTAAATTATGTATGCACATATATATTGTAAATTATGTCTGTATACGCTAAATTAAATCTGTGTAACAAAATTCAAAACATCAACAAAAATTTGCACAAGGGCGCCAATTACTTTGACACAGCCCTGAGGCAAGTGAAATTTTAACTTCAAATAAAGGACTTTACGATTTGTCAGGAAAATTATGAGATGTCAATGTTTCCGATAACGATGTCATATTGTAGAAATACCATAACTTTGTGCCGTTTATTTAGTTTTTTTTTTAATACAACTCAAAAATTATGTAATGTAGAGCATACATGATATTATGGTTTGAAAGATTTAACTTTTCTTGACAAATCATGAGGAATAATTTATCGTTTGGTTGCAACTATTATATGATTTTTTTTAAGTTGTTACAATTCCCCACTCTAAGGGGGTAATTTTGTGCTTTCTTTCGTAATTTCTACACACATAAAACTCAAAAATATAATTTCACCTCCTTTTGGCCAATATAGTAAATCTTTGAATAAAATCATTTTTACTAAATTAAATCATTTTTATCCAATTTCGCACTCATTGCAAATGTCCATCTATAATATAAATAATTTTATTGTAGGTGATTTAATGTGTCTAATCAAAATTAAATACGAAGAGAAATCACACAAGTGGTTCTCAAAAAACGAAAACTAGCCGAGGAAAAGAGACAGAAAGATGAGGAAATCATAAAGAAATTGCTCAAAATAACTTTGTTTCTTCAACCATCTGCATCACTTTTAACCTTACAAAATGTTCTTGATAGTGTGGAGGATGCGGCAGAGGAGACAACAATGCACGAAATCCCGGATCAAGCGCTTATTGTCAATAACAATTAAAATCCAGAAATTCAAAATTTTGCTAATCAAGATATTTGACAATTCTGGCCGGTGGAGTGCATTTAAAGCAGATGACACCAACTACTGGATAAATCAAAGACCACAAAATTGTCAACATCATTCAGAACCATTTGAAAACTCACGCAGAACATTTCAAGATGCAAAACATCTATTCTAGAAGCCATCAATTTCATAATAAAAAAGCAAATGATGAAAAGTACACTTGAGAGCGGATGCTGTATTCTCCATCAAATCATTCGGTGTATTGCTTAACATGTAAACGTTTCCCTTCAAATATCCTGTCGCGATTTGTAACCGGATTTAGTGACTGGCGTAATAAAGAGTTTCATTGATCAACATGAAAATTTACAGAATCACAGAGAGGCAATGCTTGCATATTTTGGCCTAGAAGTGAGAATACATACTACAGAAATAATCTTGTGAAGTATGATTTGACTCTAAGAAGAAAAAAATGGACTGAAGTCACAGTTAAATGATCAAATCGAGGAAAAACTCAAATAATAATAATAATAATAATAATAACAACAATATTTATTGAGTCACATATACAATCACAATAGTGTATGACGAGTCAATATCATGTCTTGGGTGGAGAGAGTGAAGTTACATTACTGTTCAGAAGCAAACAAGGGGCCATCTCAGCATTTGCTCAAGGGACCAGGGAAACTGAACAAAACCTGTTCGAGAAGGGGTCAAATACTGGCGTCATGTCTTGCAGTCGTCATTCAAATGTTAGCAGAACGAGAATTACCTTTCCGAGGGTCAAACGATAATTTCAGATCCGACAATAATGGAAATTATTTGGGATTGCTATAACTGTTCGCCAAATTTCATCCATTGTTGGACTCGCACATTTCAAATTATGGAAATTGTGGTAAAGGTAGTCATATCTTTGAACTAAAAAATCTCCCATAATAACAATTTCTTACAGGATTTAACAATTTTTCCCAATTCTTTTATTTTTACAGGAAGTGTGCCTTACTTGTCGAAAACTATATTAAAAGAGTTTAATGAACTAATAAGTAAGCTCTACGATTTTGGATGAAATAAGGGTATCGGGATATTTTAGTTTGCCCGTCGATTACCTGATCCCAATTTACCTGATCTATCCCACGTTGACCAACTGTGGGTCATAATAATACATGTATTGCTGTCAGATGGATTTTGCCATTAGAATGTTTTTTTTTTAAACATTTTTAGAACTGGAAAATAATGTTGGAAAATAAATTGCTACTCAGGTTTTGAATTACTTATGTGAAGATAACGTTGATATTTGCAAGTGTAGAGGACAATCGACTATGCCGCAAGTATGTCCGGTGGTTACTTGAATTGAACTGAATGCCTTATTTTACGTGGCGAGACTCGGGCCATCAGGCCCGCTCTTCGGTCTGACCACGCAAATTTCGCTATGTTCCTCTCACTAGCTAGCGGCGAAGGAGGTATTTTTTGGACGACGAACAGGCGACTTGAATTTAGCTCAGAGGCGTCATTTAGGGCTCGATCCTTTACATGCAAGTAGATCTACTAACATGGGACAGCCAGCTTTACTTCCCCTCCGAAGGAAGGCGTACGAAGGATTTTTCGCCCTTAAAAATCCACGGCTTCAATCGGCTTTAATCAACCCGCCAACTTCGGTATAACAGCCCGATTCGCTAACCGTTACACCATCGACATTACTTCGTGGGTTTCCAGTTTTATTGGCCCCAAATCAGTTGAATAACTACAATTTATATAAAGAACAGTTTATTCACGTTGACTACATAGCTCATACCACCTTTCTCTGTCCGCATACACTTCGCATGCACGCAGATTCTTTCCAGATGCAAAACATATCCTAGAAGCAATCTATTTCATAATAAAAAAGCAATGTTGCTGGTATTCCTGTCCGAGTTCTTCTGCTAAAGATTCTTTGTAAAGAGTGTTTCTCCAGTGTAAAATCGCATACCAGATGTCCTCGCCGCCTTTATTTGCTTTTTTAATAATTCTTTTTTCGCAATCTTCGCAGTAACTTCAGCTTTCCCATTTTCTCTCTGGTGTTTGGTCCTGACGTAACAAATTCAAATCCCCATTTTTTTTGCAAACTGTCGCATCAAACTATTATCAAAATTGGTCCCATTATCACCGCAAACTCTTGAAGGTATTCCATGACGGCTAAAATTGTTCTTGCGCTTGTCGTAATCAAAGTTTCTGCTGAAAGATCTGGTAATATATCTAATTCGAAAAAATCTAAAAAATGGTGTACGGGGACAAGAAATTTTGTTTATTTGCCTTTATATGCTGTGAAGAATACATCCATAGAAACGTATTGAAATGGATACTCCGGTACCTCATTTGACTGCATTTCTGGTTGTTGTGAATTCATACATTTCATGCAAACAGTTCTGTATCTCTTGAGCGACTTCCGATGACATTCCTGACCAAAAGATTGTGTCTTTTGCCAACTTTGGTGTGGCTTCAATACCAGAATGTGCAATATGCACTTTTTCTGTCAATTGTTTTTTTGAGTTTGAAAGGAATAACGATCCTGACATTTTTGTAGATAAACTGATCCTGTGTCGAAACTTAATCTTGATACTGTACATTGTAATATATTTTACACGCTTCATGTACATCTGCTATATGCTTTGGCCATATAATATATTACTTTTTGCATAGTTACATCTGTTCTGGTAATATATCTAATTTCTTCTGCTCTTTCGGGTGTAATCTGTAAGGTTTTTAAACCATCCACTTTTTCTATTACACGACTAATATTTGATTCGTTCCTCAAGTCAAATACATCACAATGTTTCAAACTTTTATCGTCACGTCACAATTTTTTCTCGTATCGTTACGTGTGCGATCTATTGCTGCCACTTCATTATCTTTCCCTTCACACATTGCACTTCCAATTTATATCTTTGTAGATCCACCAACATAAGTTGTAAACTTTTTGGAGCTTTCAGAAGAGATTTTTCAAAAAAATGATAGAAGTGGTTTATGGTCAGTTTTAATTACCACTTTACTATTTCCTGCAATAAATTGATCGAAGGGCGTACAACGAAATACAATCGGCAGCAACTCCTTTTCGACTTGAGAGATAATGTCCTGGACGCATAACCTACAATTTTATCATTTTGGTAGATCGTTGCTCCTAATCCCATAGAGCTAGCATCACACTCTAATGTTACCGATTCGTTAACATCAAAGTACTGTTGTGGATTTATGTCTGTAACAAGAGTTTTTATCCTCTCGAATTCTTTATTCTCGTTCTTTGTCCAATTCCACTCAACAACATCTCGTGTAAATCTTCTCAGGTTTTCTGTTTCCATTGATAAATCTTTAATAAATCTGTTCAAATAAGTCACCATGCCTAAAAGACGTTAATAACTCAGATTTATTTTCAGGGGCTCGAATCCTGGTTATGGCTTCAGTTTTAGATGGATCCGGTTTGAGTCCTTTGCAGGATAAAATATGGCCAAAGAACTTCACTGACGTTTGACAGAGGTCAATTTTTTATTTGTTAATTTTACAGTAATTTGTTCTAAGCGTTTAAGCAGATTTTCTAAATTGTGATTATGATCTTGTAGAGCATCTTTCATATTATCACAACATCCATAAATACTGATATCAGCAATGAACACTTCTACACCTTTCAAGTCATGAGTGATTTCCTTCATTTTTTGTGAAAAAAATTCTGGCGCTGGTGAAACACCAAAAGTCTTTACCATCTATATATTCCAAAAGTTGTCCAAAACGTTGTTAGTTTGCTACTTTCTTCGGTTAATTTTAATTGCCAAAAACCTTTTTAGCATCCAAGGTAGAGAAGAACCGTGCTTTTCCGAGTTCTGGAAGAATTTCATTCAATGTTATAAACTGAAAATGAGAGCGTTAGAGTGCTGTATTTAATGGAACAGGGTCAATACAGATCCTAAAATAATTTTTTTTTACAAGTAAAATATTTCTCACCCATCTATATTTTTAGTCTCTTGGACGATGATTCCTCTTTTTCTAATTTTGATAGTTCATTTTTTAAATCCTTCCGAAGACTGACAGGTATTCTTCTTGCAGGTTGAATTACTGGGTTCATTTCTGTGTTGATTTCTAAAGAAATCTCACCAGGTATACATCCGTAGACTTCAAAAACAGATTTATGATCTAATATTTCTGAAGGTTTTCCTGCGTCCAATTAACAACTCCTTGTTGTTTTCTAAATTTTCTATCTTTAGACACTATTTAACCAAACCGAGGATTAAACACGTCTTTTCTGATAATAATGGACCATGATCGACATTTACTACCAAAAATACAAGAATAAAATTTCTCTCCCTTACTATGCAAGGAACCTCTACCTCACACAAAACCTCAACTTCTCCGCCTCCGAAATTACGTAGCCGACCTGACGAATTCCCAATAAATTCGCAATAATTGTGACCTATGACATTGACGTCTGAACAGGTATCAAAATCACAAAACACCTGCTTCCAATGTTGGCCAAATCGAAGTGTCAACTCGGTATATCCTTTCCTTTGGACTTCATTATTCTCTTTCAATTTATATATTTTAAATGTATCATCTTCAAGATCTGATTCGTGGCTTTCATTACCTGGACTCCTTTCACTTTTTTTAATTTCTCTAATCAATTTTGGTTTGGAGTTTATATCAGAGCCACTGGTATTCTTATTTAGACAAGCTATAGCAAAATGATTTTTCCTTGACAATTGGCACAGGTCTTGCCCCATGCAGGGCACAACTATCTTTTAAATTCATGTTTACCGCCACAGAAAAGACAGATTCAACCATATAATTCATTTTTAGATGAATTTATTTTTGTAATTTTGTTAATATTTTTCTCTTCGGTTGAAATATTCCTGAATCTTAATTCCGAGAGTTCATTTGCTTTACATGTTTGCATCAATTATTCTAAAGTCAGTACCTCCGGGTTTTCTCTCAGAAATTTCTTTTTTAAATTTATATCTTTAATTTCGAATGCAAGCCTATCTCTCAACATTTCATTCGGTGTAACACCTGCTCATACCTACAAACTTCAAGGATTCGCATTGGAAGAAAATACGATTCAAAATTTTCATCTTCCAGTTGGTTGAAATTATGAAAAACCAAGCGATCATAAAGAAAATTTCTTTCAGAAATCGGCAGTTCACTAATTAATTTAAGAACATTTGCTGTAGTAGTTTTTTCTTCTTTTAATTGAAAATATATCTTTTTTTGCCTTGTGTCCAATTATTGATAGTAAGATATTAATTTTCCAATTGAAGTTCAGCATCCCATTTATCTATTCCTGTTGCACTCCAGAACGTAAACCAACTTTGTTTGAAAAATTGAAAATTATCATATATGTCATTTGTCAACGTCGAGTGGTTGTGGCCATGGTATGTGCTGAATCAATAACGTGTTCAGACATGCTGCAGCATTTATTTGTTCGCCAGGTAGCGGTGTCAATAACGCAGTACCTGCTCTAGTTGTAGCTTCAAATTCTGTAAAGTTTCACCAATTAAATGCAAACAGGAAGCATTCTTTGAAGATTCTTGCACGTGTTCTTTCTGAATCTGGTTAAGCAACATTGTCTGTGCCGCAAAAAAAAATGACAAGTTCTGATCCATAGCGCAGTAGTCACTTAACCTCACTTTTGACTTATTTTCGTTCTATATTTTCGTCACATCTCATTAGTTATTATAATCAACGTATACTCGTTTTTCGTCCGCATGACTAACACGCACTCCTGACACCATGTGTTATTAGTTTCTACATCAGTCAAACAACTACAATTTATATAAAGAACTTAGTTTATTCACAACGCTGACTATAAGTGACTAAAAGTAGTACATAGCACATACCACTTTTCTCTGCCCGCACACACTGCGCATGCGTCGAACTTCATAACATAACATTGTCAGATTTACCTAATATATTTTTAGTGTATTGAGTGTATTTTATTTATATAATTTGTTCGTTTTATTACTTCTATTTATATTACCACCGACTTGTAAATACTCGAATTACAACTGACAAAGGGGGTCGCCCAAGAAAACGACGTAAATTACCAAGGAAATCATCTGAAACACACAGTTAAGTTCGTGCTATTGTCAAAGTCATCGGGAGTTCTTTGACACAGAGACAATAGCGTAGCATCACTTGGTGTCACCCGGGACAGAACTAATGGTATTATTCTCCTCTCCATCAATTAAATATAAAAATATATATTATTGAAAAGTTAATACAATTAATAAAAATATATTTACACAAGACATTTTTTAATATAATTAAAATCTATGTAGTTCAGAATACCTTTAATATAATTCCAACAACAACATTTCTAATTGGAGTCACCCCGAGAAAGAGAGAGAAAGAGAGAGAGAGAGAAAAGAGAGAGAGAGAGAAAGAGAGAAAGAGAGAGAGAGAGAGAGAGAGAGAAAGAGAGAGAGAGAGAGAGAAGAGAGAGAAAGAGAGAGAAGAGAATAGAGAGAGAGAGAAAAGAGGAGAAGAGAGAGAGAAGAGAGAGAGAGAAGAAGAGAGAGACAGAGAGGAAAAGAAGAGAGAGAAAGAGAAAGAGAGGAGAGAGAAAAGAGAGAGAGAGAGAGAAAGAGAGAGAGAGAGAAAGAGAGAGAGAGAGAAAGAGAGAGAGAAAGAGAGAGAGAGAAAGAGAGAGAGAGAAAGAGAGAGAGAGAAAGAGAGAGAGAGAGAAGAGAGAGAGAGAGCAAGAGAGGAAGAGAAAGAGAGAGAGAGAAGAGAGAGAGAGAGAAAAAAAAGAGAGTAGAGAAAGAAGAAAAGAGAGCAGAGAAAGAGAGAGAGAAAAGAGAGAAAGAGAGAGAGAAAGAGAGAGAGAGAGAAAGAGAGAAGAAAGCGAGAGAGAGAAAGAGAGAGGAAAGGTGAAAGAAAGAGAGTGAGAGAAAAAGAGTGAAGAAAGAGAGTGAGAGAAAAAGAGTGAAGAGAGAGTGAGAGAAAAAGAGTGAAAGAAAGAGAGTGAGAGAAAAGAGTTAAAAGAAGAGAGCGAGAGAAAAGAGTGAAAGAGAGTTATCTGTACCAGGCAGAAAATTGAAGTAACAATTAAAAATTAAAATAGAACCGGGTATGGTTGCGTAGGCATCCGCGGCTGGAGTTTATGTTGGCTATCCGGGACGGCCGCGTCGATGTCATGGTGGCTAACGTTTCGGCCACAATGCTCAGATTGGATCACACTTGATACTGTTTCGGCGGTAAGCCCGCGAAATGTACTTGATAAATCTAGATGTAAGCAAATTCGCAAATTTAACAAACTGAAGGCCAAACAACATCCTGAGGCAGGGAGGGTTGGCTTGACGAGTACTGTCGTAAACCTAACTGATGAACAGTTAAACGAGGCTAGCGTTGTTTTGAGTAAAGGTTTAATTTCGCCCCCGTGCCTGATCGCATTTCAACCGCGGATTATAGTGGCAGGTGTGGAAAACGCGGTTCGAAACTGCCCTGCCGACAGGCTGACTAACATTCGCAGAGAATTGGCTCGTCTTCTGAGCCATTCTAAAATGCCACATAGTACTTGCCACGCGAGGAACGGTGCGGCGTTGCGCGAACTACGCAAGCGCGAGACCTTGTCGTTAGTATCCGGCAGACAAGGCAATGCCACGATGGTCATGAAATACCAATAGGACTACATTCTAAAGTTGAGGCGTTGCTGACAGATAGTCCTACGCTGTCCTAAAAGCAACCCCGTTCGAAACTGAGGGAGAAGGTCGCGGTACGGTAAAATACTCGGCTGCTATAGAGCCGGGGCAAACTAGGCTAAAAACGTTTGGCAACCACTGTATCGCTAGGCTTTTGGTCTCCCGCTAAGATACATAAACCAGACGTGCCCACTGCCGCGCCCATGTGAGCGCTATTAACTCTCCCACCCACCCTTCGCCCGCTATGTGGCCAATAAATTGCAGCCTTTGCTGACGACATCAAAGTGAGCTGTTAGGAATTCGGCACACATTTGAAATACTTTAAAGGAGCATCGTGAGTAAATGACTCAGAACATCCTCGTCAGCTTCGATGTCCACGTCTCTGTTCACAATGGTTCTCGTGGACGAGCGGCCATCTGTCATTGCAGTTAAACTTTGCTCCGTGGGCTCACTCCGGAATGCGGCCGACTTAGCTGAGTTCCCCTCTCACGTCCCACTTTCTTTCAGTACCGTGAGCAACTATCATGCTCAATTTAAGGAGCTGGCATGGGTTCCCCCTCTCTCGGTTGTGGTAACCTTTTATATGGAGGGCTTTCGAAACGGAAGCCCTGGAGAATGCCGCTCTAAAAACCAAACTTATGCTCCGGTACGTGGAACGACACTAGTAGTGTGGGCCCACGGCCTTCAACACCTTAACTGACTTTCTCCAGCACCTTAATAACACACGATCCCAAGATTAAATCACAATGGAGGTGGGAAAACGAGGGGAAAATTGCCTTTCCTCGACGTTGCTGGTGAGTCGGAAAGTGAACGGCAGACTAGGGCACACGTGTCCTACCGGAAACCCACCCACACAAACCGTTACCTACACGCTGGCTCTCACCATCACCCAGCAACTAAACGCGGGGTTCCGAAAACGATGGCCATCAGAGCAACCAGGGTATGTGATAAAGAATCGTTGGACTCTGAAATGGAGCTCCTAAAGACTACATTTCCAGCCAACGGATATAGCGCTAACGCTGCCAACCAAGCGGTACGGCAGGCTACGACCTCTGCCAAAACTTCTGATATCACCAAAACTAGTGACAATCCCAACACAAAAATAGCCACTCTGCCATATATACTTGGTGTCACTGATAAGATTGGCAAGCTTCTGAGCCGCTTTGATATAAAGACGGCCTACAAAGCCCAGGAAAAAGTCGGGCAAAAGCTTGAACACGTGAAAAATCGCGTCCCTCCCCTTATGTCATCGGGGGTATACGAGATCCCATGCAGCTGCGGCCATAGTTACATAGGCGAGACGGGACGTACCGTAGAGGAACGCCTCCGGGAACATATTCGTAATTATAAATACAATAATACGAATAAATCGGCCGTAGCCCTGCACGCATGGAAAACTGGCCACGCTATTTTATTTGATGACACACGCCTCTTAGCCAGAGAAGACCGCTGGGGCACGAGGAGGGTAAAAGAGGCGGTGGAAATCATCAAACACCCCTATAACTTTAATGCTGACCAAGGCATACGTCTACACGATGCCTGGAAACACCTATTTTACCAGGACGTCCGATCTCGACCGGACGCGGTCCTAGCTGTTTCGCAACGTCCGATTACGGACGGAGCGCCTCCTCTCACCCTGATGAGAGCCCGCCCCTGATTGGCCGGTGCTCTCTCCGCATTGGCCGACCACCCGGCCAACCGGCACTCAGGTAGAGGAGAAACTAGCCCCTTTTAAACTCGTGCGCAGCACATCTCCGCGCATTACGCCCTGAGGAAGGTCGCAGAATGGCGTCACCCGGACAGCCTAGTAAATACTGACTCCGGCCGCGGAAGCCTACGCTCTCAGGATAATTTTTCTCGTCATTAGAGACTGAATTGAGGTGAGCAATGCACTGCTTCAAGAGTAGCGAGTTCGTGAAGAGTCCAAGGAAAACAGAAATCATGCAAGATTTTTTTTGAAATTGCTAAATTTTCTAGAGTTCTCGCAGGAATACATTTTACACATGTTCCCATACAATCACCTGGTAATATGTAGCATACATTTCGTTGAAGCTTAAGAGAAGTGACATGTCAAAAATATCATTTGCAGGAGAATGGTTTTATGCTGAGTGGAGCCAATTTTATAGTGTTCTACTCTACATAGTGGCCGTCTTGTGAACTATCTTAATGAAATATTTTCTAATAAATTAATTACACATAAGTATCCTTTTCTTTTTTAATAAACAATGATTTTTTTCTTTAAAAAGTTCTTTAATGTCCAACACACTGATTCAAGTGTCAATTACAATCCTCAACATATGTTAGATAGGTCTAATTGACATCATCCATCTGAAAATATAAAAAATATCAAACAAATTTTAAGATATAGAAATAAAACAAAAATACATAGAAATAAGAAATGAAATGTATTAAACAATCAAGTATAAGTAAAAAAATATATTAGTAGTAAGTAGAAAATATAAAAGTAGACCATACCAAAAAACTCTCTATAAAATGTTATCAAAAAGAAAAATCCAATCACAAAAATTCCATCGAGAGAACATACTTATACATCCTCACTTTAAGGAGAGAGGGAAGTACGGAAAGAGTGACAGCAGATCCTTATTATTTAGAATACATCAATGAAAGGAAGTGAAGAGAATAATCAGAGGTGGAAGAAACAGCTCTGAACGTAAGTACACCAATAAATTTATGAACATCCCCTCCACTTTGTGATATTTGTAAAGCTTTTTAATGATATACCACATGATAGATAACTGCCCTAAATTCAGTTATCAAAGACAATCTAAATAAAGCTTTAGATACCTTAATGTATTCAATCGAATATCAGAACAAATTTATCATATATTATATATATCCTATGTCATTAAGAATATTACGTCATGACACTATGTCATATTAATGTAATGATTGATAAAATTATAAATGTCTAAGCACTTGCTATAAATCATTGGTCATTAATAAATTAAGTTGTTCATGCGACTAACTAAAAAAAATTATAAAGACAATTAAAACAAAGTAAAAAAAAAAAATATTTTGATGGTATTTTTATTTTAGAAATAACATTGTCATAAAGGTTTGTAAAATGATTCAATTATACATGAAGTAATAGCACAGTGTTTTGATCTTAAGTGTTTGTGAGATAATTCGAGAACATTCTCTGGGTTCATTATTCAAAATTAGTTTTTATTTTAGATAAAACATAGTCATAAATGTTTGTGAAAAGATTTGACTCTAACATGACAGTATTAGCCTGTTAGAACGGATTAATACTATGTTGGAGACATATAATGGATTAATACCATGTTAGAGCCAATTTTTGTCATTTTCAGAATCCGTCATTTTTAGTAAGCAACAATACCATTCTAATTTTGTTTTAAAAAATAAATAAATATATAAAACCTTTGAACAGTTCTAATCAGATTTTCTTCATCTCTCTTCAGAGCTTCATATTTTTATTGAAGATGTTTCCCTTTGCAATAAGCACCCCTCACCGAGCTACTGAAAATCTTTTCAATAGCTATCCATACCAATCCTTATCCCGCCACATGGTAGCACCATTTACCTTACATTCAATAATATTTTTCCATTTCATCAATGAGAGATACAAGCCTGTAGCCTCACGAGTAAAAGTAACTCGTCTTTCTCGCCTCTTTCCCCTTTTTATTTTGAAACTCCTACACAAAGACGCTATAAAACTAACTTTTACACCGAACTCACACACAGCTCACGCCGATGCAAACTAACAAAAAATAACGAATGAAGCGAAACACACGTTCGCTCTTCCGTCAGCAAAACACGTTGGAATTCGCGCGTACATCGCGCTGGGGATGAGCAATCTGCAAGATTTTTTGCAGAAAGATATGAATTTAATTGATGCCTGGAAATGGCGAGATTCGGGCCATTAGGCCCGCTCTTCCGTCTGACCACGCAAATTTCGCTACACACCTTTCACCAACTAGAAAGGAGGTATTTCTTGGGCGACGAAACAGGCGATTTGAATTTTGCTCAGAAGCGTCATTTAGGCTTGAGGATCTTTTACATGTACATAAACCTACTAACATGGGCCAGCCGGCTTTACTTCCCCTCCGTAGGATTTTTTTGCCCTTAAAAATCCACGGCCGTTGCACCATCGACATTACGACCGCATATGTGTTTACGTATTTCCCACTATTTAAGACCCTGTTTACGATTACACGAAAATTTAAGTAATTGTGTAGGTTAGGTTACCCCAGAGATGCTGGCGGAAGCATGCATATGGAATGAAATTTTATCTCTGTTAAAAAAAAGAGAGACAGCTAATAAAATTGAGGTTGGCATACTAACTTGCAAAATTCGTTCCTGATATTTTGTCTAACGAAAAATACATTTATTTTCAACGTAACACTGATATTTGTTATAGAGAATTTGCTAAGCATAGATATTTTCAACGTTTAATCCTGTATTGAATGCGAAGTTCTCTCTCCATTCATTTTCCTAATCTTAATAAAAATTTCTAAAGAATAACAAACACAACTGCAGTTGTGCAATAATATTAAAAAGTTACATTGTAGCTGCTGAATGTTTGTGATTTCTTGTGGCTTCTTGCTAAGATTTCTGGAGTTTATATGTAAATTATAAATAATCGCTATTATAAAATAATTGTAACTTCTGACAAACAAGTTATTCATAAGTTGAAGAAAACGGATGGTATAATTGCATAACTTGTTTAAATATATATTGCATTATTAGTATCATTATTAATAATTGCAAATTGTGTAAGAAATACGTGTTTAGACATCTGGTGAGATGTTTCCAAGGCCAGTAGGCGCCAAGGTATGTAGTTACGACCTCAACTGTCAGTCGAAAATTTCTATTTAAAAATACAACCTAATCTAATTTCACTATACGTTTGGTTTAAACGACCAGTAGACAATTTAGCATCGCTCTGCCAAATGCTTCTTTCGGCTAACCAAATGAACATAGTGCCTCCCTCAGTGTCAGCCCAGCGCGTGCAGTTGGAGATCAGTGGTAGGATTCAGAAGTGATTTATATTTTTCTGAAATTGGCTCTAATAATAATCATAACAATAATAACTATAATAATAATAATAACAACAATAATAACAAAAATTGATACAAATTATGTCGAAAAACGGATGAGAAAATGAATAATGTGCGAGAATTAAGTCATCGAACGGATGCCGTGGGACAGGCCACAGAGCCCGCTCAGAGTTGTTTACTTTCATCACGCAAGAATCCATTTTAAGCAGACTTACGCTTGCAACTATTACTTCTTTAAGAAGTTTTAAAGTGTTGGTTAACTTTTTTTGGATTCTAGCAACATAAATGGGTTCACTTCGCGCGAACTTTCCTCCAGATGACGGAATGATCATTCAGCCCAGCACAAGTTCGCCGACGTTTGTGAGATGCGCAAAACATTTCTGCTCGTACTGGCCACACCCCCGACTCGCTCCGCTACCAATAAAGGCCCATTCACCAAGGAAATGTAAACAAGCATAACGCATAGACGTAAACATTAACATAAGAGGAACTGAAGTATTCACAATGTCTAACATAAACGTAAGCAAAATACGAGTTTCTACTGGCTGTGAGACATTCTAGTTCACTATTGTTTGAATGTGAGAATCGATTTCGAGGTATCTAGCGACTTCGCAAAGCATTCAAACATTGAATGGCGCGCCAGTACGAAGTACCTCGGCATCACGCTCGACCGCGCTTTAACTTTCGGCGAGCACGCGGACGCGGTTGCGAGCAAAGCATGGCACCGCCTGGGCATGTTGCGAAGCGTATTACATACGCGAAGCAAACTGTCCACTGATCTATGAAGCCATGATTAGGCCCATTATGGACTACGCCTGCCCAAGTTGGGGAATAGCGGCTCACGCGCACTTCAATAAGTTGCAAATAGTGCAAAATGTGTGCCTTCGTAGCATACTGTGCGCGCCAATTTATATCAGTCTCAGAATTACACTCGATATTAACAATATTATCAACAAAAAACTACCACTCCTCGAAGAGCATTTTAAAAATTTAGCTATTGACTTCTTTTCCAAAATTAACGCGTCAAATAATGACCTTATTAAAAATTTAAATTTGTACGAGCCAAATCCCAGGGCCACGTACAAGCGCCCGAGAGATACGCTGCAGTAGGCGGAACGCCAATACTTGCATGACCAACGCCACAAGCGCGCCGAACGGCTATTGCCTTTCCTGACCTTGTTCTTTTTTCTATTTTACAGATCATCCATAGATGTCCGAAAGGATAGGAATGGCTTCATAGCAGGGAAGTATGGCGGCATTGCACACCGCGGCCACACACAACTGCGCTGCAAAGCGAGTTGGGTCCTCTTTCAATTCTCGATTTTGAGTTAGCATACTGTGATTGGTTCATTACTTATGTCTTACTTAAGCATAAGCACAGAAGCTTGCAAGCGTTTAAGTTAACGTCTTACGTGTTATGCTTATGCGAACGCATCGTGAATGAGTCCGCTTATGGACGTAGTTCTAACTTTTATGATAACGCCATGATTATGTTTATGATTGCATTGTGAATGGGCCTTTACGGTAAGCTAGAGGCCCTCAAACAGCGCGGACATTTTTCTCGCATTATTTCTAACTTCAGCAATTTTTGGCAATTCAGAGACTTCTCGAGAGTGAGATCTACACCTATTTCTTTCCAGCGCCCTTTGCTCTATTCGCGGGGGAAAATTGGAGGGGTTTTAGAGATAAGGAAATAAATTGTATTGACTTCAAGCAGAAATTACGCGATTGGCAGCAACACACACTTTCTCGCACTTTAAGGTTCTCTGAAAAACAAGTATATTATATACAATAGGACACGCGTAATTATACGTAGAAAGCCAATACGTAAGTGCTTATTTACTTTAAATTATATGATCTGATACGTGAAATGTGAGAACAAACGAAAATAATCAGATGACACTATCAAGCGTGGAGGGATGGGATTGGATATTTATTTGTTGTTGTGGAGAAAGAATGGGGAACAAATGAAAGGGAAATGTGTGGAAAGTTATTGGAAAAATTATTTTCACCTGGAGTCGAGATAGAAATATTATTCTCTCCCAAGTATAATGAAAGAGTCGTTCTTCTCTCTCATTTTTATAAATCAACTTTATCCCTATATTTCCGGACAGCCGCCCAAGACATCCGGTGGCGCACCACAAGCGCCGCGATGCGGCCCCCGACCGCTGACGGAGTGAGAGCGCCCAGAGGAGCAGGCGCCCGCCCCCGCGCCAGGGGTTCAATCGAAATAATTGAAGCATTTGGTAAAAAGGTGATTTCTAATTTTATTCCATCAATTAAAACAATACAACAAACACTGAAGTTTGTTTATTGTATGCAATATAGGTCACAAAGTCATCAATTGCAAGGGTACATTAAACACTATTAATGAAGAAGAATGAACAAAACAATACGAAGAATGTCTAAAAAGTATCCCACCTTTGACCAGAAAAAATATTTCGAATATCTGACTGATTTGAGACCCTAATCCCCTTCAAAGTAGGCCCCTTGTGCGTCCACATACTTAGCCCACCGACCATTTTGGAATGGGGTTCGGCGCCGTCGTCGCGTTGCGCATTATTTCTTCTCTACTCTCAAAACGGGATCATTTCAGAGGTGTCTTCAATTTTGGAAACAGCCAAAAGTCGCAAGGAGCTACGACTGGAGAGTAGGGATGTTGGCGAACGGTTGTAATTCCATGTTTGGCTTAGAAAGCGTGGATCAATTGGGATGAATGGGCAGGGGCGTTGTCATGATGCAGGTGCCAGTTCTTCGCCGTCCACATGTCTGGCCTTTTGCGCCGAACTGCGTCCTCTGTCTCTGTTTGTCCTTCCGGCGCGTATTCGTGATGCACAACTCCACATGCTTCGAAGAAAACAGTCAGCATCACCTTGACTTTGCTTCGCACCTGCCGCGCTTTCTTCGGCCTGGGAAAATCGGGATGCTTCCATTGAGACGACTGTCTTTTTGTTTCTGGGTCGTACCCGTACACCCATGACTTTTCTCCAGTCATCACAGTGTTCAGAAACCCAGGATCAGTATTGGCGGTGTCCAGTAGGTCCTGTGCGACGTCAAAACGGAGTTCTTTTTGTTCCGGAGACAACAACTTGGGTACGAATTTAGCAGCCACTCGTTTCATGTACAAATCTTCACACAAAATTGCATGTGTAGAATCTTTACTCACTCCAACCTCTTCTGCTATCCCCCGCACTGTCAAACGGCGATCTCCCATCACCAAATTTCGCAATTTCTCGACAACAGCTGGAATCCGGGCAGTTTGGGGCCTGCCGGCACGCTGCTCACTCGGCTGATGTGCGGCCATCTTTGAATCGGTTGAACCATTGCTTAATTTGTTTTACACCCATCGCATCTTCTCCAAACACCTGCCGAATCTTACGATTTGTTTGGCTTAGAGAATCACCATGCTTTTGACAGAATCTGATACTGTATCTTTGCTCAATTCGTTCAGTCATCTTGCGAGAAAACTAAATCCGACGAACACTTCGAACAGCTCCTTACTTAGCGCCCACCAGCCAGCGACTGGCACAAGCATGCGCAATAAGGCTCCTACTTCCACCGTGCTCAGTGGCGCCGCCTTAGAATCACTACTCACAAAATTTGAGGTCGGATTCTTTTTAGACAGGCCTTATTTTAGAAATCCAAATTAAGACGTTTGTAATCATAAAGAATTTCAAATTGTAATCCATTTCTTTACGATTGCGGAATATATTCTCCGAGCGTAATTGCCTCCAACAAGGTGACGGGATGGTGAGAATTCTATATAGAACATACACGGAGCGATAATCGCGCTCGCGTAAACTGTTCAAAGAATTGGCTGTCTCGGTAGCTTAGTGGTTAGAGCAGCTGGGCGTAAACCAGAAGGCCCGGATTCGAGTCCCGGTCGAGACTACCAATTCTTTGAGCAAATGTAAGTAATTAAGATTGTTAGAAGTTGTACATTGGTAGTCAAATTACTGAAAATTGCAATAGCACAATGGTGCTGTATATCCATATTATTTGCATTATTGTACCTTTCTTTCCTTTTCTCAATTACAATCCTATTCTATAAGCACTATTCTAAGATTTAGTACTAGACACAATTGTAACAGGCACTTAAGTTTGACGCCTGGAGCCCTGAACTCGATGTATTAACACTACATTATCTAATTACTAACTTGACAGAAAAATTAGCAATTCAACTTACTCTCGATGAATATTTGAAATTACATAGAGAAGAAGAGGATTTACAACCGGTTTCTCTTTCACAGTACGAATCACATCCTCGACTTGCTTCAATGTATCCTCTTCTTTAGTCATAAAGCAATTCTTCTCATCACCCTGCCACAAAATAATACCATTAATGAAAATAAAAATGATTGTTTATCTGTAAGTAATATATCACTAAATGTCACAAATATTTTTACTGGAAAATAAAATATATTCTAAAAACTTTAATGTCCATTTATAACTTACTCGTTTCAGTATTATATATCCATTTGCCACCTGCCACAGACAGTCATCTTCTTTGTCTCGTTTGATGCTCTGCATTATTTCAACATCAAACCACTTTTGCATTGTCTGAAAAATACGAAAGCCAAATACTATAGCTGGACAATTTACAAAAAAGTCTGCACTAACGTACAAAAGTGAGTACAGGCAAGGAAAAACTAGTTTAATTTGAATATTGACTTTACCATCTATAGAAAACCACAAGGATAATTAAAGATGTTTGAACATTTTTTTAGGAGTTTATGTAAGATTTTGACCCTTACAATTAACAAAAAAGGGAAAATAGCAAAAAAAACTATATTCCTTCGTTTCATAAAAATATCTCATGTTCTGACAACCTAAAAGGGACTAAATACAAATTGTACCCTTGTAAATTTCCAGTTTCCCAAAATTTCAGCCTTTTATCTCATAATTTACACCCGACAGCCGAATATAAATAAAACAGTAATGTAATAGTTTATTTATTTTCCTAAAATTAGGTTTTGTTTTATTATTATTCGTAGTTTTCCGTTTTATGTTTATTGGGAAGATAAATAATGAAAAAAATTGAAACAATACTGCAACCTATTGTAATTTGAATACTGAACAAATTAAGATATTAAAAAACCAATCATGGTGCCAAAGCACATACTTTCTCGCATTGTTTCTAAAAGCTCCGCAAACGAGCAAAAGTGTTGTCAATTACGTAAATATTTTTCCGCTCCGAGATTGGAAATCAGATCCTCAGAGGTGACTCATCCCACTACGCCACAGAAGCACCGCATGCCCGTACACTGACAATGGTAGAAAAACATCAAAAGATTCATTAGAAGCTCCCAAAGTCTCCAGTCCGTTAAGATCAATGGGATATATCAATTTTAAAGAAAATAAGCTGAACAGTTTAGGTGCTAGCGTTACTCACAGTCGGACAGACATTTTGCCATCAATCGATTTTTTGATATCAAGAACGAACAACATATGGATTCTGGTTACACCACGAGTTCGGGATGTTTTTTCTAAATTTAGCAAAAGGATTGATCCCCTTTTTCATTACGAGAACCCGGCAATGAGGTTTATTCTGGCGAAATTTCGGCGTTTTCTGGCGCAAGATTACATAACTTTCTCTTTTCACACAGAATTGGTAAGGCGAGGAAGTAATAATAATAATTTCTGAACCGTTAGTGATATCTAAGTTGGACACATGGCTAGTGTTCATAATGTATTTAAATTTCATGTCAATATGTTAATTTCTTAAATTGGTTCATACAGGTGCACAGAAATTCAACAATTGATTTGAAGGGACATACGGTAAAGCAAGTATAGAGACGTCCGGTTTATTGGTAAATGTAATTATTGCATTTGTGGGTAGAAATGCTTCAAAAGCTATTCATTCAAAAGGGTCTTGAATCACTAATAGTTTTCTACAAAAACACTTTCATCGAATTGCAAACTCGGTGTGGGACTCGAATCGGCGACCTCTTGGTTTCAAATGATAAATCCGAACATGCCACTTCACAACCTCGGCCCTCCAGAAGCACAAGACTGACACACTTTCATATTACTCAAGACAAACTGTTTCACTTCTAGATTACGGAGCTGACAAAATGTAAAAAGAGAAGAGGGTTAAAAGTTGCAAATTCGAAAATGACATACACACTTCAAATAATTTTCAACCAGTAGTTCAGTAGTTTTGTTCGGCAAATAACTATATCTGAACAAGGCTCCAAAAAGCCGACCTTGCCTCTGAAGCACAGACAAAAAAAAAAACAAAAAACACATTTAATCATTTAACCAACCTCCGCCACCGGGATCGCACAGGGATTAGGCACTCCTATTATAGTCATAAGAGCGTCGAGTTTCAATTGCAGTATTAGGCAGAGGAAAAATTAACAAAATGTAAAATAAACATCCTTGGGGCAGAAAAAGATTGCAGCTCAGCAGGCATAACTCGACGCGGTAAATAATGTTTGCTGGTAAAAAGCAACAGAATTGTAACAAATAATTATCCCTGAACCGATGTCGAAACAGCGGCCCACGCTGAGACCATACTAATCATTTAACCACTTTGGTCAGTACCCGGAAGAAGCCTGCGACATAACAGGCGAAACGTCCGCCTATCTGCCAACGACGCGGCGTCATCCGGACAGCCTAGAAGTAATTTAACCACTTCGGCCACCAGTGTTATACAGAGAATTGGCATTTCTTTAATAGTCACCAGCGGCAAAAGACAATTGATTTGATGGTTCATACGTTTTACAAATCCAATAAGAAGTGTGAACATTTGTTTAAAAGTTAAAAATTCGAAAATCACAAACAGATACTTCCCGTTTATTTATCTTGATGAATACTATTTGCGATTAGAAAGACTTCAAATGGTTTTCAATAAAGTTTGTGGAATCCTCTATTTCTTGCAGCAACACAGAATTGTCACAAATAATAATTCCCTGACAAGACATTGTAATGGGACGGTCGCACATCGCGGATGACGACACGAGCCATGTATTTAATTTATTTAATTAAGA
>BOPP01000374.1:84614-116728 GCA_017312745.1 Gryllus bimaculatus | reverse complement strand
TTCCCGCCGCCGCCCGCGCCGAGCACGCTGAGGAGCCGCCGGTCGACGGCAAGCAACGCTGGCCTAATCCGGGGCCGCCGCCGTGACTGCAAGGGGCCGCCACAAAGAGACCTGGGGCAAGCAACGCCGTAGCCGTCCGCCGCCAGACCTGCCGGGACTGGGATGCCCGAACGCCGCACCTGTGAGCTGGATCATGACCGCCCGGGAGGGCAAAGACACCAGAGCTGAAATGAACTCTGGCCATCCCGGCCGTTACTAAGTTAAGATTAGTGGTTAGTTGTAAGTTTATTCATGTTACTGGGCTTCACCCACACCCATTCTAAAGTGATTAAAGTAGTTTTATGAAAATGCTGAAGTCTTTTTCTCACGTAGTTAGGCAAGCATGCATGCCTCCCTCTAGGGAGTCTGCCGACGAAGCAGCCGGGCAAAGCTCAATCGCCGAAGCAGGTAATCGGGTGAGTCGGTGGTTACAACATGAACCAGCTAACCTTCCCTCTGGAGAGTTGGGTCCGTACCCACACATTTAGCCACCTCCGTCATCCCGTAAGGTCATAAAACTATTACTTCTGTAATTGTAATGAGTATGATGGTTTCTGTTCTAGTATTCCGGAGCCTAGTAATTGAGAAAATGTGAAAAAAATTGTTTGGGGGCAACAAAATGAAAGGCGTGAAGAGAATGAGGCTTGTCGCGAGAGTAGACATTAGAAAACTAGGGCGAGACACTGCTATTCTATAGCACCACTAGTTTATTTCAATAGCTAATTTACTACTGCAAACTTTTTCTGAGGCAACAATTTTGTAGTTTTGAAATTCTTTTACGATTTCCGAAAAAAATTAGCAATACCCGAAAATTGGATTAGCATCACGTTTCTTCCTGTCCCTTATTACGGATGTGTTTTTTTGTTGTAATTTCCGAAAAAAAACTAGCAATATCCGAATATGGAACTAGCACCATATTTCTTACCATCCCTTATTGCATACGTGAAGAAAGGTTTTGGAAGACGGGTTTTTGAGGAAAAATAGTTGTACCGTTCTCTTAAATGTCTTTCACACTATTCAACTACAAAATTTATTCAAAAAATGTGGAGAGGTATTTTTGAAAATGAGAATCTACAGTACCCACCAAAATTAAAATATCGGTTTCAAAATCCAGAGGCAGCGACATCAGCCAGATCGATTCAAGAATATCAATTTTGGAGAAAGAAAGGCTGAACTGTTTAGCCGTCGGATAGAGGGTCGTTTTGCCGTCAATCGAATTTTCCGTATTAAGAACCAACAAGACACGGATACTTGCGACACCACGTGTTGGAGGATTTCCCCCCTAAATTTAGCAACAGGATGTATCAACTTTTTCGTTACTAGAGTCCGATTGATTATAATATTTTTTCTGGCAAAAATCCATCGTTTTCCGCCGCACGATTACATAACGACGGATTTGTAAGGCGAGAAAGTAAAAATAGCGTGTGTGTCTTAGGTAATTTCCGCAAAGCACAGACTTGTTGCATATCAGGCGCGTATACAGGCCTAGTAATACTAGCAATGTATCTTATCGCTTACAACAGTTTTATCAAAGAATTTAAAAAAAGTGCAAAACTTGCTTTGCAATAAATAAATTAAAGAAATTAATATCAGAATGTGGCATTCTTTAATTCAATCGCGAACACTGAAGAATGGCTACACCACAGTTGCGTGTCCTGCTTCTTGCCATTCCGCCAAGTGGAACTCCAAAGTTAAGGACTTACGCGTTAAAGGACCGACGGCACACGGGGGAGGGGGGACTGAGTTTTCAGCCCCCCCCCATCAAGATTTCAACATCGATTCCAAAATGGCGCCTCTTTGAGAAGAACCCTACAGAGTGGTGGGCGTTTACATCATCGACAATCAAGAAAGGTGCGCGCAGATGGCTTATTAGGCCTAGGAAGCATCGCCAGACACCATTCGCTCTGGGGAGTATCGATGTTACACTGAGCGTGAAGGATACAGTTTGTGTTTCAAGGCCACCAAGGGGGGGGGGAAGGGTGATAAAAGAGTGTAGATGACGTGAAACGAAAAGCAAAAAGGTTGAATGATGGAGATAGGAACACACGAGAGCCTTCTCGACCACCTCGATGAGGAGATGACAAAGTCGGGAGCGGCCACACTTTTGTCGACAGAAGAGGGCACGGACGCAAGGCGATAGCCATGGAACCATCATCCGCATCGAGTCTAAAGCTGTGAAAACCTCAGAGAGACAATGGCTGAGTAACGGATGTTTACTGCAAGCATACAATAGAGGGATAAAAGCGGTATAAAATTAATCGGTCTTTCAAATAAGATAGCAAACTATTTTAGAGTCATTAGGGGATTGAAGTCCGCCTCAACAAGGAGATCCTACCGACCGCTGCCAGGACGAGTGCGAGCGGTGGTCCACAGAGAAAGGGTTTCCGGAGCAGACACGGTCGAAATTTTGGTTGTACAATCTTTCACGTTTTTATTACATTTCGTTGATACAATAATTTTAGACGTGGACAATGATTGTTTGGCAAATAAGGGTGAAACCTAACACTGCGTTAGCCATTAAAGGAGAAGCAGGTTCTGCATGGATCTTCGCTTGTCTTCCTGGGATTTATAACATTCGAAAAGGTTCGTAACATATTCAGAAGGATTTTACCAGGTATCTCCTCTCGGAAACGAAATATCACCCCATCACTCTGATTGATTTTTAGATTTCCCGTCTCCTTGATGTATTCTGGCGCCCCAGTTGATGCAGCGGGTGGGGAGCGCTGAGCGGAATGGCGATTTCTTTCCCATTTTCTGGAACACTTTTGTTTCTAAGAAGGACTTCAGTTACTCTTTATGTTCTGAAGTCAAATTAAGTCTAAGAGGGATGGACACCTTAAACTGAAGGTCGGCGATATCTCGTTTTTAGAAGTTTCTCAATATCGCTGTCAAATTGGGCTTCGAAGAGTATGGTACCACTTCTCAGAGAACAGCCGCCTAAAACTTCCCAAAACACTTCGGTGGCACTTCCCAAACGCACAGAGCTCACCCGTTTAAACGTATTACGTTGTTTACCACATTCCATAAAAAGAAAACTTCTTCTCGCCCTTTACAATGTGCCTTCCTTTGGAAGGGGGCCGGGAAGGGGCGTCTTGGATCCACATAGCGATTTCAGTTCATTCCCATCGTCATCTAACAAGAGGCCACTTCACTTAAGTGCCAGGGCTGCCACGGGGCTATGGCAGTGTCAAGGCTTCTTCCGCGCCACCACCGCTCACCCTCGAGGCGAGACCCAGACCCAGATGATCGGCCGGGGGCGCTTCACGACTGCCAGTCTAGAAGAGGCACACACCACTCGCCGGAGAACACACGACGAGCACTCATTAGTTTCATCATAGGACGCGACAAACACATGGGTGGGCAGCCAGAATCCAGAGAAGGCTAGAGTGGCAGAAAAAAATGTGATAAAATAATGTAGGTGACAAAAATAAAAAGCAAGGAACGAAGATAGAGAAAGGAACGCATGTCCATTTCTGCATCTCTCCATCAGGGCGTGCATTTTTTCACGGATGCTATTACTTCCGAAAAGACTAAAGACATTGTTCAAAATGTTGTATATCTTTTACATGAAGACGATATATACTGCTGCTTTCAACAGTAGTCACCACGTGCAAATGTTTTAAAGGAATTTTCGGATAGCGAATTGCGGTCCGCCGCTGGATTGCCTCTATTACCTAGAGTAGAAACTTCTGTCACTGTCGTGACTCCAAGGCAAAGACTTCCCGGTCAGAGGCATTGCAGTGATGTCAATTGATGCCCTGAGCCACCTAAGTCGGTGCTCTTTTCGAGACAATTTTGAAAATGTTGAGACTTCATGTAAAGTACACAATCAAATCAAAATGTTTCTAAATGTTTTGATAATATCAACTTTGGAGATAATGGTGTGAACTGTTAAGGTGCTAGCGTTCGCCTCACACTGACACGTTTTGTCATTTTTTCGGAGCTAGTCACACAAAAATGGATTCTGACAACACGTGTTAAAGGACCCTTAATCATGATCGTTCCTAATCTCCTTGCTGAAGAAAGAATTTACACAATGGCGTCGTGAATTATTTAATTAGCTATGAGTAGAAGTGTTTTCATACTGAAAACCGAATTCTGAACAATGGGCTCCCAAACTTAACCCTTAACAATGGGCTCCCAAGACATTTCAATACTTCCCACAAAAGGAGCACACTACTCCAACATTACAGTCTCAATAACATAAAATGGGTTACCATCTTTTTTCACTTGTGTCACTTTTTCACTTATATTAAAAAAAGTAGCAGAACTGTGAAAAGTGAAAAAACTGCTGTAACACGCGGTTATCTTATAAAAGTAAGGAAACTTGACTGGAATCCACCACATTAGTAATGTGTTATAAATTAGTCCAACATGTGGTTGAATGATATCCAATTAAATTGTGACTTGGCAAATTGTTTGTTGAACCACAATCAAAATTATCTTCAGTACATAGAGGGTAAAATTTGAAGCAATACGGAAGCAAGAATTTACAATGCAAAAAATAATGTACATTTCACATAAAAAACGTAACTGATTCAATTTCAGAACTGAAAACATTGGTACAGACACTATGTAAACAGATTTTTAACAGGGCTACCCAAAACCCTTCGGAGAAAACCGTGAAGAGCAACAAAATAACACAAAACTCTCATTAAGATTTAATTCTGGTAAATAATGTTGAAAATGATTCATCGTCAAAAATAAAGTAAAGGTACATTTCCTGTAAGTTGGTGATTAAACGTTAATGAGTGAATGTAAATAGGTGTGCAATGAAGAGCAATGAAATACAAATAAAAATTAGAAGATAAATTGTGATAATGAAAACAAGCAAATTATGCTACTGGGTCATCCAGTATAAAACACACGAGATTTACAAAAAAATCATTCAAAACATTAATTGAATTAATTCAAGTACAACGCTAAAAACAATGGAATAACCAATAACAAAACAATACTGATATGGGTGACTTCCATATAAGCCAGCCCACAAAGGTGCCATCATGGTGGGACGAACTAATACTACATGACCACCAACTAGAAGCGTAGATGAATACAGAAACTTAAATAAAAGCATTCATTTTTCTCACAACATAGCATCAATAGAAAGAACTTGGACAATATTTCCAATCTTACCTGCAATATTAAAAGATGTCCATGCTCTGAAAGGTACCTTTGCAACACTGTCACAGCCTCTAAAGAGAGCTGCAAATGATATTTTGCAGACCTGCAGATACACAAAACTTTTGAAAGTTTTCTCTTGATTAAAATAAAGTCATAACTTCTCGAAATATTCACATGTCATAAAAGTAAGAACTGATAGAAAACAATGATGCTTCTTTACCTGAACGATTTAATATACGTATTCACTTTGACATCCGGACTATTGGATACATACGCCGCCAACTCTTCCAATAATTTACGACTATTTTCCCGAGAAGCAAATAAAGCCTGATGCCGCTCGAAGAATTTTGATGCAGATTGACGATGACTTCCACAGAGCATTTCTAAGTAGAGATGGCAAAACAGTGGACACAGCAATGCTTCAAGCTCATAGCGGTAACTATCAGCCTTCAGATCAGCAATCCAGTTCTTCAACCTGTCAATTGAACAGATAATTCCATCAAGAAGACTCAAATGCAACATACTCTCCAAGGACACAATATAAACTCAATCCCAATGCTAGGCAGCAGGCTTGCTGAACAATGAACAGCAAAACAAGTGCTATAGACAGGAATGAGTCTCTAATGTTCTGCTGATTCAAATTGTTTTACAGTTCTGCATGCATGAAAATGAAAAGAATGCTTTGGAGAATATTTTGGCTTCAAACGAGATGTATGCAAAAATGTTACCTCTTTTCTTCATGAAGCATTTGCTACAAAGAATAAGATCTTGTTTATATGCACTTTACGTATTTAATAAAGCAAAATATGCATTATAAAACGTACATAGATGAGATTCACTTGATAGATTTTCGCCAGAAATTAATTGGAAAGCATTGATTTTACCAAACAAACTACAACATAAATTGTTTTTCACCCTTTCCAAGATGGAATTTCTCACAAAAACGGAAACAAAAAAAGAAATTTGAAGCACTTCAAACCCAGAAAAGAATTATAAGGGACAAGGAGTATGTTAAACACCACAGTAGCTCAAACCAAGGAATTGAAACAGCAAGAGGGAAGAAGTGAGCACTTGATTTTTATCTTACTGTATAGATTAGAAAGAAGTTAATTTTGAAATGTAGCACAATAAAGAGAGGGAGGAGAGGAAGATATGAGAAAAAAATTGAGAACCTATTTCAAGTTTTAACTTACACACAAAATCCACTTCCAAAGTCGGACAAAACCCCTTTCAAATTCAGACAAAACGACTTTAGCAATTTGAGTGATAAACGAAAAACCAATGTGATCCTATTCACAAATGTCTTTTTCAAGATTTCCTGGAAGCCAAAATTAACAGCATTGGTCAGCGCCCAACATTAATAATCATTTTCTACCACAACGAAGTCAATATAGTTGATGAATAGCAGTTGAGCAAAAATACCTAGAAATATGCTAACAAATCTAAATATCAAAATAAAACATCGCTCAATTTGAGCTGATCGAAGCTATAAATGAAATGGGCAATACAAAACAAAAATGATCTATATTCTCAAATATTATTTTATACTCGTGTCACAAGAAAGAAGTATGAAGAATACCTATTTCACGCAAACTGTGAGAACAAATAACAAATATTGTAGCAAAGGAACAAATTCTTGTTAAAATACTGCTGCTAAAAAACACATACTTCGTCGCATTATAACATTTGCAAATTTTGAAAATTCTGGGAGTTCAACGAAAATGAGATTTTTTGCGCCATTTTTTGCGTTTTTGGAGGGCAACGGATATTTTGATTTTGGGGGGTATTTTACAAGTCAGTACAACATAGTCAAAATTATCACAAACAAGTTTTTGAGCAAGGAAAGACATTTTCACAGCAGGCGTATTTATAGTATTTTTCAAGGGGGAGGGAAATAACAGGACAAGGTTTTATAAATCAGTTTGTAGAAGGAAAAAAAATATTACAGCTTTCGTGATAAGTTAATAAGGACGATGGGACAAAAGCTAGTGAATTTAAGTTATCACTGCAATTACATTTTCAAAAATTCGAAGGTTATTTCAATGTTAACGCACAGTTTGGCAACACTGCGGAGTGAAGGACAGGACGATTGTGATCGTAAAAATTCTTGTACTTTAAGACCAGGCGAAGAAACACGTGTTTTTGTTTCATGATTTGTTCTTAATTTAAAAACAGCATTCACCGGCCTCAAATAATATGACTGTCGACTAACAAGTATTATTAACGAGATTATTAGGGTTTAAAGGACCCTTCAACTGCCATAGTCACTGGCCCATGTCAAATTCGATTAAAACTTACGTATCGTTATTAGAAAATCCACAAGGACATGGACTGCTGATTAAAGGCATGTTCTCGTACATCATTTAAAATGAAGGCTTGAAGCCTGCTTAGAATATTGGTATAAGAGAACAAGGCGATAAAATAAGATATTTAAAATAAATATTAACTTATATGCCAAGACGCATATAATTATAAAGCGTCTCTCAGATGGCATGACAAATTCAATTTGCTCTCAGGAATGAAAGAGCCTTGAGAGTGGAGTTGTCGTTGGCAAGTAACCTCCCTCAGAGAGCTGCCCAGACAAAGTCTTCGTTCATTGCAGGACGACACGTCCAACTGAAAGCGCTCCCCAGTATGTTGCGCAGATAGGTGGAGGATCACCTCAATGGAGAAAACTACGTGAGAAGTGGCAGTGGCCGTCACGAAGGAGAGTTAAAATAATTTCCTCGCGCCTTGCAACAGGAAAGCCCGCGCTTCACAGATTCGTTAATAGTGCTTCACTTAAATGCATCATTGTACTACACTGTTTGACATGAACTCATTATGCAGCGTTTCAAATATCCTTCTGGTCATCGTGGGTGGACAAAGGGAATGTCCGATTTCCAAGTCGCTGATTTCGCAGCTCAGTTAGCTCATTCCCCTTGATTCCCACATGCCCCGGCACCCACAATATTCAAGATCAAAATGGCGAGACAATAGGCAGTAGATCGGGTGTTGTATTGTCGCGAAGTAGTCCCAAGTGTGACGTAGTGAAATAAATAAATTTCAATAACAAAATAAAAATAATATATTAAAGATTATGTACAATAAATTGCTAATTTGCAATGTTACAATGAATTGCTAATATTAAAACACTCCGGCAACCTTTTCCTTTCAGAACACTGCTTTACCGCAGAAAATACAAGCCACGCGTGATGCGCGCTATCGGACCTCGGTCCCGTGACAATTACCGTCACATGGCCTGACGCCAAAATTTAACCCGGTCGTGGCGACCGTGTGCCTACAGCACGTGAGATTGTCTGGCCCTTACTCTCCGGACATCTCGCCCACACTCCTACACCCCTTGTACACACGTACAAGCTTCCCGATGCAAACTGAATGAGAACGCGGGCGCAGATGGCGCCGCGTTAAATAGTTGAGGCTGACACCCCCACCACTGTTCCATAGATAGGCTCGCCGGCTGGCGCGAGGCTCGCAGGCCAGCCTTGGTTTACGCCCACACACAGAATTCTCAGGTTGGCTGCCTGCTTCCGTAAACGAGGCTCGCCGGCAGCATCCTCTGAGTTTACAGCCTCCGGTATTTTTGGCTCTGCGGCTCTACCTGAGTCAACCGCCCGAGCGCAAACTCCCGGATGTTTAGGCTCAACCCCTTCCTCCCCCGCAGCGTACTTTCACCGACCTAACGGTGCTGGCCCTCGTGTTAACGACGCCACACAAGGGTTAAAATGGCTGAAGTGCACTGAGGGAGAAAACACAGCACTACCCGTCGAGAAGTACCTGATGCGATGAACTCCAGGACCTGGAATACAGCGAACTTCTCGCCAGAGAAAAAACTACAGAATGGTTAAGGAACAGCGTAACATGGCGAGTAGCAAGATTCACGAGGCCTGCAAGTTCACTCATCTTTTGCGAAACGCCAAAGCAACATAGCCTCTGCGGTGCCCCCCGTCTGGGACGCAGACCCGCGCGTGTTTTTTGTAAACATGCTGAGACGAAGAAACAGAAAATACTTTACTTCAACCCATCACCAACTAGATTTGTAAATTTAGAAGAACTTTCTAGAACTTTTGGGACTGAGAGGGGAAACGGGGGCTTCCGTGGACGCTTGCGCGAGCGGATACAGGGAATCAGAGAGCCGCAGAAAGGTGCAGATGAGAAGACAGGGCAGAAAGGCATAGACGCGCGGAGAGAGGCGTTTCTTCTGATCAATAAATCTACTGTTTTACAAACCCCTCTCGTCTGTGTTTGATTCCACCTGTATGACGCCACAGACGAAGGAGAGATTAAAATGGTGACAGCGGATTAAGAGAACCCGGTAGGCATCGGTTTAGGCCGTGATGATTAAACCAGCAGTTTGTTTAGTACGCCCCGGAGTGATTAAAATAGTGGCAGGGGCTCGAGCAAGCCAAGAGTTGCGTTGTAAGCGCCGAGTAAGTGAACGGGGTGGAGGTAATGTAAGCGTGTATGTTTTACCTAGCATCACGTGGTACAGTGATATCGTAGTGCGGCATTTTAGTTGTTAGGGAGTAACAGTCTAAAGCAACCTATAGCAACTCGGAGAGATTAAAATTCTGCAGACGGAGCGGCGCTTCAAGAGTGAAGCAGAAGGAAGGCAGCGCGCCATCCGACTTCACCGAAACCGGAAAGCGAGGACTCCGCACGAGCACCAGAACGAGAAAAGCAGCGGGGGAAGTACGTTTTTCTGAGAGGCAACGGCACTAGTTTACAGCTACGGCGTACCCAGCTAGATTTAAGAAAGATAATTGCAATTGCTAATGATTTGGGTATTGTATTACACGGGACAGAAACCGTGATTAAATTAAAAGGTTTGATAACCAGCCATGAGGATTATGAGCAGGAATTTATTGAGGGTTTGGGCGAACAACATCGCAAGGTTGTCGAGGAAGAGAGGGTGAGGAAAGAACGGGAGAAGGATAGGGAATTTGAACCACTCAGAATTGAAGCTGAGATCGAAAGGGCACGTATAGTGGGGAGCGAGGCACGCGTTCAATTGCATCGGGAAAATATTAAAATCGAGCAAATAATTGCAAGATTTCGTGGTGAACAGGACGATATTACGACGTATTGAAGTGCTTATGAAAGTCAGCGCAGACAGTTGAGAGTACCCGAAAACGAATGGGCGGTTCATTTAATCGAGTTGTTGCCGTATAATGTGAACAATTGGATTACGTTAGACGAACAGGAGGACGAATGGACTTACGAGACATTAAAGCTGAAATAATTAGAATTGTATAGATTTCATGCGGAAAAAATCGTCAGTTGTTTGATAAACACAACAAAGGTAATAATTCCACGTGGGGCACATTTGATCGCACCTCGAATTTATTTTCTGATTTCCGACTAAGAACATTTCTTGAACCGCAGTGTTTCCAGCTCATATAAACGAAAGTGCCGTTCTTGGCCTTAATTTAGTGAAAAAAGCAACGATTCTCTCAATTCATCGCGTTTACGAGTCCGTGTGCAACGCAATCTGCTGCCAGCATTGCACTTAGGAAGGGACATATTTCAGGCTGGTAAAGTAGAAAACATCCTCAAATGAGTTGTAATGTGTATTATTTTTATTTCATGTAAGTTCTGCGTATTTTTGTATGACCATCTAAGTTTAAATGGATCCAATTTGTATTGTAAAGTGTGGCTACACTTCCATGTTAAAAAAATGTATGTACTCATATTTGCACAATTATTGTGTCACGTGTGATTTATTTATTATGCTTCAATAAAACGCTTTTCATGTGCTCTTACTATTCAGAAGTATTCAGTGACTAGAGTCTGCTTGGTATTTACAGTGAATTAGAGCAATGAAGCTCTCTATGTATTTATATTCAACCAAGTATGAATTTGTATATGTACATGCTTGTAATGACTATAATTCCTGAATTCACTACTAGAGTGTGGGTATGTCACACTCAGTACTGTTATGTCATTAATTGGATTGTTGAAACAAAGGATTAATTGGATTAGGGAATTAATTGGATTAGGAAAACAAAGTTCTGCCTAGTTTCGGCCCAGAAGCTGCAAGCTCTGAGGATGATCGCTACGCGATCGAAATGATCATAAGTTGAATTCAAATATTGATACCTGACAATATCTTTATTTATTTATCATTATTTATCATGTTATGTCATTGTCTACGAAGGCCATAGGCTACGCTAGCATGCCTTCAAATCCGTTCAAAGATGTAGTTCAGCCCAGTAATATTGTAATTCATTTTGTATAGAACCGAGCCCCAAGCTCGCGTCAGTTGCTATGCCCCTTGTGTTAACGCTATGTAACTTGTACGACTTTGCTATGCCATGCCATTTGTGTTGTCGCTATGTAACTTGTACGACTTTGCTATGCTAGTCTATACGAGCTTTCCAGTGTTCAAAGTCAGAGATTCAATTAACTATTGCCACTTCTTGTGGCTGCCGACCGTGAATGTATATTATTTATTCAATCCCCCCCCCCAATATTTAACCTCTTTATTGGTGACTGTGACAGGACTTCAATATCGCATTGTTCGCTGGCATCGCCCTTGCAGCTGAGCCCAGCTCCCCCTCGGCCGCCCCCCGAGCTGCAGCGATCTCCAAAGCGACCACCGCCGCCACGGGCACGCCAAGAAACCTCTGAGAGAGAGTTTGTGTGTACGATTAGGTGCATTTCCTGAAAGTACACAAAAGACGAGGAACAGAGGGAAACGAGTACTCTAAGGTCTTGCGAGTGAACGCGCAAATCATTCGGGTGATCTGGGCTGTCCGGGTGACGCCGCGTCGAAGGCTGAGTTGCCGACGTTTCGACCATCCTGTCGTGGTCTTCCTCAGGGCTGGTATGCTATCCGCGCAAATCATTCATATCCATGATCCATGATAGGAGAGTAATGCTGAGGGATCAAATGTAGGGTTTCTTTTCTTTTTCCTTGTCTGTTGAAATATGGAGGAGCTCCCGTGTGACTCCTTGCCTACTGTGTGGCTTGTAAGTCGTCTTGGCAGCTGCTACAAAGAGATGCATGTGATTGCCTAGTTCACAGTATTTTAATACAGGCGACTGAAGATCTAGAATTAGTTCGTTTCGGACCCGATTTCCCAGTGTGATTGTTGAAACAGTTAGGGGCGGTTTCACCAAATTCGTTCAAGTATCTCACTAATTGTGTTTAAGTAATCACCATTAAAATTAACATCGCATTACAAACGCAGTTACTTGTACATTGTTTCACCACGGAATATATGAATACGATTAAGTTAACATGCTAAAATTCTAAGGTTAGTACTAGCCGCGGAGGATTGTGGGCCTAAAAGTTTCTGACGTATACTCTTTGCAAGTTCAAAATTGTATAATATTTTCAGGAAAGAGAAACCACGAAGACCTTACAGACTTTGCAGTAGAAATTAGAAATTATATATTTTAATTGCCGTGGTCCTCTCAGCTGCTAACTGGCAGAAATAAAATACTGTAAGCTAATAACAAATGAATGACTATTTATTAAATTATATCTGTAATATATTAAAGAAAAAATATGAGTTTGCTAATATAAATATTCAGTAAATATAATTAAAGCAACAGTAATAATTTCCTACTTTCATTTCCAACAAGTGAAATAAGTATTCCAATTATGTCTTCCATGAACTATCTATTCAGTGTTTGTAATAATAACAAATATTATTTTATACAGCATTATAGCCCGGAAGACATGAAAAATATAATTTTGAATTTAAAAAAATTAAAGTTTCGTCTCAAGTCAACTTTTCTCCTAACAGAGAAATGTGCGTAAACACAGATAGTTCTTGTGACCTTAAGCATAATGGAAGCAGCTTCTCCATCATGGTCAAGTTCTAATTATTTGTTTTCCTAACGATTCTGAAAACTTGCTTGAGGGATGTAGTACATATACAAGATCAAAAAACCTATTGTTGATTACAAATGTACATTAACACAGTTTTACTTACACATACTACACATTTTAAGCGACACAAAAATAACACCCAGAATTTAAAAAAAATAATTGAGAATACCTTACACACAACATATAAAGGAGGTATACACACATGTCAATTGGTAAGTATGTGTAGTCTGTTGATAATTGACGTAGCATCACATCATATTTGCGATTAGCTGAGTGTTGAAGAGAAAGGAAGCGGACGTAGCATGTAACAAAGCTGATAACGAAGACAATTATAAAAGTGACAACTCAAAGCACAATGAAAAATAAATGAATGCTCAAACATGGTTAACAAAAAAAAATATAGACGCTTCGATTAAAGGTATTATGCGCAATGTTAGCCACCTCCTTTCTTGCTACTCATCAATATTTTTACTTCAAAGCGTTATAACAAAATTTATATCGCCAACACAACTTGAAATGGTGTGCTTTTTCCTTCTATAGCTATATTCTAATTCACATAAATGTAAGTACTTGATTAGTAACAACCGTTCTATTAGTTTATTCTTTATACTATCTCTGCATTTATGAATTCAAGGGTTCGATTTCTGTGTATATGGCAATTTTTTCATATGTACATGATTTACATGTATTTTGTGTGTGTGTGTGTGTGAGTGGGTTTAGGTACATTTTATTAATATTTCTGTACATTTTCTCAGTTTTCTTTGTTAATTTTTAATTATTTTAATTGTGGAATTATACTTTACATATCTACTGTTCTTAAGAAAGTCTAGATGAACACAGTAACAAATTTTGATGCGTGTTAGAAGCAACGAGTTGGCCAACAGTCTCTGAAATTATAACCATAGATTCAATATTTTTTCTTTTACTTTCTCGCCTTAAGATGCTTTTAATTCGTTTTACAGGTGAATTAAGAAGTTCTATTTTAGAAAACGACCAAACAGAGGTAATAGAAAGTTTATTTGGACATCGACGAAAAATTTAAAATGAACGGGTTGTTCCACAATCACGAAAAGGACCTCTGTCTCCTTTTTTTGCAAAAGCAGTGATTCAAGTGAGTGAATTAGAGAGAGCTTCGACTACCGAGGTCATTTGCGCCCATGTCAAAGTTTTTGTTCTTTTAAATTGAACAGATATAATAAAAGGGAGTGTTGCAAAAGTAAAATTACCCTCTGATTAAAAGCGTATACACTGCCTACAAAAAGGCTTCATTCCGCCTAAAATATACAAGTGAACATCAAAGGGTCAGGACAATAAAACGAACAAAAATATTTATACACCCCCTTAGATCAGCGACTCTCGTCCTCTGGACCTCTCTTTCCCTCAAAGGTAGGGCATTGCTTCGAGTTGGCCGGACGGACACCGCAATTTATACAATGCGGTGGTGTAGCGCAAGGTTCAGCTTCGTGCATCGATTTTCCGCATTTTCTGCCATGCACCGCTGTTGTGCATGACCGAACCTTTGTCATTTAAAACACAGCAAAGGATTAGATACTTATTGCCGTACGTAGAGGTTACAAACACCGCAAGGTTTATTTTCCAAGGAGAGATGGAAGATCGAATGTCAGAATAAGAGTGGAAGTGGGAGTTCTCGCCCAAGCTCCTTCCACTTGATTCTGTAAACGTCTGTCACACCCTGGCTCTTAAAAAACACGACTAGTTCTTCCTCACTCTCAACAGCAAAGACCTCATCAACTCCCTTGCAGAGGTTAAGAGTTGGTGTGTGGTCACTTCAACCTGGAGGCCGGCAATCTGCTTAGTTTTCCTACTCTTTTCTATTTGTTCATCCGTGATTGCTTCGAAAAGAATGGTACCATTTCTTGATGCTCCGCGGCTTGTAGTTTCCCATACATTTCCTCAATACCACGCGCCAAACAGCACCAACCACTTTAAAAGATTTTCCCAAAGCCATCAGGAAACGAGGCTTCTTCGGTCTATCTCCAGCTTGAGAGAAAACCCTATTTAGATTAATAGTTCGTTGCGGCCATCTCTTCCTTACGGAAAAGAGCGGGGGAGAAAGTTTAGAATCCATGGTGATGGACCCTCCATCGGAGAGCCAGGGTTGCCACGGAGATACAGCGCTGCCCCGCCGTGGAGGACAGTGCAAGACCTCATCCAAGCCGATTAATCGGGAGTGGATTAGCCCCCCACTGCCCGTCTAGAAGAGTAGCCCAAGGAGGAGTTGGGGAAACACACATTCCCTCCGACACGGAGTGCCATGCACGGCAAACAGTGGCGTTAGCAGACAATTGGGGGGCGGGGGGCAGAGAAATAGAAGAGTAAGAAAAGAGACAATGGTATAAAAGAACGAACGTCAACCACGGGGGAGAAGAAAGATGACTGGCGAAAGAAAGAAATACTTGAGAGCCATCCCTGCATTCCCTCAGGACGTGGACCAACCCACCTCGACACGAGATGCGAAGTGAAACTCGACAAATTAGTGTTTTTTATACATGCACCTCTTCAGGAATTAATGTCTATTTGACATTTGGCCTACAATTCGTAATGGAGATGAACTGTAGCGCCCGCCAGTGCGGGCACTTCGGAAAACCAGCTGAAATAATAAATATGCTGACAAAGGAAGTGTGCAAGTCACTGAGAGGAAAAAGAATGTACATATAAACGTGTATGAAGATTGAGCAAATGATTTGAAGAATTCAGAGATGATTTGATGAAAGTATTTAGAAAGAGTAATTTCAGTTCTCGATGCAATGCAATTAGATAGCGAATAGTGAGAGTTGAGCTGGCATGTGTTTTCTAAAAATTTTAGCTTAAAAAACGATACTTTTTTAAAAAGTGTTTGTTTGTGCAGAATATGTGGTTTCGTTGTTATAATGTGTGTGAAGCATTTATACATAATACATTCTTCACAATTTAAAGATTTTAATTTTGGCCATCAAAATGGGCCTCTACAACCATAGTAGAGTGGAGTTTTCTTTGGGTGTGCAGGGCGTGTGCCAACGCCCAAGGTTTATTTTCCTTTTTGGGTCAGTTTATTTTTATTTTTTTATTTATTTATTTATTTATTTATTTATTTTTTTATTTATTTATTTATTTATTTATTTATTTATTTATTTATTTATTTATTTATTTATTTATTTATTCCATCTTCCGTGCGACCAACGCCCTGCAACGCGGGTTACGCGACGCCCCATCGCATTGCACTCGGTGCACTCTGTGCGACGCGGGCGGAGGCCTGCTGGGAAGCCGTCACGAGCGAGTCCGTCCTTGTGACATTCTCCGACGCGCGTTCCTGCCTTAAGCGATACTCATGAAATTAGTGTTATTTTGATATGGATGGTGAAAAAGTGGAAAAGTTTTTAAATAATTACTTTTCTTCTCTTTCGTGTGAAGAAAAACGAGTGATAATGAGCGACCGTGTCCTTTTAATTCTTAAAACAACGGAAGAATGACTTTTCGAGGTCGAGCGAGTATTTGAAATATTTTAAAATGCATTATCCCAAATTTTGCAATAGAAACGATATGCAACCCTTGCTGTGTGCAGAGCTGGCTTCAAAGTTGGCGCCACCGTATGTTGTCGTTCCCCACAAGACGCGCGAATGGGACTTGGTTAGAGCTCTCGGAGCGGCTAGTGCTGGCGACCGGCTGCTGACTCCGAAGAGATAAGTGGTATTGCAACTGGGAGAACTTGTATATTTGTCATGTTGTCGACGTTTATTGATGTATACAAGTGTGGAGCTCAACTTTCAAATGCGAGAAGTGAAATAAATTAGAGAAAACGTGCAACCCTTTTTCTAAACATGAAAGTCAAAAATGAAGAGAAATAGTGTGGTTATACGATTAATTTTCTTATTTAACATGTTACTTCAATTACCACAGATTGACATACTTTTTTTCTCAAAATAAATTATAAATGAATCATTGATAAGAAGTAATACAACTCAGAACATTACAATCAATGTGCACTTACAACACTTAAAATACTACTTCTTAACCTTACAATTAACAGTGCCGATCCGGTGGCCGAGATCGCTAAGGCAGTAGTGCCGTAGCGAACTCGGACCGACTTGCGGGTTCGAGTCCCGCCTCGGGCATGGTTGTATTGCGTTTCGTCCTTTCACCCCCTATCATCATCATTATCGTGTCAACCCACAGTTACCATACCGTTACAAGCAATAGTGGTCGCTAATGACCTAGTAGCTGATGCGACCTTAAATAACCAATAAATAAATAAATAAATAAATATATATATATATATATATATATATATATATATATAAACAGTGGCCCATAAAAATAAGAAATTATAGAATTGATTGTCAGCAGCTGAGAGAGTGAAATATATCTAAAACAAGAATCGGTAGATGCAATCAAATCAGGTTTAGTCTTAAAAACAATTAATTGAAAGTTGAAATGATGACCCATTGATTGCAGTTTAACAGGCAGTAAACAAACCTAATCATGTCTTATAAACGTTTGTGTAGAGACAATAACTGTAATGACAAGAAGAATAGTCAGTTTTCAGTAAAATGTTTCTGAAAAATTACTATTCACCATCTATTTGATATTTTAAAATTTACTTTAAAATTGATATTTATATGTAAAACATTGATTATACTTTAGGGTCAGGCTCAATTGTAAGGTATGTGAAGATAATATGGCCACATTAAGCGTCTCAAATTTTGCTGTTTATGTATTTCAACATTTGGTCAAATTAGTAGCATCATGATGAAATTTAACACTTTTGTTTCACGTTGAAATAGCAATATCACAAAAAAGTGATTCAGGAATATTTTGTTGTTATTTTACAAAAACATTGTAATTTGAAAGTAATATGCCCACATGTAGGTTTTATGGCCATTGCCAAATTAACTTGTTTCTTGTAGCATGACCAGACGACTAAAGCTAGCTATACTAATATATAATAAATTGCTCTTACAGTCTAATCTTACACAAATACGGCCTGAAATAAATCCTTTTTTAAAACAATAGCGCGAGAGTTTATAAGAAGTTATTGACAATAAATAACAGCGTTCTTCACAAGAAAAGCTACAGAGTGCGAATGCGAGAAATCGAGTCTGGTAGGGTGTTAGCGCTCATCTTACTCCCCCAGGCTGCATGCTAGCACAAACAATCGGAAATAGTTGCTGCTAACATCATAGACGATACTTGGTCTATTTGCATCACTTACCTTAATAAATGTTATTGTCTTGCCACATACCAGGCAATGAAAGTAAATTAGGATCAGCATGTTGTAATCACAGTATAGTACAGCAGCATGTTCTAATCAGAGTATACATGTAGCATGTTACAGCGCATTTAAAAGTCACTTGCTTGATTTCTTATTTTAGCATAATATGTATAAGATACTATTGCAACAGGTAAATTGCAACATAAAATACTAAACACCCTCCAAAACTAATTTCATATGATTCATTTTTAGTTTATATCTACCATGTTGTGGACACGTAAAATATTTTAATGTTTTATTTAGGCAGTGAATTCAAAAAGTTACAATAGTTGTCAAAATATTAAACCCTCCACAATGTAATCTCAAAACAAAAAATACGAATAAACAAAACTACCAGTGTAAATTTGGTTAAAAGTCGATTATATTTATTTTCTTGATTCCCACCACAAGGTTTCAACAAAAGTTGTTTTTAAGCCCACCAATACCAAGTTCTCTTGCGAGAATGCGTTTTTGCCAACAATTGATAGAAAAATATTCTCTCCAGAATAATAAACTAGTGTTGAAACAGCACGTATTTCTCGCACGTACTTTCACGCTAAAGTACGTGAAAAGTACTCCAATTTTCGAAAATTTGTACATGATCTCATTTCAAAATGTTTAAGGAAGAGATTTTATTACGGGATAAAATCCGTCTTCATTATTGCAGCTGTAGAAAGAAGCTGAAAAAATTTGAATTTTTGAAATTTTCGGGAAATTAAACTAAAATCACAAGTACTTCAAGAAACGAACGTTGATTTACTTCAAATGCCAAGATTTCGAACTTCACGTGTCAATGCTAGGCATGAGGCTGCACCGAAAAGTACTCAAGTACGGAATGTAGTGCGTGTGTGAGTATGTGGAAAAACTAGTGGCGCCAAAACAGCACGTATTTCTCGTCCGTACTTTCACGCAAAATACCGGAAACATTCTCAAATTTAACATAATTTGTTTTACAAAATCTATTTTTAAGTAACAGATTTTATTAAGGGAAAATATCTCTATCTTCAAAACGTGTTGTAGGAAGACCTCAAAAGTATTTTGAACTGACCCAAAATTAAAATATCGGTTTCCAATTCAAGGGGCAGCGACATCAGCCAGATAGTATTTACTAGGTTGTCCGGGTGACGCCGTGTCCATGGCGAAGGTGCCGACGTTTCGGTCGCCATTCTGCGACCTTCCTCGGGGCGTAATGCTGCGCAGGGCTGCCTCAGAGCATTATGCCCTGAGGAAGGTCGCAGAATGGCGACCGAAACGTCGACACCTTCGCCATGGACGCGGCGTCGCCCGGATAGCCTAGTAAATACTGACTCCGGTCGCGGAAGCCTACGCTCTCACATCAGCCAGATTGATTGGGGCCAGCAAATTTGGCGAAAATAGGCTGAGCGGTTTTGCCGCTATCGTTCACGGACGAACAGACGTTATGCCATCATTCGATTTTTCGGTATCAAAGACCCACAAATCATGGATTCTGACTCCACTACGTGTTAGACGATTTTTGTTCTCAACTTAGCAATTGGATATGTAGATTTTTTCGTTACAGCATCACTTAGCTTTCTCCCTACTGCGTAAGCGGTGGCGAGTAGTAAAGGGTGAAGTAAAGAGCCGCAAAGGCAACTAAGCTTCAGACGGAGGCTGTTATTCCTAGTGCTTTATGTGAATGAACCCACTTACTGTCGTCATAAAATAGAAACGATTATTCGAATATGTACATTCCATGATTGAAAGACTCCTCCACGTAACTTTCTCAAAAGAGCTCAATAAAATATACACCCAGAAAAAACTACATTTACATCCAGAAACAATACAACGGGGGCGATCTCAGCATATGCTCATGGATAAGGGTTGCAGGTTCAACGATGCATGTAAATGACCTTTAATGTAAAAGCAAGTGTTTTTATATTATTGCAAACATGTGGAATATCTGCATACGTTTGCAAGTGAAACATTGAGAGACACAGGAAATGTTTACACTTTTAAATTGTGAATTTACCAAGACAACTGTGCCCGAAATTGGCCACTACTGCCTTGAAATAGCCATCGATCTCTCTCTTCGAATAAGAAATCCACATTCGCCCTCTTTTCCGAGGAGGCTAGAATTTTACAGTACTCATTTCTGGGAATCTAAAAAGCTTATTTGACTCCCGCACCCCTTTTGCCCCAGACCACTACCGCACAAAACTTAGTTTCGTGACAACACAAATTTATTTTAGAGAAAAAAAATAGTATCTCATTTCGAGCAAGTGTGCCTGTACATTTTAAAACCTCCGAATAAGAATGATTCCGATTTATTTAGAAGAAAACCGACACTTATACCGTATTTTAACCATTAGTTTGCGGCATTCAACATCAGCCACTTGACACTCAAAACTATACCTTAACACTATACTCTATTAACATTATAGATGTCGCCTCATCCATGGATCAAAACGAACCACCTATTGGAATATTTTTAGATCTTTCAAAGCCTTTGACGTCATTGATCATAACATTTTACTCTCAAAATTACCTTCGTATGGAATTTGTGGAGTTGCTCTGGGTTGAAAGTAGAAATACCTTACTGGAATAATGAAATATGGAATATTATGTACACACCTTTCCGATTCATTGCCAATTGCACATGGAGTCTCGTAGGGATCGCTTATTCTCTTCCTGCCATACGATATGCCCTCGACGATTAGAAACGGAAGAACAGTGCTCTTTGCGGATGATATGAATATTCTTTGCAATAAAGAAACCGTAAATAGTACAATATCAGACATTTCAAATTGGTTGAAAATGAATAAATGAATAAATGAAAATAAAACTGTTTCAATGCAGTTTTCCATTTCTAATAAACAGCTCTGCACTTCACTGAAAATGAACGACGTGCCATTGACTGACGTTAAGGTAACATGTTTAGGTCTTCCAATTCAGCCAAACATTAAATAAACGTTCATTTAAATGAATTGAACACTAAATTAAGTCCTTTATGCTACGCTTTCAGAATTCTTGCAAATTCAGTCAGCCTACACACTGCTCGTTGGGTATATTTCGCGAATGTTCACTCCTTGAGACATGGCATAATATTCCGGGGAAATACATCTTATAGCTCCTAGACTTTTATATTACAAAAACGAATTGTACGAATAATAAGCAAATCCCACCCACATGAGTCTTGTAAACCTCTCTTTATTCATCTAGGTATTTTACCATTACCTAGTCTCTTCATATATGAATCAGGGTTGTTTGTCAAAAATGACTTAAGGGCGGGAATATATTTTTAAGCAAACGCCGTTGTCTATAACTACAACACTCGACGTAGTAATCATATTCATCAGGTGACAGTACCAACAGCTCACTTCAAAAAAACACACACAGTTCATGCACATTATTTTACAACACATTGCCAGATGACATTAAACGAATAAATTTCATACAAAAATTGAAGTCCCAAGTAAAATCTTTTCTGCTGCACAATTGTTTCTATACAATTAGAGACTATACTGAGCATACAAAAGGAAAATAATATTAATTTTAACAATGACATTTAATGTATTATATACCATTTGGATTGTATAATTGTCAAGAACCTGTAGCAAGTATTGTACTTCAGCTTCTGGGTCAATGACCCCCATCTCGATCAGGTTTTCGTCGCGTTTCCCTGATCTTCGAACAATTGCTGAGATGGTCCCTTGTTTTGCTTTGTAAATGTAACTTTGCTTTGTAAATGTAACTTCAAATTAACTTCTCCCCATAGCACCTCACACACAGTTTTAACTGTTTTTGACGTAAATAAATTAATTTGTTAAAACAATGAAATGTTCCGTTTCCGCACATTTGGCATTGATTAGCTAAATTCTCATGTAAATAATGAAAAAAAATTAAGTGTTAATTGGAGAAAACAAAAACATTCTAAGTTTAGGATCTTGAATTTGCCATTACAAGTAGACAGTCATCACAGACGCCTTGGACAACAACCTTATTTATAGAAAGTTCTCCATTTTACGTAGTAACCGCGCAACGGTTCTTGACCCAGTGATCTGTATAAGGGATCAGCCTTGATCGATGGTAGGAAGAAATGTGTGTAGAGTAGGGGGTATTAGTAAAAAAATTGGCCACTTCAGATTTTGCAACGACGCGAACCTTTGGAAACTCAAATTCAAAACCACATTTCAATCGAATGCATTGCTGGTAAATTTCGAGGCTAGGGAAGCATATTAACTTCGTTTGCCCGAAGAGACGAGTCTTGCCAAAATTATGATGAAACACTTTTTATTAACTATATCAGCTTAAATAGTAACTGGGCAAATTTTATTACAGACTTAAAATACCGTATCAACCTGTCATTTGGAACAGTTGAAAATTGGAAACATTTCAAAAAAGTTACATTGAGTATGATTTGGTGTCCCGGAATGTTACCTTTTGCTTTCTCGCTACCGTTTACGCAGAACAGAGAAAATTATGTACTGCTCCGAGGAAGAAAACAACGAATTTCCGGCACAAAAAAACTTCTTCCAGTGCCCTAGAAACGAAAAAATGGATAAATTCAGTTGCTTAATTTAGGAAAGAATCCTCTAACACATGGTGTAGCCAGAAACCAAGTTTTGTGGGCCCTTGACACAGAAAAATGGATTGACAGCAAAGCGTCGGTCTAAACAACACTAGCGGCAAACCATTGAGCCAAATTTCTCCAAAATAAATATTTAATTAAAAAAATATATTAACTCATCTGTCTGATGTCGCGGCACGTTGAATTAAAAACCGATATTTTAATTCCAGGGAGTACTTTACACGATGCTCCTGGGACATTTTCAAAAACATGGGAGAGCGTAGGCTTCCGCGGCTGGAGTCAGTATTTGCTAGGCTGTCAGGGTGACGAAGGTGCCGATGTTTTGGTCGCCATTCTGCGACCTTCCTCAGGGCGTAATGCCATGGCTTTAGCGTTTTTATCAAATTTTGTGGGTGGATAATGTAAACGACGTTTAAGAGAATAGTGCAGTTCTCATTTTTATTGAAAACTGATTTTTCGAAAAATACAAAAATTCAAAATTGTTTTGGCGTCTTCCTACAATTAAAATATGAAAGATATTTTTCCTTTAATGTTCCCTTAATAAAACATAAGTTTTGAAAGAATGTCATGTACAACGTTCCGAAAATTTGAAAATTTTTCGCGCAATTCTGCGTGAAATATACGCTATTTTTACATTCCCCTACACGTACGTATATATTCGGAGCAATTATTCGGAGTATTATTCCGATGAAGTTAAGTTCTGTAATGATGCGGAAAATCGATTTCGAGATTTCAACGGAAATACACGTTTTGGGTTTTGTTTTTAAAACGTCCGCCTGTTCGTACGTCTGTGAACACCACTAGCGTCTAAACCACAGGTAGGATACTTTCCAAATTGTAGACCCACCCTGTCCATCTGGCTCGAGAAGAAGCTTTGACATTTAGAGGAAAAAAAAATCTTTAAAATTTGGGTGTACATTACATCAAGCCCCCGGAAATTTACAAAAATCTCAAAGAAAGCTCCAAATTATTTCTTTACATTTCTTGTCAGAATAGAGCGAAATATACTTATACAGGTGGCGTAGAACTGATTTTCAGGTTCAACTCCCTAATTTTTGAAAATTTCAAAAATTTTCGGTTGTCTTCCTTCAAGATAACAAACTTTAAGATAAAAATGTTTCCTTCAAATAATATCTACTCTCAAAAGTGAGTTTTTTCGTGAAGGTCACGTTCATTGTTTTGAAAATTTTAGTAGTATTGCGAGAAATGTGCAATTTTTTAAAAAATTTAAAAAACAATATTTATCAAAAACCTCCAATTTTTTTCTTTAAATGTTTGTAGAGATAGTGCTAAATGTACTCTATAAGATGACATTAACGACGTATAGCTTTATTCTTCTGTTTTTTCAAAAAGTAATTTTTAGACGTCTCACACGTCGTTCATGTTTATACTATCAGGCAATTTGTTCACATTACTGTATTTATGAGTACATCTACTGTAACGGTAGGACTTGAGCTGCCGCGAATTCAATGTAGACGCCCAGCGATGCCACAGCTGCAGACGGAGGTCGTAGGCACCCGCGTCCCTTCGGCTGCGCCAGAGGCGAGGGGTCATTTTATGACAAGACACTCGCCGCAGAGGGTGCCTTTCCCCACCCACGCGGCCGCTCGTCAGAGACCCGACGTCAAGACACCCACTTGGGGAGACAATGTACGACCCAACGGATTTCGGCGCACGTGCGGGTTCGAAATGGGTCACGCCGATTTTGTTTCGCCGGATGCGACAAAAAGCTCGCCCGCGGCAGCCATCGAACATTTTTGGCTGTTAGGAAGGAACCGTTATTGAGCGAAGCTGGAGAGAAGATGCCATCAGCACTAATATTTATGGCGGCCTATTAATTGAATTAAAGTTTACTTCGAGTCAACCAAACAAGTTAAATTTAAATAGAAAAAGGTCGCACTTGCCATAATTGTAAAAGTCATGAAAATCACACATCATTCATAATCATTTTAGATATTAAATGTTTGTTTGTCAACGTTTCATGACTATTACTGAAAAATCTCATTCCCGCTCCAGACGCTACACACGGCATGGGTTACTAGACTTTAAATGTCAAAGATTCTCGAAAATTCATTCGTTTTCTGTGACAACTAGCCCAAATTCCGCATTTTCAGAAACACTGAAACGCAATTTTCTAAAAAATTGCTCCGAATTGTTTCTTCAAATTTTTCAAACGGATAGCGCTAATTGCACTCCTTAATATGCCGTTAAGTTCATTTTGGGGTATATTTTGTGTTTCAAATAACGCATATGTATTTTTTTTAAATATCTCTGACGCCGTTTATATGCACATTTCCTGCAATTTGTAAACACTATTGTATGTGTGATTTAAAGGGCTACAAATGACTTGAAATGAAGTTTCCAAAAACTCGAAAGTACAGTACAAATTTCGAATTTACAGTACCACCATTTTCTTAAAAACTGCAGCAAATGTTTCGAAGAGAATTGCAATTTAGTACGAGGATTTACTGTTCTTTGATATTCATAAAATAATATTTCCGTTCTATTATTAGAAAACCGAAGAATTAAAAAAATGTTTTTAAAAAATGTACTTAGGTGGCGATAGCTGGCTCGAGTATGTGGCAAGTTCGTTTCGCTAGCTGTGACCTAGGAAATAGAAAACTAATACGAGAAAGTCCGTGCTATAATGTACCCCTAGTTTCGTAATGAAATGTGAAAAATGAAAAACATCTAAAAATAATGTCCTGTACAAATTTTCAAAAATGAGTATTTTTTGCGAATATTTGTGTCAAACATAAGCATTTTTTAACCCATTATTTCTCGAAAAAAACGGCACAAATTGTTTTGTGCGTGATCTCGGCTGTCCGGGTGACGCCGCGTCTTCGACTTCACAAATTGTTTTGGTTAAATTTAGGCCTTAGCGTAAAGGACACTGAAGTGAATAGAGCAGGTCTCGTCGTTAAAATGGCTGATTTCAAGAATTTTTTAAAACATTTCGGCGTCTTCCTACAATTAGTTTGTATGATACATTTTTATTTTCTCACTTTTTTTTATTTTATTTTTTTACTTTTCTCGCCTCGAGTTAGAGCCTTTCGCCAGAAAATGCCGAAAGGCTCTAACTCGCTAAGATGGTCAAAAGTACTTGGGCTTGAAATTGAAAATACAATTTTTTAAAGGATTGTGACCGCGAAAAGCATATCTTCATGAAGTTTTAAATTCCGCCAGCAACACATAGTTCGCAATAACGAAGACGTTTTTTAAATTGATATTTTTCACTAAATTGGCCGTATGAATTTCCTTTGAAAACAATGATTCTTGATGATAAATTTACTCCATTTTTCAAAACTAATTTTTAAAATTTTATTTGCCGCGAAATTCAAACTTTTAAAAGGATTTTAAAACTTTGAATTTTTTGAGCGCAAGTTTTAATTCCTAAAAATTGCCCTAAGGAAGTCAGCGACATATCAGGCGAAACGTCGGCCTCTCAGCCAACAACGCGGCGTGTCCCGGATAGCCCACAATATATGGATTCGAGCCCTGGAAGCTTACGTGTGCAAGTTTTAATTCCGCTGGGTGCACGAGAAAGTTCTTAAATGTTGCCATAAAAATCAGATCTATTTTCAGATTTTTTTTCGGACTTTTCTGAATGGTGCGCGATATTAAAAAAATTAAGACATTTTTGTCTCGCCACGTAAAATAAGGCATTAATTCAATTCAATATTTTTGTCCCATTATTTTCATCTATGTGGAACATATAGAGGTATATGCAGTAATTACAATATTTTTTTCTAGCGGCATTATTTGAAATACTGAAATGTCAATACCAATATTGTAACAATATCAATAAAGTAGTTTCCGTAACAAAGGCGCGAAACAGGTACTCACGCACGAGTCAAGTGTGGAGATCACCTCGCTCCTGTGTTGCGTACACTATTTTTTTAACACGCCGTGAAAGAAATGCAATGTGTCAGGCAAACGCATCGCGATGTTTAGCTCACTGGAAAATTTAGATGCTTTGCACATTGAAAACAAGCACGAGAAACGTCGTTTCGCGCACGGCGTAATAAAAAATAGTTTAGTGGTTGAAGTCGGTAAATACGCGCTTAGGTCCTTAGCAACCATCTAAACAACGCATTAAGAGCTCGTCCAATTAACGGCCGTTAAAATACTATAGTGCATTAAAATATTTTAGCAGAGTATCCGGTTTTGATTTCACCAGTGCTTGTAAGTCTTTGCACAAATGTCCCTTTTGTACCACTTTCCCCTTTTCCGTTTACCTTAGAGCGCCTTCCCACGTCCGTCAAGACTCTCGCTACGCGAAGCGGAGGGCGTACGCACCACCGCTAGCAGAACACAGCACATTGGTTTGAATGGAGGCCTTCCCACGTGCAGCGGGTGGCGGCTTCCGCGGCAGCCGACGCCGAACTCCAGCTACTTTAGGGGGCACGCGCCACGGCTAGCAGAACACAGCTTTAAATGGGCGCCTTCCCACTGTGCCGGCGAAACCTTCCCCTCCAGACCCCCACCCCCTTCCAAGGCGGCGGCGGTGCGGCCGTGGCTTCGGCGGTGGCTGCGTCGGTAGGGCTCTGCTGCTTGAAGGAAGCGCGCCGCGGTCGCGCCGAGGGAAGGAGCCCTAAATGGGAGCCTGGCCACTGCGGCCGCCAGTCGCTGCGTTCTACCTGATGCGGTCCCTTTGTTCGACGTTACCGGAGGGTCGGCGAAGAGCCCTGCTGATTGACGTACGCGCGCTGCCGTGGCGGCGTGGGAAGGCGCCCTTATTGGCTCATTTTGTCCCACTTCGCCCACCCACGTCACACTTTGTTCCCTCGTACCTTTTTGTCTCCTTACCCCATTTGTCCTTTTGCGCCATTGTCTAATTTGTCCCCCTTTTCCCCTAGCTTGTCGCTTTTCTTCCCAGTTTCCAATTTTACCCATTTCGTCCCCTTGGTCCTTTCGCACGGCTTTAATTTAAAAACTGTACCAAGACCCTGTCACATCAACCCTCGCTACAGAACATGGAGAGTAACAAATCTTAATACAGAAAGTTTTAAATATTTACTTTGGATAACGAGAATAACTAAAATAAACAAAAAACATTGGATGTAACACGTGCACTATTAGTCTTTACGGACTTGTTACATAAATAACTATTGTCAATATTTTCATCGTTAGATTTACCCGCACCGCACGGTGAACAATTTTTAAAACTTATTTTTAATTACTTGGGAGGTTCGAAAATTTATCAATTATAAAGAATTCACTCAATTGAGTGAGAATTTCTCGAGAATTTTAGATGTAATGGTGTATACTAACAAAATAAGTAGCTGATAAAAAATCTACTGAAATAATTTTTCACCATTCGCTGCGTTTATATCTAAGGGTCAACATATTATTGCAAAATTAATAATTAATATAAGTCTGTTAGTATTACATATATTGTTGCTAGAAAATAATATTGTAATTATATACTTCTATACCGTTGCATACACACGAAAATAAAAGGACAAATGTGTACTTTTTTAAAAACATGGTGTACCAATCAGAGAAATCTGAAAAAAAAATCCAGAAAATTGCTGATTTGTACAACGACATTTAAGAAATTTGTCGTGCACACGGTGGCATTAAAACTTGCTTTTAAAAAATTCCAAAATTTTAAAATCCATTTAAAAGTTTGGATTTTGCGGCAAATAAAATTTTTGAAATTATTTTCAAAAATTCAGTAAATTTCACATCACAAATCGTTATTTTCAATTTCTTTCGGCGAATTCAATGAAAAAATAAAATAATAAAAACCCATTTTTCGTTATTCCAAAGGATGTGTATGGGGGAAGAATCTGAAAATCTATGAAAAAAAGGTTTTTGTGATCAAAATCCCGAGAAAAGATTTCGAAAAAAGAATCCTCTAACTGGTGTAGCCAGAATCCATGTTTTGTTGGTTATTCATACTAAAAAACCTTCAAAATGTCTGTCTGTGGTCAACGCTAGCGCCTAAACCGTTCAGCCCACTTCCTTCAAAATTGGTATTCCTGAATCGCGATCTGAATGAACTCGTGGTTTTGAAAGTTTCCAACGGATATTATGATTTTTCAGGGTACTTCACGTAAAGCCACAAAAACATTTTCAAAACGTTCTCAAAAACGGGTCCAAATTTTTTATTCAATTTTGTTGTTGAATAGTGCGTTTAAGTTGTTTAATACGACGTTTAAGAGAGTAGTTTAAATCTCAATTTCTTTTACTTCCCCGACATTTCTCACATTGCAAAAAAGTTTTAAAACTACAAAATTGAAGGTAGAAATGTTTGCTTCAAACAAAGAATGTTGTACACAATTAGCTCTTCGAAAGAGGCCAGTACAAGTTGTTGAGAAAACTAGCAGTTCTTGCGAAATTCATGCTTGAAATTCTCGATATTAATCTAAAAAACAGCTCCAAATTTTTGGTTTAAATTTTGTTCACTTTTGTAATGAAGGGCGGTAAAAAATATGGTGCTAGTTGCATTTGCGGGTATTGCTCAGTTTATCGAAAATTGCAAAAACAAAAACTACAAAATGGTAGATAGAGACTGCCTCAGACTATGTCAGTTGGACAAAATTAGCTCCTTAAAAAATGTCACTACAATTTTTGGAAAAAAACTGTAATAAGGGACGGTAAAAAATATATGGTGGTGCTCATTTTCGGCTATAACTCCATTTTTTTTTCGAAAATGCCAAAAGAACTAAACATTTCAAAACTACAAAAATTAATATAGCTATTTTTACTTTCAACAAAATCTGTTGCAAAAAACAGGTCTTCATAAAGGTCATGTACAAATGTGATTTCCCTTAATTAGTGTCTGAAAGTTACGCTATTTCTAAAATTATTTTCTGAAAACTCACACGAAATATTTTCATTAAAGTTTCTCCTTGTATTTAACAGAGTATGATTAATGAATAAATAATCTATAGTGAAAAATAAATCTATAGCTCCACTAGTTAGGAGCTTCCAAATGCTGGCAGAGGTGGCCCATTCGCGTGGACGGGCAAAGCTCTTCGGAGGGATTCCAGCCGCTGATTCGAATATTGCCCCGGGTATATTATTAGTCACAATTCTTTGTTTGCACAGAAAATTAATTGAGATAATTAAACTGGAAGTGTAGGTTTGTGATTATCGAATTTTCATCTTTTAAACAATTTTTCATATCTCTTGTTCGATTTGTAAAACGTAGGTACCATCAAATCAATTCTTCGTCTTTCTGTGTATGTGCATGAACCGATTTAAGTAAAATAACGAATATATAAACATTAAATTTCAATACAATATAAAGTGCAGCCATGGGACAAACTTAGATATCGCTAATGGTTCCGAAATCAATATTACTTTCTCGCCTTGCGATTTTTTCCTAAGACGACCACATTATGTAATCGTGCGCCAGAAAAAGCCGAAATTTTGCCAGAAAAATCCTTACTTCCGGGTTTTGGAACGAAAAAGTGGACAAATGCTGTTGCTAAACTTAGAAAAAACAATCCTCTCTATCATTGTGCATCCAGAATCCATGTTTTGTTGGTGCGTGATACCGAAAAATCGTTTTGAAAATCGTCATTATTGAATTTTATCTTTTCATTTATCTTTTTATGCCTTTGTCCGAATTCTACACGTGCAGGAATTCTGTGGCGTAGTGGTAAAAGTGCCGGCAAGTTAAATCTGAGGATCTGAGTTTCGCAGCAGAAATATAATGTGCTGCTTGATAACACTTTTGCTGGTTTGTTTAGTATAATATTGCGGTTCATTTAGAAACTGAGAGAAAGTATGTGCTTTGACAGCCCCACTAGTTTTTTAATAAAATGTGTTAAAACAGATCTTCGAATGACGTCATGTTGATTTTTTTTAAAATATTAGTATTATTGTTTCATTTGGCTACAAATCTTCCCCTCCGAATTGACTGCACTTCGTTAACATACGTTGAGAGGTGTTAAAGCTATTGCTATTTTTTATAAAATAAAGTAGCTTGAAGAATGTAATAAATTTAACTTAGGACTTACAAATCCAACTTTACTTCAAGAAAGTTTGATTGCTGATTATGGTAGGTTTCATTTGCGAAAGTTAGAAAAAAATACTATTCATAACTATCGAAATAAACATAGGTATCCACCCAAGGTTTGGATTATATTAGCATTATTTCTAAGACTATATGAAAGGAAAATTGAATACCGTTAAAATTTACAAACGTGTTAATTTTATATTACTCCATATGCTGCCTTGGGAAACAATGCAGTAATGTACGAGGGCTGTTAAAAAATACACGGACTGGTGTCATAAACAAAATGGAATGATAAATAAAAGTTGTCTGGTATCAACAATTTATTTGGCTGGCGATCGTTTCGAATTGTTCATGCCAGACAACATATTTTATTAATCACTCTTAAATAATAGAAGGTATCTACACCACCAGCGATCTAATTAATAAACAAAATGGACTTTACTTGCAAGTTCGATGTTTGGATCCCTTTTAAATTACTCTCCACCCCAACTCATACACTCATCCCAACGGTGTTTCCACTTGTTCAAACAGTCCATTTACGATTCTTTTGTTATGTCCCTCAGCTCCGTCATCGCATTTGCTATAATCTCGGGAATCGTCTCAAATCATCTTCCCTTCAAGGGTCTTTTGAGTTTGGGGAAGAAGAAAGAGTCACAAGGAGTACGGTGAGGCGAGTTGGGAGGTGGGTTGAGCCAAAAACCCACGAGTTGTGAGGGCTGAATGGGGCTGAAGCGTTGTCATGATGGAAAAGCCAATCGCCACTCCTCCACATTTCTGGCCTTCAACGGGTGGCGTCCCTCAGACCTTTCACAACTTCAATAGAGTAATTTTGGTTCACTGGGGAGCCTTCTGGGCATAAAAAGGACCCTTTGGCATAAAAAGAATGGCAGCATTACGTTGCCCTCCGACCGAACTTTGCGACCGTTTTTGGACCGGAGGGACGTTTCACTCGTCCACTGGGACGATTGGACCTTTGTTTGAAAGTCATAACCCAAAACCCATGATACATCACCGGTTATGAATTTTGTAAAGACCTTTTTATAACCTATGAATCTATCAAGCGGTTCCTGACAGAGCTGTACACGACGGGTTTTGTGCTCCGTCATCAAGAATGACACAAATTTCGCAGCAACGCGGCGCATCTTCAAATCCCTATCTTGACAGGATCCAGCTGATATGATTTGCTCCCACCAGGCTATTCATTTTGTCCATGTGAAAGTACGTCCAGAACGCTCATCATCTTCAATATATTGTCGACCATCAGTCTGTCGATGACCGTCGCGGTGTAAGCATCGTCCCTTGGCGCTCCTAGCTAAGCAGCAGGTAGTTTCATTCGCAG
>BOPP01000374.1:56755-82495 GCA_017312745.1 Gryllus bimaculatus | reverse complement strand
ACATTATTATTATTATTATTATTATTATTATTATTATTATTATTATTATTATTATTATTATCTTTAAAGCGTCCATGCCACTTGAAACATGCTGTACATTTCTCCGCAAGCCGTGTTAAGCGTAGCAAAGGTTTCTGTCGAAGATTTTCCTAGTTAAACAAAACCTTCACAGCAAGTCGTAGCTCTTTCAGTTAATAATTTTCAAATCCGCCAAACGAAAAAATCACTTCACTAAAAACCATGTAGCTAATAAACAAATATATTAGCAAACTGAACGTGGCGCCGTATCACGTGATATGAGCAAACCTAGCGGCATCAAGCGGTTTCTATTATTTTCTATTATTATTATCAAGCGGTTTCCTCTGGAACCATCTGGAGGCGCGCAATTCGCAACAGTTTGCGTATGTTTTCAACAGACTATTTCAGAAGTTCATTACTGAAAGGCAACCACATAAGATAATGAAATGTGATATTCTGTTGGATTCTTCTCTTTGTTGAACATTGACATGCAACCATTATGAGGCATTGTTTTATTTATACTTTTTATTTAACGTCAAAAACAGGAACAGTGAGGCGTATTACGGGGAGAATTGTATTCTTTGAACATTTTCGTAAATTCTGGTATCCCTATCCCAACCCATTTACATGTCGAATTCTTAATGCATATGGAAACTAAATTTTGTTCTTCGATTAGCAAAGACAATTTGGGGAAATTTTCTCAGGTGCGAAAACGTATAGAGCATTTAGCACTAAAAGTTCAGAAAAACAGTAACGTATAATTCGGGTGTTATCGTGAGAATATTTGGAGAATATTATAATATTATAATAGCGTGTACTAATTACTATTATATATTGTGCGATCTATTTGCATTTGTGTGCTAACACTATCAGTACCGAATTATTTATAAATTTTGTAATTATTTTCTCGCATTCTGCTTACGCAGAAAATTGTACGGCTAAAAAAACGCTTCGGATATGTTCGTGAATACATTGCACACATTTTACAAAGAATACAATGCCTGAAACATATTTTAAGTTTTGAAAAAAACCTCTATTGTTTGAAATTAATTAATTTTCACATCAAATGTTCTACGACTTCAAATAGGTTTTATAAAAAATGACATGTGTTAATTGGGGCAGAAATTGTGGTCCTCTGATTACAGCACCATCGCTAAAGGCGCGAAAACACGTGCTGTTTCCGCATCACTCGTTCGCTGTGTGCAGTTTTTATTCGCTGGATGACCTTCGGAAAAGAAGCGGCAGCGTCTTTCTTGCAATATAAAATACACGTTTAAATTTGTAATCTGTCACAAACTCTATACCAGATGTTGACATAATAGGGGCCGGTTCCATGAAGGTTTCCATATGGGTTCCACAGCTTCCATAGGGTTCAATATAATTTATAGGTTCCATAGGACGTGCACCGTTGCATAAAGCAAATTTATGGAAACCATAACTATAGATTCTATAAGAACTTCGAGATGCAACCAATAGATAGCGACACAGTCGATATTGAACACTACTTATTCCTTACAGCGTTTTGCACGTTCTTAGGATGTGTTGCGTTTAATGGGGGTGTTTCTGGTTGTTTCTTAATGCGTATCGGTAACAATTCCATTTTATTTCATTATTTTCATTTTAGTTTATTTTTTGTTTAATTCTTCTATTTTTGTTCTTATTGAAAAAAATTATTATTTATACAAGCCATTGCCTATTTGTATTTAATTTAATTAATTTACCTTCCATTAAATATTAAGTTTTGCTGATACAATTATTAATAAATTATGATTTATAATAAACTACTATTCAAATCCCTGCGAAATAAGAAAGGAATAATTAATTTGCTATCTAAACAATTAAGTAGAACACATAAATACAAGTAGGGCCCAGAAATTAAGGTATTTAATTTGCCAAATATAGCCAGGTAATAATGTACTACAATATGTCATGAGTTTAAAAAAATAATATGAGGGTAATCATTTAAATTATTCAAAATTTATTTGTAATACTGATATTAATACTAGCACTTACAATGAAACGTTTTCATCATTGGTTCATCAATAAATTTTGTAATCTTTACTGGTTATCTATTTATGGGAAAGAAATAGTTTCATAACTGAAAATTATTATTTATTATAAACCATATTTCAGCCTTATGACTACAAATGAAGTTCACTGATGATTCTACAAAAGGTAAAGTGTGGGCTGAACTATTCTTTACAAATCTTTGAATTTTAGCGTAATTGAAAACTATTGTTTACATTCATAGCACTTATTTATTCACCAGTACACGACACAATCTGGCTTTATTGTATCATGGACAAAGGTGTCAAAAGGGGTGGGAGGCCACACATAAGTATTGGATGGAAGTTGATTGATATAGCTGCTTGGAGAAAAAGAATTGAGAACAGAAAGAAGACAACATATTATAGCAAAAGTTAACTTATTTACATAACCAAGTTTAATCCTTACTTCTCGTCACAATACATGCAAAAATAATGTATGAATATAGAATTCACTAATATTCAACACACAAATACACATAAAACGCACAAAACACACTAAATTAAATTCGTAAAAGCCACCAAACCAAAACACAACACACGGACGCCAAGTACCATCAATAAGCTTAACCAAAGCACAGCTGTAGCAGTGTGCAGAGCCGCCGTGTTGCTCATTTGTTGAATAAGCACTTAAAGACCTTTGGTCCCGAAACGCGTTTTGCCCAACACGTCTACGGATTCCATATCGAGCGTTTATGCAACCGGCCCTAGGAATCGAACTTTTTCATTTTTTATTTATTTATTTATAAATATATATACACACATACATACACACATTTGATAACATGATTGATGAATTTGTTGCTTAGAATCTTATCTGGGAAGGTAAGATTATGATTGCAGGCGATTTGAATAAACTGGATTTAATTTGTTAGTGATATTTAACCTGTAGGCGGCAGTAGATCTTAACTATAATGCTGAGAAATATAACCTTGTCCTGAATAGTAATGACTGGGGAGAGAATTCATTCCTTTCATTTTAGAACAATGTTGTTGAGTATGGAACTTAATTTTATATTATAGCCAAAGGAAATTACCCATTTTTATCATTTTTGGTCGATTTCGACTATCATTTTTACCTTCTCCCGTTAGTTTTAATGTTTTTCGCTGATTTCATCGATTTTCATATCAATTTAATGGTGCTGGCTTCAAATAATACTTACGAGATGCAACAAATGTTCTTCACAGGATTCCTGAGTAGCCTATTTGATTTCTTGGCTGGGTAATTCTAATGTCAGCCTTTGTATGTAACCCAAGTTTGTGAGTCCTGACAGCGCCACCGTCGTTTCGGCCGATTTCAGAATAACTCGTGTCAGAGATTTCCTGGTAAAAACACTCCGAACCAAAAGTTTGCAAGCTGAGTGCACTTGAATAGAAGAAGTCTCGATTACTTCAGTAACATATCCAACTGCTTCAGGTGCTCATCCGAACCGAGTTTGATACATATTTCGGGCTTTTTTCTTTGCTTTCAGGTCATTTTAAGAGCATTTTATTGATCATTTTGGCAATGTTTTAAGTCATCAATATCCGCCCCCTAGTGACAACAGACTTCTTGATATTGTCATGCTAATTATAAATGCTGTGTCTCACTCAATTCTCAGACAATGTATGCGATTGATGCTTATCACCCCACTTGACATTCATATTGAGTTTCAACTGGATGGTAAAAGTGCAAGTAGAATTCCGCTCAGCTTAACATTTAATTGTTACGTTATCGGATCCTCAAACTAATGTAAATAATTTTGCTACTTTTTTTAGTTCTTTTGATCACAGATTTGAGTGAAGCTACAACTGATTTAGACAACCGATTTGAGAAATTTTGGAAATTGTTTGTAAAAATGCTCTAAATTTTGGAAATTATTTGTAAAAATGCTCAACCTTTCGGGCAGAGCAATTATTTATCATTAGCACTTACAGGACCGTTATTGACACCTTCGCTTCTTATTCGTCTTTGTGAAGGTGGCTAAAATTTGTCCGGAATTGAAGAGAGATCTGAGCTTGATTGAGAACTATGCACTAGTCTTTTTTTCTAACTTCTCGAAAATCTTCGAGAATAATTTGCATGACATTCTACTATCTTATTTCAAACCAAACCCATCTCCGCTTCGTCATGGGCTTGTGAAACTGTGATCGACCGTGACAAATTTATTTACCCACCCAAGGCCAGCTCGCCAAAGGCACACCCAAGGCAAGCGTTGGGTAGTACTACCCGCATATATTACCCACGCGAATATATTCCAGATGGGTAATTACCTTCCTGGAATTTGACAAAAAGTGAAAAAAAATCCAATTTAACACTTATTACCGCCATCAAACCAGTTGAAAAAATTATTTTCGAAATTGACCAATGTCTATGGCGATCTGGCTGTGTCCCATTGTATCTCATGAAACTTTCAGGCAAGTGCGAAAGAAGCAAGGTGCAGCCTGCGACAACATAGGAATTAACCTCGAAAAACCTGAAAGTTTAAAAACGGATGAAGAAGGGATCCCTTCTGTTACTGGCAAATACAAAATATATAGAAATAAATTGTTTATATAAATTATTAATTAAAAATGTTCAATAAACTACGTATTTTATACCGTTATCACGTTTTTCATTAAGAACCCGTAAGTACAATAATAAATTACATGACCGGATTTTTACAAATTACATCGGAAATTTGTGTTTCGCCGGCCCTCATCACAAAAAATATCTACTCTTCATGCTGAATATGAGCAGATTGATGTCATCTAGACAGACACTAAAGCCTTCGATATACTTGATCATGACGTATATGAAGTTCAAATTATTGCGCTTGCCAGATAAATATCTATTATCTTCGTACCTTGAATTGCATACATAGTACCATAAGAGGGCTATCAGCATCTCCATTTTATTCAAATACCGGTGCCCCGCAGGGCTTCATATATTTATACATAATTTGAGTCCACATTTATTTACTATTGTGATAAATGATTTATCATGACCTATCATGTTTTTAACTCTCGTACACTGACGATATGGAATTACTTCGTCCAATAAAATTTGGATATGGCTATTTGATACTACAGGGCAATCGGAAATTATTCCATTAATGTAGTGAACCACATAAACTAGCTTTAAATCCCATAAAACGTAGTTATACTATTCTACAGAGAAAATATTTCATTTAATTATGTTATAAACCTGTGTTACCTTGAATCTGTCTACAATGAAAGATCTTAGTTGATGGTAAAAAATTACACCATCTTTTAAATACCACATTCCGGAGTTAATTATTCATTTCAATAAATTTATTGGTTTTCTTGTGAAACTAAACACTTCGGTCATGTCTAATGTGGTACAAGTTATTTTCTTTGCTCACTAGATCTAAATTAGAATATGCTGCTGTAACCTTGTACCCTGGTAGCAAGGGTCGGCATATGACACTTGAAAGGTGTCATGTAGATTTTTGAAATATCTAGGCTGTAGCCACTGAGATGCATTGACAGTGAGCACCTGAGAACAAAGTTTCATTTTGCTTCTCTTGGTGGGAAGAGAAATTAGGCTATGATCATGTTATATCTTCAAAGTTTTTTGTAATCGGTAGTCCTCACATTCATGAAAGCATCTTGCTGTCATCATGTCCCATATACTTATCGACCATTTTAACAGACTGCGTCCACTTATAGATTCTTACGTTACTCTAGGCTGAATAAAATTACTCCACTAGCAAACGATTTTACTTCAAATTAAACAGGAGAAATTGATATTTTTGCTAACTACTTTTACTTTGTCAATTAAAGTGTTAAATTATGCAGCATCTTTGAAACAGAACTGCACACCTTATTTACATGTTTATAATGTAACTAAATAAGCTCATAAAGGGACCTATCCTGCTGGTTTTGTAAATCTTATAAATAAATAAAAAATACTTTTCTTTGATTGGGGTTACTGTTTTAGTCTTACCCGGGCAGACCATTCTTTTTACCATTTGATGGTATTCGAAGAAGGCTCAAACACTTATATAGCTACAAAATGATTTAAAAATTAATAGAACACACTAAATTTTATTTCTAAGCATTGCGCTACAGAATGCAAGTTCTGTAATCATTTCTAGTAATCGGTAATAGCTTGCAACCTAGCTTTGTGTATATTACACAGGTAATAGGTAAAGTGATGTTCGGATGACAATATGAATGTTATAACAAAATATGGGTCAATATTTCATTTCTACTCATTACACAGACTAAACCACAAATAAAAGTTTTGTCAATAACACACAAGAATTCAGACCATACAAACCAATCAAAAATTAATTATGCAAAACAAGACCACTTCCTCAAAATTCTCATTATCACTTTCTCAAAAGCAGTATATATTGCTGCTGTTTATTTACAGAGCCTTTATATAACTTTGCTGATAACTACACACAGCATTTTAAATCCATCGCGTTATCTTACTATTTCTTGCATCACATCAATATATCATTCTTTCCTTCCTTTCTTCACATGGTTCAGGCTTGTTAATTGCACCTTTTCCTGACAGCTGTTTCCCTGTAAAATTGTTACATTTTAACTCCCTTGTGATTCCAGAATTCAGTCACCCTGATGTGTATATTTAACTCATGATGTAGTCTGATATATATGATGCAAGAACATTAACGCCAATCGAAAACTTATTTATTTGTGAAGTGGTAGAAGACATGAAATATGAGAAATCAAATGTAAATGAACCTGGTATTGCAGCTAGTACACCCCCTACGCTCATGGCTAGCTCTCGGTTAGCATGCGCACTTTCCACTACGCAGCCCTGGGTTAAATTTCCAGGCAAGTCAAGACTATTGTGTGCATTTTTCTTGCAATGTCCCAGTATAGTTGCTGTGTGATGATGTGATGATTCACTTTTCAAGTTGAGCAGACCAGAATATGATGAGGGCATGTCTACATGCTAACAACATGTACCCCCTTAACCTATGGCCGCGAGGCAGGGTCGTTTCCAGTAAGCCTGACCTAATTCACGGGCTGTCACGCCAAGTAAACACCACCACACACTTTGAAAGGCAAGACTTTTTTTGCATCAGAATGGAAAAGACTTGAAGCCTTCACGAAGAAATCGCAGCTGGAAGAAGTAATGTTACAGCTAGGGTGAAGCGCACAGGTGACAAGAAAATTCCAGTGTAAGCCTCCTTAGGGGAAAGGTTGATTGAGTAATTACCAGCAAGTAGAGGAGGGTTGGAAAATTCAGCAGTCCTGCCTGGACTGCAGAAGAACAACAAACCAGAGGGTGTATTTAATGCTGCTGATGTTTTTCAAATGCTTACCAGAGAAAACATTAGTGTTTAAAGATGAAAAATGTTCGAGTAGTAAGAGGAAGAAAAATTATGAAAGTTTTGGCAAATATGCCAATAACTGGAAAATAAACTTGCACACACACATTCACACACTGACGCATGCATGCACACACAAAGCATGAACGTCAAATGTAATTTTTTAACCTTGGCTACAGGAAGTAGGTAAAAAGGTTCAAGAGGAACATTATACTTTCTTTTCTTGAAGTTTTTTATTGACATTGCTGCAGGATTTCTAGGTTCAAGTTGGCCACAGTCCTCCAAAGTTGTATTCTGTAGGTCCACTGTACCCACAATATACCAAGAAGTACATTTCAGTTCCAACAAATATTACAAACACATAGAAAATCACCCAAATTACCTAGCATTACACTTACCAGAGAATACCCAAAACACAAAAAAATTGTGTAGATTTCATCCTCTGGATCTCTTAAATAGGTTTGATCATTAAATGCAACATACATGATCATACTCTAAAATTATATTTGTTCTGCGATGTTATATTAGTAATGTACACTATTTACATTTGTTAATTACAGAAACTGAATCCATGAAGGACTGAATGCCAGTTCCTTCACATGCCATTGTAAAACTTTGTGAAAAGATTTGCCTATAGTTCAGATGTAAAAGGTGGCAAATAAAAATATATAAAATAAAATGAAAATTACTGTAATGAAATTAATTAATGAAAAAAAGGATAACTTCCCTACATAACCAAAGTTCGAAAAAAATTCGAGGTGCTTCTTTAAGACATTCCCACCTGACTCTAAAATTGTCACTGCAATAGTTCAGAGAGTACTGAAAACTTGAAGCACTTCAACACAAAGTCTTCAGAGAGTACTGGGAAATTCTGAATCAAGCAATACAGTGATACAAATTTACTGAATTCTATTGTGTTGCTGGATAGCAATGGAACATTGTGAAGCCAGAAACAATCGCAATCCGCTTCTGAAAGGCCAGATTCAGTAAAATGTAACTTGCGACGAGTGGAACTGCTGATCACAAGAAATCCTGTTACTGACGCACAGTCAGAATTTCACAATTTGTTATCATAAGAAGACGACTACAGGACCTTTCTTAGTGTTGAAGCAGATCTCGTTATAGGCACTCATCAAAGACAAAGATATTGTGACTTCTAAAGGTGATGTACCAAGAAGACATGTTGGGAGAAGGTAATGAAGAGGCACAGGAAATAAAATCACCAACACAGACAATGGAGAACTTTAATGTTTTTCAATATTGGTGACAAGGCTTTCGGTGCGGTGAATATCCTACAGAATGTTGAACAAATCTTATCTCTTCTTCATTTCTCTTTCAGTCTAGTTTTGGTACTTGAGCCAGTCTTAAAATCCTCATTTGCACTGCTTCTAATTTTCATTGGACTCGCTATCCAAGTTTCTGATCCATACATTAATGCTGGCTTTGCAGATATTGAAATAATTCAATTCAATGATGCCTTATTTTATGTGGCAAGACTGAGACCATGAGGCCTGCTCTTCTGTCTGACCACAAATATTCTAGTTCCTCTAGCACAATCACCATCTAGCAGAGAAAGAAGGTATTACTCAGGCGACAAAACAGGTGATTTGAATTTAACTCAAGAGGCATCTTCTAGGCCTGAGAATCTTTTACATGCAGCAAATTGACTTCATGGGGCAGACTGCTTTATTGGACTCCAAAGGAAGGCATATGAAGGATTTCTTCACCCTTAAAAATTCACGGCTTCAATCAGATTTGAACATGCAAACTTGGGTATAACAGTCCGTTACACCATCGAAACCATAATAATAACAACAACAAAACTAATAATAGCTTGCCACCAACAAATTAAAAACTGTGCCTTTGAGAATAAAAACATGCATACGATCTCCTTAGAATCAATCTCCTCCAGAGTATTAAGGAACGATTAACACTGATGACCAGGAGAACATCACGACTGGAATAACAAACTGGCGGTAAGCAGAGCAGAATAATCTTAAGTGCCAAACCAGAAGTCTATTGACGTCTCATACTACTCATGATGTTGACAAGCTCTATCTCCCGGAGATCTGGAAGCTGTGGACTTCTGCTGATAAAAGCCACATCAAACAGAGTAAATCAAAAGTTGAAGTGAGATGTGTGAGAGTATCATGAAGGTGGGGGTCATGCCTGCTTAACAACAGAGAGGAGAAACAGCAGCAATAGTTCACATGGGACATCACTGGGAAGTGGAAGTGCTCTCACAAAAGCTTGTGTCCATGTGGTCGAGGGAGGCAGGTGTGTCAGAAATGGACCTGATTGGAGTTATTTGCTCATTTAAGGCTTTTATTGTTATAACATTTCTTAACCATAAGTGACAGTTTCATCTTTCAATTCATTACTGAATCTTTACTAAACAATTTCAAACCAGCATCATGCATAAACACTTGGTGGAAACTCAGGTCCTTTTGCTGCAACATTATTTTAGGATCTGTGAATGCAAAGAAGAGTTTTGAATTCTGAGCAACATAGTGAATATTATACAATTTCTCCAAAAAAGAATGAAAGAACCGCAAGTGTAGTGAATGATCAAAATACATATTACTTTAAAACTTAAAATATTTTAATACATTAATAATTTACATCTCCATTTCTCCTTTTGCAATTCATTCACAAGTCCTTGAAACAAGTCTGTTGAAGAGAGACTGAAGGTCTGCTCCGAGCAGCACAAGATAAGGCAATAAGAATCAAGGCATTTCACAACATATCACAGTCAAGGATGGCAAATGATGACTGTGCAAACAATGAGAAGAAACTGTCAATTTCAATTAGTGTATGTAGTCAAGATGGAACTGATCAATTTCAAACAACACAAGTAACAAAGTGGCCACCATTCTGCATCTGTGCAGAAAGTATGCAGTATTCTCCAATTTCAAGATCCAGACAGGACATTAATTGGCTCACAACACGGCAAATCTTACCACTGTTAGAAGGAAGTTTGAACAGGCAATGTGGCTATCTCAGCAAATTCCTGAGCAGACCAGAAGATTGAAAAAATTAAATCTTCAGATCTCTAGATAGACTTAAAAACACTAAAATTTGACGGTCACAGTTGTCCTAATTCTAGCTGGTATTTAATGGGAATTCATGATCTAAAATATAGCAGTTGCAATAAAATGCAAGGGAGGAGAGTGCAAGGAGACTCAATCTTCAAATTATGATGAAGCCTCGAACAGGTCCATCTGGTAAAATAAAATTAAATAAAGTTTTAAAATAAATTAATACAATTAAAGGATTATAGTTCAGTTTTAATATTCATAACGAATTCAGAAATGGAGATCTAATGAAGAACAAGTGAAAACAGGTCTTTCTGAGTAGTGTACTCTCACTATTCACGGTGCAACTCCTCTTTGTTTTGCCCTGGCTTACCTCCAACATTAGACCTTGCCTACATCAATGGCAGGCGGATGGGCCATTCAAGGGAGGGTGATCGCTCTGCCCAAGGAAGGGAAAAGGTAACAAGATACAGAAGGAAGATCACAAGAGGTCACTGCTCCAAATTCTAGGATGACGCTCCAACATTCACCCGGAAGTGTTCAAGGAAACCACTGATAGGAGCAATTGGCCCACAAATTCAATTCCTCCAGGCTCTACAAACTTGCCATCATTAACTGTATCATGCTAATTTATGGCAGCTGGTGATATCAAAACTGACCTCCCAATCACCAGAACACTTGAGACTTAAAGGACAGCTTTAACACTAATCGCCACTGATGTTGGTTGAGCTGCCACTAGGATAGGCAAATATATCAGAGAAGACCTCCCACACACTTTAATTGTTCCCCATATCTGACCAAGTTGCAATATCACAGGAAATTTTATGACAAATAGCAAGTGTAAAATTACCAGAGAAAGTGTGAAGCACAAAAAAAAAAAGAAATTTTTCCATTGGAATAGAAATCTACTTTGCCTAATCAACCACAAAACGCATTAATATCTTGAACTTCCTTTACAATTGAGCTCCCCAATAAACAATTTAAATGTAATTTTCCCAAATTTTCATTATTCCCTTAATAATATAAATAGGAATGTGTAATTGCAAACTAGACGGAAACTCCATCCACAAAAGTGTAGTTTCTAAATTCATCATCGACAACAATTTCCGGTCATCTACATTTCTTTCCCCAGATTAAAATGATTCCCCTCACCCTTCCCAAGACCAAATCTAGTAAGAAGTATAAAAAAAATTGTGATAAAAATGAAAAGAAGATAATGCTAGAAATTATAAATGTCAAGTTCATGTTCTAATCTCCTTCAATATCTTGAAATGTTGCAGATGGCTGAAGAGAAAGAAGGTGAAATAACAAACATGAAATCAGTAGAACCTGCAACTTTACTAGATTAACATGAACATACTCCAGTTGTTTTAATCCCTAGATTCTTAGGACACAGAAATGGTGAACTCCAAAATGTGTGATTATGTAAATATGTACTGAATTTGAAAATCAAGGAAATGGAAATAGGCATGTATTTGCACAAAATCATGAACCAGAAAGACAATGATCCAAATTTATAGCTAATTGGATTGAAATCAGAGAAATTTAAGGAACCAAAGAAAAAGAGCACTGAAACAAAAATTTAAAAACTGTTGTCACTAGAATGTTGATTACATATAAGCAGCAAATATCAGATATATGCAATATCACATTGATAAGATATATTTTGCATTTTTTATGTAGTACATAAAATCAAGTTTTAACATAACAATTTAACAAGTTTCTTCTTGAGTATTTTTCATTGGATTGGTCTAAAGTGTTACTCACACAGGTACCTGAATCTTTGATTTAAATAGTACTCTACTAGAAGTATAAGAAAATCCAAAAGATCAAGGAATGCATACAAAGGGGTACACAACTGGCATGAATTATTAATAAATAACACAGCCTAATGGACATAAAAAAAGGAAATAGCAGAAAATAGAGCACAGTAAGAAAAGGAAGAAGTACAACGCTTCACATGAAAACACACCAAAGCACTGCACACACACCACAAGCATTAGCATGCAAACTTGACAATGATTACAGTACATTCACTTGGCAAATATACAAGGAAAATGGGAGGGAAACATATACATCATGTCAAACTAGCATACAAATATAGTATATTTTGATCCATACCTATTGAACTGATGTTCCACCTGCCTTGTGTCATTTGCAATATGACTAAATGTATTTTTTGGTGTTAGCTCCTTATCAACTATGCCCATTATAGCCATCTGCTGAGATGAATGGGCTGAGAAGACGTACTCTTGCTTGAAGTTCTGCTCAGAATCCTGCAGGCAAACACGCAATTTTAATGATAGGCGGCAAACACCAAACACAAATACAGCAATATCGTTATCAGAAATTAATTGCTATTGTTCGCAATTCATATTTTTTTACGACGGTTTGAATGCAATTTCAATGCTACGTACAGAATAACGACGGCGCTTCAAGTACGAGTGAATAGCAGATTTCATAAGGTTCGCTTTAGCTCGACGCATATTCGTATTTGTCGGCATCTTCGTACTTCACTTAACATATAAAAACGTAGTAAGAAGTCGTGTACTTCATATCACCACCTTTTATGTTTCTTCAAACCACTACAGTTATTCATTATATACGTTTTTGTGTTCAACATTACACGACTAAGATACATTCCTAACAAAAAGCACATTTACACCGATCGGTTTTGGCAAAATTGAAGAACGCGTTTTGGGTCTTCATTCCGATTTTTGTTTTGATCTCATCCACTGAAAATCCCACTTAAATTTCCACGCGACAATCGGCCAAATAAACACATAGTAACTATTTTTAATTTCAAATTACAAATGAAAGTAGAGCCACATTAAAAATACCGCAAAACCCCACAACACTACAGCGACATATAAAAGTGCCGGAAGGAAATAAATTAATTCAGTCCCTCCCGCAAAAGCAACACACGCCGGCAGCCAAGCCAACCCTTGGCCATGCCCTTGGCCGATCTGCGTGCGGGCAACGCTGGGCCTTCACTTAACCCCCAAGCCTCGCGCGCATCTCCAGTCACCAAAATCGTACAAGTTACAAACACGTAAAAACAAACAAAACAAAAATGGCATCCTAGTTATATCCAAAAACGAAACGCAAAGCATATTATTTCTCAAAATATACGTACCTTTTAATTTTAGAAAATTAAAATTCACTAAATAACTTAAAAATTAGTAAAATATCTTGAAATAATTTCTGTTATATTGGCACTTGTCATTCACACGTACCTACGTAACGCGGAAATTTTAAAATGTAAATAAATAACATTTCTTGAAATAATTTCTGTTATATTGGCACTTGTCATTCACAAGTATCTACAAAATTTTAAAATGTTAACCTTCTCCGCAATTTTTACATGCAGTAGGTTTTACATATTTTTTTTATTATGAGGATCGCAAATATATTGGTGAAAACCACCTATTAAACTTTGAAAAATATACCATAACTTCTTAACTATAATTTTCCCATCAGTTTGTGTTTGTTCATTAAAGACGAAAATTGATATCTTGGTTCAGTACCGCAAATTACTACTGTAAATTGGCCTATCCTCTGAGTAGTAGTAGTTAGCTTATTTTAGTTTTCAAAAAATCCCAGTTTTCTTTACAAATTATATGACATCTTAAACAATTTATAGGATATTTTAATGCGTTTTACTTAAAATACCTCGATTTTTTAGAAATTTTGATGTGTTCAGGACTTTTGAGCACATTTTGAGACCCAGTACAAGTAGTTTGAACCGTGAAATAAACAAATGTTACAAAACTCTGAAATATTACATTTTTAGCTAGTTTAAAGTTATTTGTGTACAATAAAATATTGATAATTCATTTTGCTATATTTTAAGTATTGAGGTCTGTTGAGGACCGTAGGCCACATCGTAAATGATGCTTGTATAACATAAACTAGACATTTTACTTATTTTTCCAATTCTTTGTGATTTTAACGACTTATACACTTATACACAGTCATTCAAAGTATTGAGTTTTGTTGAAATCATAAGGCCTACCTTTCTCAACGTCTTGAGATCAAATTTTCTCGCAGATTTTGTCTACAAGATTCAATGGGTGTATGCAATAAATGATATAATTATGCAAGAGATAACACAGCAGGGGCATGAATATTACATAGGAGATAATATAACACAGGTGTGAAAATGAAGCAATATTTTGCAATAGGTAACACAAATGTGTAAAAATGCAAATGGTGATACAAATGAATGAAAATGATATAATACCAATGGCGTGCTTAGGTTGCACAACCCCCGGATAATCGAAAAAGATATAATATATTAAAATATCAAAAAGATACATTTTCTTTTACTGAAATTCAGTATTAAAGATATTACAGAAATATCAATGTATATGAAATAGTTTTGAAAACAAATAGAGTTCAACTGCCGCTCTCTCACGTGCACCGCGTTCTTTGATTTAACACGGCAAACATAGGCCCTTTTGGTAGAGCAATCACGTGGGTGGCGCTGTGTAGCGCTGCGCGGGGAACGAACGAGTCTCTGGGGAATCCATCGACTCGCAGCAACGTAATTTTATGAATTTCGATTGTTATTGAAAGTGCACAAGTTCAATCAATTATTGACGATATTTAAAGCATTATTTATAATGTTTAGATAATTTGTTTTCATTTGATATTAGATTTATTGATTTAAAATATACCCTTTATGAATTATTTGTGTAAAGTTGGACGTTCTGGATGGAAATCCCTTTCTTGGTAGACAATATTTCCTCTTGCAGCAGTCTGCATGGAGAGCGGTGGAAGGAATACGAGCGCGCGTGTGTGTGTGTAAGGATCTTTATTAAAAACATACCAGGGTAGTGAAATTTTCGAAATAAAATAATTTTATTTGTGTAAGACGTGTCGAACTTAAGTGCCCAGTGAAACTCAAAGAAACCACGTGCGTGCGAGGGGTATAAGCCTGAACGGAAACGACAACAATTACATAAGTAATGTTTCCACATGGACTTTCATTTAACTTACTTTTAATTAATTTTAATTGCTTACGTTTTTTATTATATATCCATTTTATGAATTTTGGAAAGTACTTTTCTGTTATTTGATGGAGATGCAACCTTCAGTCTGTTGGGGCACCAGCCGTCACTGCGTAATAGAATGGAATGCTATCTGTATCCACTGCAAGTATAAAGCCAATTTTATCATCATGTCTTCATTTATTAAGTGCTTTCATGTGTCTTTTTCAGAATACATTGGAGATTTCATGATGTGAGTAGAAAGAAGTATCGTTTAATGTTAAAAAAATGTACTATCATCATCATGAACGTTTAAGGCATAGGTCAGGTGGCCTGTTCCTTTGGTTTGTTCTTGATCTTGTCAACGGACAGTAAGTGGACTTGGACAGTTAACGCCTGTTCTTCCTCATGGTTTGTATTTTAGGACTTTTTTGTGGGTAACATTCTATCTTCTTCCTCTTGATATGGTCTTGTCATTTCTTTTGGTATTTTTCAATTTCTGATAATATTAAAAATATTACAAAATGAAATTATATATGTATATATATATATATATTAGTATACTAATGTATTCTAACTAACCACCTAACCCGTCTGCATCACGACTTACCATCTTTCATACAGGCAGGCACGCATGAACCGTAAGCGGGTTATCAAGATTTTGCTCGTGAAGCGAGCTTAAAAAATCTAGGGAGCAGGATGTTCAGGGTGCGAGCAAGGTTTGAACCCTTGACACAATAAAATGTGCAAATCACACAGATTGCACACAAACGAGCGTATAATTTGCCCATAAACTTTTAGTGGCATCGGTTCATTACAAAAAATAAGAATCTAGAATCACACTTTTACAAAGAATAATCAAAACACAAAAAGAAACCTTTACAACACACACTCATATGAATGAACACATATAATTTGCTCCAAAATGGATACTCTGAAATAATTACCCTAATCTACACTGGGAATTCCTTTAGAAAATTAATTGTATCTAAATTTATGCTATTCTAATTACATTGCACATGAAACCAAAAATTCAATTTACAATCTGCCTGCTTCAAAATATTAGCGTAGTGGGGCAGAGAACAAATGTGTGGGCAAGTGCATAGCTCTCATTTAGCAATTTAACTGTGTCTGCAAAATAGAGAATAATAATGTCCTAAAGTGGAATGTTTTATGGGCAGGCAACTGGGCGCATCACAATGTCCCTAAATATAATAGGGCTCTGGCAATTTGCTTGCCACCCCGTGTCTTCAATTCTTAACACTTTCTATACTAGTTTCCCTGGCCGACGTGAACTTCACTTATTTTTCCGGGCATTCCTGTTACGTCGTGACTTCTTCCCCACTTTTCGGCTTTGATGGTCGTGCGCTGGTCTCTGGCGCCGAGGTTGGCTCGGTCCGCGAGCTACTGCTTGGTCGTGAGAAGCGCGGATTCGGCCTCTGGGCGCGTCTACGCTGTCTTCTTGGTCGGCTCTTCCGTTCTTCTTCGTTAGTCGATCCGTCTTCTTCCTCGTGCGGGCGCTGGGTCGCTAGGTCCTCTTCTTCTTCCTCCGTACTGGGGCTACGGTGCCTCTGACTATACGGCCCGTTGGCGAATAATGTCTTGCACGCTGCGCTCGAATGAAGCTCGTTCTAAGTTGCCTCGTGTTGCTACTTCTAGCTTTGCTAAAGCCGACTTTTAATGCTTCTCTCACATACGGGTAACTTTTACTTCCCGTGTCGTTAATTGAAGGACTACTTTACTTAATCTGACTTCTCGCGGACGATCAATAGAACGTCAGTTGACGCCGAATACTTCTAAGCCTAGTAATCGTTGGGCAGCGGCAAAGCAATATCTAAGCTAATGTTGAATTGAATTTGCCTTTTTTTACGTGGCGAGACTCGGGGCCAGTCAGGCCCGACTTCTTGCGTCTGACCACGCAAATTCCGCTTACGCTCCTTTCACCAACTAGGCGAGAAAGCGGGGTTTTTATGGGCGAGACAAGCAGGCGATTTGAATTTAGCTCAGAGGCGTCATTTAGTGGTTCTTGAGGATCTTTTTACATGCAAGTAAATCCTAGGCAGAACATGGGACAGCCGGCTTTACTTCCCCTCGCGAAGGAAGGCGTACGAAGGATTTTTTCGCCGCTTGAAAAATCGCACGGCTTCGATCGGGTTTGAAGCCCGCTAACTTGGTACACAGTCGCAGTACCCGCTAACGTTACAAACATCCGCCGGCCGGCGTTCAACCGAAGTGTTGGCCGGCTAGCGGGAATCAAAGAGAAGAGCTGCTTACTCGACGAGTGGGCAAAAAGAGAGCTTCTGCTTTGGTTCGCGTATTTATCGTCCGACGCCTCAGGGGAAATCGCTCAGTGGTGGGGCTGCTTCCCTCTCTCAACCCTTCACAGGAAGACATTGCTGGCTAGTTCGCTTCGTTTTAGTACGGGGCAACGGATACGTAGGCCGGCGTTTAAGAACTTCTCCTTTACGCGGCCTGGCTATTGTGACTGGGGCCTGTGGGTGTTGCATACATAGCGAGAACGGTGGTGTTAGGGAGGGATGCACAGACATAAGCAGCAATTATATATATATATTACGTATACCGGTAGTATCTACTACCCCTACCCTCATACCTTACCACTCTTTCATACAGTAGAACGCATGAACCGTAAGCGGTTTATAAGATTTTGCTCGTGAAGCGAGCTTAAAATCTTAGGGAGGCAGGATTTTTCAGGGTGCGAGCAAGGTTGGAACCCTGACAAGGCAATTAAAACTGTGCACAACAGATTGGCAACAGCAAACGAGCGTATAATTTCCCATAAACTTTTAGTGGCATAGTTATGTAGCAAAGCAAATATAAGAATCTGACAATTTTAAAAAGAATATCAAAACACAAAAGAAACGCTTTACAACACAACTCATTGAATGAACCACATATAATTGAAAATTGATACTCTGAATAATTACCGCCGCTACTACCATGGATTCTTTGGAATTTAATTATATCTAAATTTGTGCTAATCTAATTACATTGCACGTGAATCAAAAAATTCAATTTACAATCTCTCGGCTTCAAGATATTAGCATGTAAAGAACAAAATGTGTGCAAGTGCAGCCTTCTAATTTACAATTTAACTGTGTTATGAAAATAGCAGAAACATAAATGTCCTAAGTAGAATGTTTTTAGGCAGGCAATAGGCGCATCAAAAACCGTCTCCTACTAGAAAGCTGTGATTTGGTTGCCACCGCGTCTTCCTCAGAGAAATATAGCTTACACACTATTGCCTAGTAGTAAGGTATTTCCCCTGCCCCGACGTGCAACTGACCCATTTTTGCTGCGAAGATCCTAAATGTTAGCCTCGATACGCTTAGTTGGCCTTGATTGGTCGTGCGACTGTGTCCGGTGCCGCTGACGCCGTTCGCGTCCCAACCTCTTGCGTTGTAACAAAGAGAGACGGGATTCGCCTCTGCGTCTGGTTGTCTTCTTGCGTCTCTTCCGTTCTTCTTCGTTGTCGATCGTCTTTCTTCCTCGTGACGGCCCATCCTCGCCTCTTCTTCTTCCTCGTCGCTGCTAGCCGGCGTCTCTGACTACGCCACCGGGTGCTAAAGATGTGCACTTGCATTTAACAGCGAATACTCGTGCAAGTTCCTCTGCTCGTGCACTTTTACTTTGACAACGTAGAACTTTAATGTTTCCTCACACGAGACGGGTAATTTGTTACTTCCGCGTGTGTAATTGAGGAAACCTTACTTAACCTGGCGACTCTCGGCGGCGAAGACTAGCGATAGAACGTCCTGTTCAGCCGAGGACCACTCTAGTATCGTTGCAAGCGGAAACAATATCTTAAAACTAATGTTTAAACGAAGAGTGTTGGACTCGGCGAGAGGGCAAGGATGCTGAGGAGGAGAGGAGTTACAAAAGAGCAGTTAGCTTCTCGACCTATCGTGGTGGTGACAGAGAAAACGAGAGCTTCACTTGCGGTTCGCGTATTCTATGGTGCGGCGCCTTGAAGGAAATGTTTCGCTGATGGGGGAGAGGTGACTTCCCACTCTTTGCACCCTTCACAAAAGAAATATAGCTGCGCTAGTTCGGCTGATCTTTTAGTACGGGGCAACGGATCCAGGCGGCGCGTTTAAGTAGCCTCTGCCTTAGGCGTCTGTTATCCTCTTCTGGCTTCGTTAGTGTTCACACATGAGAGGCGGAGTGGTGTTATCTGGGTTCACTATCCGCATACGCCAAAATATAAGTGAATATAAGATATATATATATACTATATCATATATATATATATATATATATATATAGTAAATATAGTTATAATTAGTACGTAGCGCTGGGGACGGTACTCGCAGACAAATAAATTATACAAAGAGCGGGTCATTTTGCGTGAATGGCTCCATGAGGATTTGGCGCTGCATTGAAGATGTTAAGAAATTCTTTTGTTGCATTTAATTTTAATAATTGAAACATCCTTTACAAAGGGATTAATTGTACAAAACGCTAGATGCGACAAGGCCTTTGGTAATAAAGTGTCACAATAAACGCTAGCCTGGATTGGCTTTTTAAGGACGCAGCTGCTGGTTAGATGCAGCGGCGCCGCCGTGGCATCGGGCGGCGGGTCTTCGGCAACCTTCGGTGCCGCCCGAAGCTCTGTCGGGAATTTGCTCTCCCTCGGTGATGCGACTCCGCGGTTGCCAAGGCAACGGCCAACGAACTCGCCGGGGTCCACCCCCAGCCAGTATAAGCAATCTCTCACATATACGAACACGCACGATGCGCGATGGCGGCCCGTCGGCAGTTCCGGTCTCAGTAATTCTTCTCAATCTCGCGCGAATGTCTGCACAGAACGGCCCGCTGCTGTCTTACACCCGGACGAAAATATAACACGTGTCCGTCGGCCACACGAATTCCTGTATTAATGTTTTCGATCTCGGTCCTGGTGCGCACTTCCACTTTCCCTAATCACCTGATTATCAACTTTCATGAAATCTAATCTCTCACTTAACAACCACAGTCAATCCAAACTGTTCTTAACACCACCATAGACTTGTTTGATGCAGCACTGCTCCGTCCGTGTTGCACTCGCGGCCTCTCCGCGCACACTGTCCCAACCGTCGCTCGCCTCGCCGTCAACCCCCCGATTTGTCCGTTGGTGGCAGCGTCGGCGGCGGCGGCGTTACTGCTCTGATCAATTCAGTACTTGTTTTAATTAGAATTAATAATCAATTTTGATTGTTACAATGCAGAAACGTTCTTCGTTTCAATATATATATATATATATATATATATATATATATATATATATATATATCGTTTAGTTCTTTTAAATTATGGCAATAATTTTTCTATACCCATTAAACAAAGTTCGATAAATTGATTTCATCGACTCATTTAAAAAGTATTTAACATGTCAAAAAATTCCTTAAATTATACTATGTTGAAAGTCATACATTAAACTTTTTTGCCATTTTATTTTATAACAATACCAATAGTATTATCAGGATAAATTCCAAGATGCCGAAGGAAATTCTTCATTTCAACCTGTTTTAAAGGAATAATTCGAAGATTACAATGATCTAATCCTTTTGAAACTTTTTCTTGATTATTTAGTCTATTCATTAGGAATATAATAAAAACAAAATAAGGGATTAAAATGCTACTAACTAGTAATTTAAATTACAAAATTCTTTTTTCTACTTGTTACACTTAATTAAATTGTTGACCAATCATAAATTGAAGAAATTGGTATGAGATTTTTAATAATATTTTCTTTATATTCCATAGCATAAGAGGATTCATAATAAAAAAATTGGTACACGAATTTCAAACGATTGAATACTTATATTCACTTTAGCTCGTTAAGCTCACTCTGTCAAGTTACTATCTTTACCATCAATGTTTAATTCTCAAACTAGCGGAGCTAAACATGTACTTTCTAGCATTAATTCTAAATTTAGAGTTATACGAACATGAGACACCCGCCATTCTTTTAAGCGTCCCTCCTTCTATCCCTTGAAAAAGTTTTGAAAAAAAATCAATTTTTTTTTCAGAAAATATAGAAATTTCATATATTTAGGATACAAATTACTCGAATTCTCAATTTTTCAAAAAATGTACATGACCTTTTTTTTAAAAAACATGATATTTTACAACTGATTTCGTCTACGGCAATAACATTTATCTTAAATTTTGTAACTTTCATGTTAACTTTTTGCAATTTTCGAAAAAAGGAGCTTTGGCCGAAAATGGACCAGCACATTTTCTGCCATCCCTTGAGTACAAATGAGGAGACAATTTAACGAAAAAAATTGGAGCAGGTTTTCAGAAAAAATTGTTTAAAAAATTGCCTTAATTTAAATTGCCTGTATGAAACACAAAATTACACGAAAACAACTTATATTTGCGAAAAATTGAACATGTTCGTATTTTAAGATGCCTTTAAAGAACAGATTTCACTAAGGAAAAAATCTTTATCATCAATATTATAGTTGTTGGAATAGGCCCCAAAAATTGAACTTTTGTCATTTTCGAAAAATCAGGGATTTTAATGATCATGAGGCCTGTACGATTCTCTTTGCAGCATATTTATGCTATCCAAGGGCAAAATTTGATCAAAAAATGTTGTGCCATTTTTGAAAAAAAATGATTTTTTTGAGGTTTCATGTAAAGTACCGCCAAAAATCAAAATATATGGTTTGAAACTCCAAAGCCTTGAGTTCGTTCAGATCGATCGGAGAATATAAACTGTTCAGAAAATCGGCTGAACGATTTAGACGCTCTCGTTGCCCAAAGACACTTTTGCCGTCAATCGATTTTTCCGTATCAAGGACCCACAAAACAGATTCTGGCAACAGCACGTGTTAGAGGAAGTAATTTACTGTGCTTAGCAGCAGGTTTTACCACACTTTGTTGCAATAAGAGAGTTTCTGCCGAAAATGCGCTGCTTCCGGCGCACGAGTAGTACGTAAGTTTCTCTTCTTACGAAGTGAGCGAGAGAAAGTAAAAAGAAATCACACGTATCGAATAAAAATGAAACAAATGAAAAGTATATTGTAAACGCACATAACAAAAGAAAAGGTGTGCAGGACATTATTAAAAAGACAACATTATCAACTCATAATAGCATCATAATAACAATATAGAATTTAGCTCCAAAATAAACCTTTACAAATCTACAGAAAATAGCTGGCAGATTCAATGAACACTTTTCACCAACTGGTGAAAACTTAATCTCTCAGCATTCTCTAAACAAGAGACATCAACTAATCACTAACATAACAAAAATCGCAAATCGCATTCCATTTCCGTATTTTGATATGAAACCACAGCATCTGAATTTTTTGGCCTTCTCACAGATTGAGCTATGCCACTCTTCTATGAAATAAAGGACGATCTAGCTAAAAATATTCCTCCCCGTCCTCCAGATTGACTGAAAACTAGGAGAGGGAGCGAGGTAAAACCAAGGGAATTGACACTCTATTTTATCTGCGGCTGTTAAAGGTACTATTTTCATTTAGAGACTACATTTTTGGCGAGGGACTTTCATGGAGGGCTATTTTCTTTCTTGTTGACGCAGGGGGGGGACTGAAGTTTATTTCAATTTTTTTGGGGGGGGTGATTTTCTGTGGTTACTAAAGAGAAATATTGCAGATTAAGTGGGAGTGAAACTTAGTATTTGGGAATAATGGTGTCTGGAAAGATTTTTTATGACGTTTTGGATGGGATTGGTAACGTGAATCTGTCAAGTGGTGATCTTTCTGGGATATGGGATATTCCTATTTTTTTAGGGAGAGGTGATATGTGAAGAAGGTTTTGATCTCGGGGTTGGCTATGACTTTTCTATTTTGGTTTATGCTGCTGAGAAAACTTCGGTCGTTAGTGGTGTAGTGTCATGTTGTTTTTGGGAGTCTAGGTAGTTTTCGTCTGTTCGTAGTTTGGAAATTACTCTAATAATTATATGGATATACCTAGTTTAGTCATATAGTCGATTCTACTGAGTCTGAAAGGTGGGGTCAGTGCGTTAGAAAGTCGGTGGGCTGTTTTTATCTTGTCTGTCATGTGCATCTTCCATAGAAGTCGGTGGACCATTGTCACTCAAAGGTATTTTACCTCCTTTGTCCATTTGATGTCCTTGTTGTTGATTTGTATGGTAGGGTGTTTTTTCCTGACCTTTTGTTAATCCATGTGAAAATGATTGGCATTTGTCGGGGTTGACAGTGATGTGCTTGTCGCCAGCCCAGTCGGTCAGTTCGTCGGCAGGGCAGACGCACTAGTCTGTCGAGTGCTTTGTGAAGATTTCATCCATTCGCCATGGAAGCGAGGTTGTCTGCGTAGAAGTAGTCAGTCACTTTGCGGGCATGGGCATAACCTGGTAGAAGCTAATTACATATATAAGATAATACAGCTAACATGCAAATTATATTATAGTAAAAATAATGGTACAATAATAAAAATCATAGAAACAATAAAACGGCTGATAAAACATAGATAATAATAGTAGTAAGTACAATAATAATACAAATCATATTAATGATAAAAAATAATGATATTAAAACCGTCTAATTCATAAAATATTTAAATTACCTTAAAAAAGGAACATCTATAATCTAACTCCGTACTCAATTTTTGTTCCACTTCACTTCACTTCAGTAAGACCCTTTAATCCCTTCCTACGTTATTTCTCTGTTCTACACTGCACGATACCTCACTTCACAATATATTACTTACGCATCACTCTATAATCTACTATTGTCAGTTAAGTCCCTCATTTCTTTAGTAATGTCCTAAATTAATTTCCTGAACGTTGAACGCTACGAGGAAATGGTTCAAAAGTTTTTTCAGGCAATCTATTCCAATCTTTTATCGTTCAATTTGTAAAAGAAAATTTCCCCCATGTTCTCTCCGGTCTTAAATTTATTTTGTTTCTGTGATCCCCCGTACTGATGTACTCAGCCGCCGATGAATTTTTTTCCCCGCTTGATGACCGCTATGAGCTTTATGCGAAGCGCAGTGCCTTGCGACTGAGAGCCTAGTGCTTCCCATTTTAGCATTTTCTTTTCCCTGAAAGTAAATTTAGCTGCCCTACACTGAATTCTTTCTAAATTTTTGCACTCGTGAAGACGATAAAGGGTGGGTGAAAGGGCATCCCGTTGTGAGGCGCTGAGAGGGTAGGATGGGGGGTGGATAGATAGGATTGGTGTCTTCCTTGAAGGAATCGCTGGGATTTGTAACTTCGTAGGAGGGCGTGATAAGAGCAGGGGTGCATGGTTGGATTTTAAGGAGGAGAATGCCGTGGTTAACGGAGTCAAAAGCGTTTGAAAGTCAGTCAGTAGCATCGGGGTTTGTTGTTTATCTTGTAGTGTTTTAGTTCATGTCATATTGTGGTGTCCATTGTTAGTCGCAGTCTCTGTTGTGCGGAAGATTTTTGAGAGGTGAAGCCTAATTGTGTCGGTTTACTTACGTTCTTTAGAAACGGAGTCAATTGTCGCAGGAAAAGCCTTTCAAATAGTTTCCTAGCAGTCCGCAGAAAGCTAATCGGTCGGGAACTATTAACGTCTTTGTGGTCTTTTCCACGTTTTGGTATCATTGTCGCTTGTTTCCAGCAAATCGGCAAATATGAGAGTCGAATGCATGAGTTAAAAATGTGTGCCAAGTGGTCTACAGAATTGTTAGTAAGATTCTTGTTATATATTTTAGTCAGATCTTCTTATATACAGTCAGGTTCTTGTTATATATTTTAACTGCATTTTTCAACAAATTATTGGTTTTTCGTCTCATATGTATTTTACATTCACAAGAGTGTATTATTGAAATCATTAAAGCAATAAGATATTTAGATAAAACAATTTTTAGTTAACAAATTATTATGAGTCTTGTTAAATATATCGCAAAGCACTTAATCTTTTTTATACGATGTAATGAACGATCATGAATAAATATTGTTCGTTGATTTGATATTAGAAATATATAATGTACTGAACTGATAATATACTGGGAATATATAATGAACAGAACTGAAAAATTTCTGTTTCTTTTAAAAGATCATTTCGTTTACCCTCTCTGCACATTTCTAGAAGGACTCCTTTGTGATCGCTAATTCCATGAATTACCTCGCAGGCAAGAAATTGGTCTACCGGTCTAATAAGGAAAAAGTCCAGTAAAGCATTATCGCGGGTCGGTTTGGTCACTACCTGTGTGAAGCCATTTTCCCAGTGCAGTTCGTTAATGAGACGTTGAGCGGCGCCTTCAGCCTCCACATCCCCTCCCAGCTAACATGCGGTAAATTTAAGTATCCTCCAATAATGACATTTTTTCCATTTTTCCTGATTACACGGGTTCTCTCTAGAAGTCTTTGCAACGGTTCGTGTCCGTCTTGCTGTGATCTA
>BOPP01000374.1:0-54425 GCA_017312745.1 Gryllus bimaculatus | reverse complement strand
AGAAGAATGGGAGTCCTTATCTAAGAGAAGGGAACGGGCGCGTTTATGCGTAATGTATAAGACATACTGAGGGGACACAGCATGGGCAGATATCGGTAAAAGATTACAGAAATCAAATTGTAAAAGCAGAGGAGACCATCCTTAGAAAATACGATGTAGAAAGCAAAGTACTGATGTAGGCAAGTTCTCCTTTGTGAATCGCAGTATAGTAGATTCGAATAAACTATCTGTAGAAGCACTAGAGGCTCTTCCTTCTAATCTAGCCAAATTTAAAAATATGCTTCTTTCAATCTAGATCATCTCGAATAATACTGACTGAGACATTTATCTTTATTATTATTATTATTATTATTATTATTATTAGTATTATTGTTATAATTATTATCGTCATGTCCCTTATACAGTAAAGTGTAGTGTAGTGTAGTGTAGTGAAGTGTTATGTAAACTAGAAGTGAATTTAGAGTTAGCTAGAAATAAATGGGAACTATTATATCGACCCCCTAATTCTAATAGTAAACCCAATTGTAAATGTTGAAAATGTTTAGTAATTCTGATTTTAATTGTTATCATGTTTGCCACCGAGCATTAGCTCAAAGCGAACTTTAATAAATCTATCTATCTATCTATCTACTCTTGCTGAAAATTAGAGAAAAAAGTAATCATGATTTTTTTAAATAAGATTTTTAGCTTAGAACCGTCTTAATCACTTAAACAAAGTTAATGAAAAATAATTTATTACTGTCACCATAAACATAAAAAGGCGAGAAAGTAATAAGTTACTTTTTTGTATTTAATAGCTTGCTTAATTTGCTATTGTATCATAGCAAAGAAAATAACATTAACAATCCAAGCGATCATAATTCTAATATCCAAATTAAATATGTATGTGTAATTCCTTTTAGGCTCGTACCGTCATACATCGACTACAAACATCTTCAAAATAAGAGGAAATGTAACTTTTACCTATGTAATAGTTCATTCTTGCAATTGCTCTTCCAATTTACGCGCTAAGGTTCCAATTACGCGTTCTCACTCGCATCGCACACGCGATCACGACCTTCACTTTGAAGCAACGGATGTTGTCTCCACCACCACACACTATCACACGGGACTCCAAAGGGAAGCCGTCGAGATATACAAACACAAAAACAACTTTAATAGAAAAGAAAGCGAAAAACTACAAAAAACATGGTCCCCAGCACTTGGGAACTTGAAGGCCCAGCAGTCATCTAGTGCCGTTGACGTGACCCCGTCCAACGCGAGCGCGTGAACCTCGCCCATCACGGCAAGGATAAATGGGGTCACGGGCCAGGGGGCGTCAGGCCACAGCTGAGAGATCATATCGAAAATATCGTTAAAAAGTTTTTTGAAAAAGCAGCTGACTCGGAAAACCCTCTCATTTCCAAGATCGCCTCATACCAAGCCGATGAACGGGCTCCGAAACAGTTCCTGGAGTAAGAGTAATTAGAAACAGAAATGAGACTTGAGACATGAACTTAGTCATTGTACACACGCAATGCGCGCGCCGGTAGGCTCAAGTCATTTTGAGCATCTGCTTTTCTGAATGTTGCAGGATTGGCCATAGATGCCCGTGAGCGGGCATTGCACTGCAGATGCGTTCAGAAAACTGTACAAAGAAGGGGGCTGCCACGGCGATCGACACAAGGGTTGCCCCGAGTATAAGCGCCGCTGTTTCAGGGCTAACCAAGCCCAGCAGCAACGCCAGCGGCGCGCAGTCGGCACCGGCGCCTGAGGCCCCGCCCCCGCCCCACCCGGGAGCGCCAGCCGACGGAGCGCGTGCCAACTCGCCCGAAACGGGAGCGCCCGGGACCGCGTCAGGCAGGCGCCCATGCGAGTCGTGTCGGTGGGCGGCGGTAGTGCTCAAGGTAGTCACGACACAACTTCGTGTGCGTGCACACCCACACCACGACCATCCCATCCATAAAGAACGGCTAGCTGTACCTCGTGAAATCTCCACTGTTGCACTCTTCTAAGGGATTTCTGCGATGCTGCAACACTCTTCTTATTGGGTTCAGTGTCCTGAGCCAATGAACGTCGGCACGAAATTCCTCCATATGTCCATACTCCATTTTCTACTATTGGAGAGAATTAGCCATGGGTTCAAACTACCCTTCGCCGAGGTCCTATCCAGAGAAACCGGGGTTCTGAGGGTGGCTCACCCCTCGTCTGAGAAATCCACCCTCTATGAACACGGAGCTCCGATAAGCGGAGGGTGGCGAGAAGGCGCACGAACAACTGGCTCAATAGAACTTAAAAAGCAACCACGGCGCGAGTAACAAGATTTTCTCTGATGGTAGAACTGCGGCTGGAGGCGAACGGAATTTGCATATAATTGGAGGGCGAGCCGGGAGCCGCTAGCCAAGGGGGCCGATTTGGTAGCGGGCCAACGGGCGGAGTCGGTGACTTCGCTCGGAAACGGTTTTCGGGCCTCTTTTTTTATTTTTTTATTTATTTTCGTCAAAAACAGTTTAAAACTGTGTGTGAGATGCTATGGGGAGAAGTTAATTTGAAGTTACATTTATGTCCAGAAGCAAAACAAGGAACCATCTCAGCAATTGTTCGAAGATCAGGGAAACGCGACGAAAACCTGATCGAGATGGGGGTCATTGACCCAGAAGCTGAAGTTCAATACTTGTTACAGATTCTATACGATTATACAATCCAAATGATATATAATATATTAAATGTCATTGTTAAAGTTAATATTACTTTCCTTTTGGATGCTCAGTATAGTCTCTAATTGTATAGAAACAGTTGCGCAGCAGAAAAGATTTTACTTGGGACTTAAATTTTTGTATGAAATTTATTCGTTTAATGTCATCTGGCAATGTGTTGTAAAATAATGTGCATGAACTGTGTGTGTTTTTTTGAAGTGAGCTGTTGATACTGTCACCTGATGAATATGATTACTACGTCGAGTGTTGTACTTATAGACAAAGGCGTTTGCTTAAAAATATATTCCCGCCCTTAAGTCATTTTTGACAAACAACCCTGATTCATATATGAAGAGATTAGGTAATGGTAAAATACCTAGATGAATAAAGAGAGGCTTACAAGACTCATGTGGGTGGGATTTGCTTATTATTCGTACAATTCGTTCTTGTAATACAAAAGTCTGAGAGCTATAAGATGTATTTCCCCAGAATATTATGCCATATCTCTGACGAGAATGAACATTCACGAAACATACACAACGAGCAGGATGGAGGGTGACTGGATTTGAAATAATTCTGAAAGCATAGCATAAAGAACTTTCATTAGTGTTCAATTCATTTAAATGGACATTCCATTTAAGAATTGAATGACCTAAAAATGTTTTTAACTTAACATCAGTCAATGCCACGCCGTTCATTTTCAGTGAAGTGCAGAGCTGTTTATTTGAAATGGAAAACTGCATTGAAACCGTTTTCTTTTCATTTACTATTAATTTGTTATTACGAAACCAATTTGAAATATCTGATATTGTACTATTTACGGTTTCTGTATTGCAAAGAATATTCGTATCGTCCGCAAACAGTACTGTTCTTCCGTTACTAATCGTCGAGGGCATATCATTTAGGTATAGTAGGAAGAGAATAGGGCCTCAAATCGATCCCTGCGGGACTTCGCATGCAATTGGCAAAGAAAGAGAAAATTGTGTATATAATATTCCCGCAGGCACCCGCCAGCCACCGGAAGCTTTCTGCGGCCACTGTTCGTCGTTGGAGCAGAGCTCCCTCACCGAGCTGCTGACGCCCCATCGGGGACGGAACGACCAAAGTCACCACTCCGCGCTTCCACAACAAGTTCCCAAAGGAGAATTTGTTTTATTGTGGCGTTGCGTCAATCGTTGAAATGGGACGAAAGTGAATTGTTGAAAAACGATACTTTGCTAAACATGTGGATTTTAACGGTGAACTGGGCATCGCAAACCTAGCGAATATGGGGGATATGGGAGGCAGTAGGGGACGGATATTAAGGTGCAGCATCTTTTCAAAAATACAGCTGTTTTATTCAGATAGTTTAAAAAATATTTGAAAGGTGTGAAAAGCAGAGAAATAAATACAATTTGTTGCACTGTTTCGCGCCTTTTCATGAGATTACTACATTCTGCCACCTTTTGCCTCTTTTCATGGTACAGCGCCTTTTCGTCACTCTTTTCTGTTTTTTTAAACGATAGAGCAGAAACGTGTTTGTTTTTTTCTCTTCTTGAACGGTTTTTTAAAATCTCATTTAATGAGAAGTCAACAATATTAAATCAATGAATTAAAATATATAATACATAAACGAGTAATTTATATTCCAGCAAAAACATTCAATCTGCAACAGCAATCCCTTTCCCGCTGGATTAATGGCAAATCAGGACACTGAAATGGGTGCGCAGAACTTCACTTGTCTATGACATGAGGAAATTGTCTACCTTTCCCATGTGTCGCCGTCAATACTAGAAATGCGACAGGCAGCACAAGTGGATTTGGAGGAGGAAAGGAGAAGGGAGTTAGGGAAGGGACCGGTGCCCGCCACAGTTTGCCAACGGGTTTCCACGCGGGCAAGTGCTTGTGCGGTGCAGAACATTCTACGACGCGATCCGCGGGAAACGACGTTCAGTCAGTGCTGACAATTGTTTATCTGTTTTCTCTCTACTACAATGTTACACAAAGCACTATGAATCACCTTTTACGTGCTCTGTAAAGAAAAAATATGATCACAACCTTGTCCCCCCTTTTACAACCATAATTATACTTCAAAATCCTTTCTCTAGTTTTAAGTGAAATTTTAGTGACATTTTCTTTTCATTTGTGAAAATTCTTTTTGAATTGGGGGATTTACGCTGGGAGAGTAGTATTAAAGAAACATAACTTTATTGTATTCATGTGGACGTAACCTGTGGGTGAGTGAAGAGCCAGGGATTATTAATGAAATATTATACATGTTCCAATTAAAACTACAGAGTTCGAAGATTCATTGAACAAATCAAAGCGCACTAAACTGTGTGATTTGCGTTATGAAGCTGTTTCCCACATTTCATAGTGGTGGTTGATTGTAGTTATTAGTAAAGTCTTCTTTCTTTGGACTTTCGCAGTAAACATGACGCGTTTTCAAATTACCAACATGGATTTCGAAAATAAAAAAAATCTACGAAAACCGCCGTACTTGCCTGTGCTGACACAGTGTTACCACTACCCCATAAGGTTTAATCTAAAAGCTTGAGTGCCACATTATGGTTCTTGTTACGTTCTTACGAAACGTAGAAAATTATTTCGCTTTAGAGAGGCATATTCCTGAGTCTTCTAAACCAAAAGTTATATCACAAATGTTGTTCACCACGCCCAAGAATGTTTTCATACTCTTATACGTATTCCTTCAGATTATCAGGATTTTCGCTCTTTCTCTCTCTCTCTCTCTCTCTCTCTCTCTCTTTCTCTGTGAGCGATTCCAGAAGCTTCTCTCGCAGCTGTCCGAACACTTGCACGAGCGGTTGCGTTTTTTCTGTGCCATAAATTTGTCAGCGGAGGCTGATCGGCAGCTGGCGACTGTTGAGTTGTAAATAACCCGTTTGGGAATTTGGATTCCTGGCGCGGGCGCGTGGCAAAAGGGCGCGGGGCGCGTATTGTTTGTCTTGAGTGCCGGGTGGCTCCGCGAAGGGTGGCAGCGCGAGGTGTATATCACGGGCCATAAATGTGTCCGCTACTAAGCGACAACCTCCTCAGCGGTCGGTCGGGCAGCTGTCAATATGTTGGCGCGGCCGGGCGGTCGTTAGGATTCTTCGCAACAAAAGCCCCGTCCCGCGACCTACTTAACTGTGATGGGAGCTATTTCGATATGAAATTATTATAATATTATTTGGTGAAGCCACAGTATCTATGCGAGACTATGCGGTTTCGCGCATTGCACAACTTAAACAATGTGAACCCATACCTCCTGACGACGAAATTATGTGGGTTATTACACGTCACTATCTGTACATCATACGAAATCTCCTTAAAATTAGTTATGTGAGAGATCTCAGTCGATTTCAGATTTTACTAGGCGATTTTGAACGAACTAATTTGCAATTTGCATCTTATCAAAGCAATAATCAAAACGCATCACGCCCATGTAATGGTAATAACAATCAGTCTCGATGGTTTTCTCCACGGCAGTCACCAGGTCAAGAACGCCCACACAGCGCAATGCACCCCCTCCCACCGCCTGCGACTGACCAGACCAATTCCAAACGCCCGCTTCAGCGCCTCGAACCATCCGCACTCTTCCCAAAGGCCGCTAAACCGTCCCGGTTCAGAATAATTGGGAACGAAATTCTGAACCACAATTGTGTAGTTGTTGATGTATTTACCAAATATGTTAAGTGTTTTCCTGTTGTTAAACCTACTGCGATCTTGTTTAAAACACTTAGTGCAAGGTTTCTTCAAAGAATGTGGAACTTATCTGCGTGTTCTTAGTGACAATGGCACGCAGTTTACGTGTGATCTTCGGCAGCAATCGCTGAATGATCTAGGAATACAAACAGTGTTCTGTTCCATCAGATCTACAAGATCTAATCCAAGCGAAAGAGTCATGAAAGAACTCTCACGTTTGTTTAGGGTTTATGTTTCGCATAAACACACTTCTTGGCCCGAGTTATTACCGAAAATTAATTCGTGGCTTAATCACATTTCCCATGAATCGTCCAGACTCACACATTTCGAGACTCAATTTAATAAGAATGGTTTGGATAGAGGTGTTGTTATAGAAGAACATAGTCCTTTTAAGAAAAAGAAAGATAAGAAAGATATTATATCATTCACTATGCTATCGGCGGTATTGTTGAAGGAAAAGAAAGAGAGGAATTGAAAAGTACCATTAATTGTATTATTGTTGAGAATTGCAGGAAGTCGTAGCCATTGCTCTTCATGTATGAAACTATCTATTATTTCATGGCAGAGATTTAATTTCTTCACAATCCAAAACATTTGGTTAAAAGTCGTTTTCTCTTGTCTACCAGTCACTTGTCGAGTTACCATTTTATTGACAACTTGACGCACACCTTGAGAATTAAATAATTTAACAACCATTGATAATTATGTTAAACCCATTAAATAAATTTTTTTAAATTTTTTATCTTGTCAAACCATGTCAATTGCTTCAAAGACGTTATTAATAATGAGGTTCCCACTTCTAAATAAACTATCTTGCACAGCTTATCACTCTAATTCCTTTGCAGTAGAGTTTAAATAGCATTAGGTACTGTGTTGATGTCTTCTATTGTTACTTTATCTTAATATTAGTTAGAGTATTTTAGTTAGCACTCAGTATGTCCTTGCGCCATTAATGACCTCAACATTTGGCATTGTCCAATTAAACTAAGCTAATTACTTCAATTTTCTGTAATAATTGATTTTCTCGTTTTCCATTATTTTTAAAGATATTGTTTACTAAGTTATAGGTGATTGAGTGTTCAGAGTTAGCACTACTTGTCAATGAATTTTATTCATCTAATTAGTTCATTACTATTTGATATCGTGTTAGGATTGATATGTGTTATCAGAATTTTTTCTATTTTCGTTTTCCAAATATCTTGATATATTTAACGTTATTTGCTCTCTCCAATTTTGTATTCGGCATATCAACGTTGGTGTCTACACTACAACAGTAGTTTAGTTATGTTTACCCAACTCTACTTGTCTGCTATTATTAATCACTCTCTGTTCCCACCTTTAGATTAAAAAACATGTCCCATGCGGGCAATGCAATGAATGAGCGCGACACTTGTGTTGCGCTCTATCAACATATTTCGAGGCGAAGATCGCCGTTAACACAAATCCACACGCGCAGCTGCGTGTGCGCCGCTAACCTATTATTCCCAGCGAGCGTGCGCCCCCGAAACGCACCCTTCCATCTTCGTGTGTGACGGTAGGTGACTGACTACCGGAACTGTCTCATTAACAGACTGGAGAGCAGCCCTCCAGAAATTCCTACGAGGCAATAAATCACAAGGTTCCGTAGAAGACTAGCCTATGGAAAGCCTCGCGCTAAGCACGTGATAGGACGGGCATTTTGCAAGAGAGGTGGGGACGGGAATTGAGTGAGCGAATGGCGCTAGAAAATATGGTGAATTGGAGAAAGACTGTTGGAGCGAGCGGTCGACTTTAAAGAGAGTTCTTCGTGTTGAACGCGACTACAGCCACACGAAAACGATCGCTAGTCTTCAGGTCCTACCAGCCATTTTTTCCGGATGCCGGGCTAGGACAGTAGGGGTAACACCCATAAATTACACGAGAGGGTGCGCAGCACAATTATTCGGCTGCCAATGATAATACGCGGGCCAGGCGACGTATGACGGCCTGAGGCCCGCGCATCAAAAAACTGACGCTTCAATTCCGCGGACGACCGTGCACGATCTCCAGCTCAGCCAGGCGTCGTGTTCCTGCCGACTGCAGGACACTTCCATGGTACTTCAACGGGTCACCTGCTGCCGCCGGCCGATATTTGGACGTGTAATCCTTTCGGAGTGAGGTAGCATAATTTCAGTCATCAACATGACTGCAAGTGTTCACGCCCATTTAGTCAATAACCAGAGCAAAGCACTAGAAGGAATAGTAATGTAAAAGAGACAATTTCCCGTCATTTTGGTCGGGTGATCACAAAAAAAGTGTATTATTTATAAACAGTAAGCAAATGCAATCCGACCCAGGGTGCCCACCCCTGATGATGCCTCAACGCCGGTGCGCAGATCACAGGTAAGGCATACGCTTGGCGCCCTCCTAAATAAATTCAGCGCATGCATCCTGGTGCCAGGAAGCGACCATCAGACCTTAAGTGTGATGGCAACCCCCCCCCCGTCTATGATAGTGTGACTCAGAGCGGCGCATTACACCAATATTGCGACAGTGTGGTCCATGACAATATAAATCTCAGAACCGATCATATGTAAAAAATTACAGACCTGTATCCAAACTGTTATTCCTAAACTTCTTGAGTTCATTATAACTAGAAAAATAACTGAAACATTAAACAATATTATCATAGAGGAACGACATGGCTTCAGATGTAATAAATCTAACCTCTAATTTATTAATCTTACAAAACTTCATTATTGATAAAAATTCTCAAGTAGATGTTATATATATATATATATATATATATATATATATATATATATATATATATATATATATATATATATATATATATATATATGGATTTTGCTAAAGCTTTCGACACTGTAAACGATGAATTACTTATACAAAAGTTGTCAAATTTGGGCGTTCACGGTAGTCTTTTCCAATGGTTGAAAAACTATTTGGCTGACTGAATGTTAAATATTTATAATTCTTATCCTGCGACATAATTGTACTATCAGGAGCACCCCAAGGTTCTCACTTGAGACCCCTTTTATTTTTGTTATTTATTAATGATGTGAAATTATTTCTTTCAAATTGCATGTTTTTATTAGTTGCTGACGACTTAAAAATCTGTAGAGAAATTAATTCCGTTAATGATTGCCGAAAACAACTACAGGAGTGTTTGAATAGTCTTATAAATTGGAGTAAATCGAATAAATTAAACTTTAATATAAATAAGTGCAAAGTAATGAAATTCACAAAACACAGATATATAGTTGACCTTGAGTATTCTATTGATGGAGTGATACTCGAATCTGTCGATGAAATAAACGATCTTGGATTTATTTTCGATTCAAAAAGGAGATTTGATAGACATATAGATAATATTGTATATAAAGCTAATCGTAGTTAGGATTTATTATGAGAACTGCAACTGACTTTAGAAACTCTTCTACAATTAGAACTTTATATTTAACATTAGTGCGACCAATACTCTTCACAAAACTGGTGTCTTTATTATGATGTATACAAAAAGAGAATTGAATGAGTACAACATATTTTTATTAATTTAGCAGTTTGGTTTCTTAAATTACCATCACCAATATTACACCACGATTACAGCGAAATTTTACTATATCTTCAAATTAGTTCTCTTGAATCCCCCCCAAAAAAAGGAATGACATCTTATTTCTATTCAAATTATTAAATCATGATATTGACAGAAGCGAACTGTTATCTTTGATCGGTTGGAAAATACCGCTGCGTAAGCCCAGATTTAATCAAAATGATACATTTTTTATACCATTCGCGAGAACTAATTTGGGTTGTTATTATCCTATATGGCGTATATATAGACACTATAATAACTGTGCTATCGACATAAATTGTATCTCTGCTAGTCAATTTGTTAATTATACAGACATTATCTCTGTGATTACAATTAAAATGTATTTTTATATATTCGTTATTTTCACTATCAATTATAAATTTTTTTTAAACCTGTAATATTGTGCAATTGCCTGTTTAGATGCAAATAAATAAATTATTGATTACAAAAAGGCTTTTGACACCGTAGCTCATTCCTGGCTGCTGGAAGATAGATAGTTGGTATCACTGTGCAAGTAGCCGCCCTTCCGCAAGTTCAAGAATGGTTTGCAAATATTGGTGATTCTAAAAAAGCGATTGATGTATGATAAGCTCCCACGGAAGCGTCGAAGACCAGGGAGCTCCTGGAAAGGAACAACTCACGAGCAGTTATTTGACAGGAAATCGCTTCGATCTCTTGTGTGGTGATCGACACCAATACTTTCCGATTGGATGGGTGTGGTACCTAGGAGAAGTGATCGAACTCAATGAGCGGAAGTGCGAAGTAGCTTCCAGTAGCTTCTTTACAAAGTCGGTAGTGGCACCTGGAGGCGCTTTCGGGAACTTCACCCATGTCGGCAACGCCATCTCGGTGTAACACGATTTGATACTAGCACAATAAGACGGCGCCTCGAAGGAGAGTCCTAGCGTCTTGCCCGGGAACTTCAAACATTTCTGAAACTAGTGAGGTTTCAATTGAAGCTGCTTCCCAAAGCAAATAGGTGGCAGCGGAGAGCGTGGAGCTCCCAATCACGTCTCCGCCTTAAGGTCGCTCGAAGAGACTCAAGAGGCATTTTACAAGAACTTTCGAAAATCCCTCCATCAGCAAAGTGGTGTCTCCCGCTAGAAATATAGACAAAACCGTGAAAAATGACGCGATTCTAGGGCTAACAACAATGGATCGCCCTGGGGCCACTAGGAAGGAAATAAGTACGAAGAAACTTAATTTCCCGATCTTGGGCTTGGAGATTGTTGGGAATACATCATGTCATGAGTCACCGTCAAAATAACCTGGGAGGATAACCCGAATTTATTTGCAGGCGACAAGGAAATCACGCCCTTATCAGAAGAGCACTAGAGGGGCAAGTTGATGCGGGGAGCAGTGGACTGTGGAGAGTTGGAGTGCTTGCCACATTACATCCCTTCACAACTCGGAGTTGAATGTTTACGTTTGAAGGACCATCACATACTTTCTGACAGTCGAGGTGTGCTCCTCTGGATGACCTAAAAGGAAGTTCTGACATCCTGGTGGGGGCTATATTGGAGGGAAATTTACGAAATGAAATTCGTTTAATTAAATTATAGCTAAAATCAGGTAAGTGATCACAGCAATTATAATAAGGAATTAACTTCTGGGAAGAATGTCAATTGTTCTTGATACTTGTGTACTAAATGAAAAAATTGTAAACTTCAATGAGAACCACAATTTATTCAGCCAAAATCCACAATCAAAATCCAAAAATTCAGAGCCATGCCTCGTCTTCCAGAGAATGTAAACAATCCAAATGGGGGTAAGCGTGGTATAATCCAGTGGTCTTTGTCCAAGTCCGTTTGCGCAGCGTCGTCTCGTAATCTTCTCCAAGGGTTGGCGTACCCAAGATTCGAATGGCTCGAACCCTACAAATCTCGACTGCTAGCAGTGGCGCTGCGACCCGCTTACAAAGCGCTGCGGCGAAGGCGCGGGTGCTGCTGGCTACGCTCGTCAGCCGTGAAGAGAGGGTTGCCACAATAATGACTAAAGAATACTGAATAGCTGAGTCAGCTCACTAACGAGTAAAGACATCGACGTTGATGAGTAAGCTAAAAGAGGTTGCGATTGGTACAGGCGAAAAATACTCTTTTCCGCATAAGCATGATTACTGGATAATTGTGTTTTAGTGAGCCTAACATCTGCACTATGCTGTGAGAAAAAAATAAAAACAGCATTCGATACTCGACTTCGCATGATGAGCATGAAATCTACGAAGCGGATTCTGATAGCTTGCTTCTGTGGATTCCAGGAGATAGTCGCACGTCGTTAGATGGAAGGGTAACATGCGGCACGGGCCAGTGATGCTGCGAGCAGCAGGCAGACAGGGCCAGACCAGACGGAAGACTTGCGTTAGACCGATTTAGGAGCGGAGAAAGTTCTGTTTTTAATTATTACAATTTGCAATTATAGTAAATTAAGCTTCTTTGCAACAAAGAAGGTGTGTGAGAGTATTATTTTTTAACTTAAGTATTTGATAAGATATTAAATTTATTGTAGCATCAAATAAATGTGTTGTATTATAACTTCGTAGAAATGTGACATGATTGTTACGGAATACTGAGATACGGCATAGCCAGATCTAATCACTATCATAAACAAATCTATACAAATTAAAATAACTTATTTGTACATGCCTGGGGTGGAGTGTGTGACAAGAGTGTGCATGCAGATTAAATGGTTTTAAAAATAAAAACTTGCACCGACAAGTACAGTGGGTCAGACGCGCCAGGAGACGGTGAAGCCATCGAGACACCGCAGAAAATATAGCTCGGTGTAATCCTCTAGCACATGGATAGTTCGCAGACGTGCAGGCTAAGAAGAAGAAGGAAAAGAGCAGTGAAAGCAAGATGTAAATGAAGCGTAAAGAGATAATCAAAGTGACCGCAACATCGTATCCGGGCTATAAGAAGCCCGGACAAATGCGCAGCTAAGTTGCATCACTACGGAGAACCAAGAAAGTTGAGCTCCTCGTCGTCCCAGAAAACGTGAAAAGTTGAAACCGTCAGCCAAACACTTGGGAGTGCTGAAGGACAAAGCGGAAGTAAAAATACGAAGAAGAAAAAGATAAAATAAGAGACGTAGACGAGGCCACAACGAAGGAAGAGGTGGAACTTACAATCAAAAGCACCTTATCAGAGCTATAACTGACGGTATCTATCAACTGCCGTCTACAAAAAAGATACGGAGACACCAAGCTGCTGTGATATTGATGGCGGAGAATGCAGCTGAAGCTCTCTTAGAAAGAGGGGAAGTCAGAATTCGGTTGATTCACTGTGGAATAAGAGAAAGAACAGAAATTACTCGGTTTTACAAATGTTTAGGGAATGGACGTATTGGGGCACGTGGCTCTGGCGTCAAGAGAAAAGGAGCCTGCTGGGGTTGTGAAAAGGGGCACAAATGCACAGAATGTGAAAATTAGCCATAAGAGTGTGAGGAGGTCAAGGAGAATGCGAAGAGAGCACGAGTCACACACAGAGGAGAAGGGGATGCACGTCCTTTAAGGAAGCGCTTAAGAAGCAGAACGTAAAATGGAAGTGAAAGCTCTACAAATTAACCGAGGAAGAGGGTAACAAACTCAAGATTTATTAATGCACACGGTTTACGAGAAAGATTTATACATAAATCTAACCAGTAAATTCTACAAAAAGTCCAATCACGTTTTCTGGTGCCCGGTACACAGAAGCACTTCACAGACTACTGATCCTATCGGATACACATCTATTATTAGAATCTAATTTCATCCTAAAAGTCTTTACGTTTGTGAGAAAAGTCTCCATTGATGGTGCCGGCACGTTATTCATCGATTCAATACTTGTTTCCTTGGACGTATCTGTTATGGTCGTGACGTGGTAAGTAAACGGGTTCATGCATTCTCCTGAATTTCCCTCTATGCCGATTTTTCTACAATGCTTTTTAAAATATACAACACCTTGCTTTTTCCCTACAATTCGCTAAAGATTTTCATGTCGAAAGTTTGTTGGAAATATTTAATAACGAATTTCCCTTCTTAACAAATTTTGCTCCTACAACCCCCCTGTCGAACCCCAGACGTTCACTAACACTTTCCGACAGGCTGACGCCCACGCTAATCCGCTGGTGCCAGTTATTCCGAAAATTATTAATCCATAGTATCACTGTCTATATATAATAGTAGTGAAAAAGTAGGCAGAATAGTCTAGCCCTATTCTGCCTACTTTTTCAAGCACCCTATGATGGGGGCAAGTTGACCGCCGCATTGATTCTATCATCCGCATCTAGTGTATCCGCGATGTCCTGGCGAAAAGCTATTGTTTGATTTTCACATGAGTAACCCTTTCTGAACCCATGTTGTCCCATAAATAGCTAGTTTCCTATCATTCATCTCAATAATTCATAGGCCTCATTCACCTTGCGAATGTATCTCCACGCAATATCTATTCTCCGCAGCACACTATTTAGCACGATCTTAGCTTCTGGGAATTTCTTTTGCTTCGCCGTGAAGAGGTCGCAAATTGATCTCATTAACACGTCCACATCTTTGCTCTTCAGTTCGTTCGCACCTGCAGAATCACTGTACTCAAACTGCTTCTCTCTAAATACCTTTTCATTTATTCTATCCTTATTCCTGGCAAACATTCTACTTGTATTTACAGTTTCTTATTTACCTGCATGTCGCCCGACTGAGCCACCTATAACTCGTACTTCACACTCACTTTTCAGATCTTCTGCTACCGCCCCGCAGCAATGTCCTCCCTAACTGTTCCTCCATTTTCCACTTCATCCGCACTACTCGACTCTCTGGTGGGGATTTTCCAAATTCACTTCTAGCTTCTTATTTAGAAGTGTCAGCTCTTATATTTTCTTCTTCGCCCCCACTGGTTTTATCTCGTGTCTCTTCACTTCTTCCACGCCGGGACCAGGATTCGCTTCGACGTCTCCGGTTAATAGCAACGTGCACGCCACAATGCCGCGTCACAAACACATCCACCTTGCGAACGCCTACCTACCCCTTCCCCCCACAACATTCACAGGCCAAATCTTCTCCTTACGCCCCATCCTTGCCCAAAGAAATGACACACCTTTGTAAAAATGACAATATTGCTGCCATCATATACACCTATCTAAGCATCCAACGTCTTATTTTGATGGAAGAGAAACCATATTACAAATTAAATCCACCACCAGTTAATGAGAATGAAGCCAACATTCTTTGGAATACCTCTATTATCACCAATAAAACCATTCCCTTTATCCCACCAGATGTCAGACTAGTACTTAAAGAGAACTTTGGAGTTTTTTCGAAAAATCGGGGATTTTAACGAAAATGAGACCTGCATCGTTCTCTTAAATGTCTTTTACAAGAGAGAACAAAGTATAAAAAATTTGGTGCTATTTTTGAGAAAATATTGAAAATGTTTTGAGGTCTCATGTAAAATACCCTAAAAAACCGTTTGAAACGCCAAAAGACACGAGTTTATTCGGATCGATTGGGAAATACCAATTTTGAAGAACGGTTAAGGCACTAGCGTTGACCAAAGACGGACAGAGGGACAGACGTTTCGCCGTCAAACTATTTTTAGGAATCAAGGATTCGCGAGACATGGATTCTGGCTACACCACATAGTAGAGCAAGTAATATACTATACCGGGTGTGCCATTTAACCTGACAAATCGAAATATCTCGAAAAATACGCATCGAACAAAAAAAGGCACAGACAAAAAATCTCCAAGGGGAACATATGCCTGACCTACAATCAAACCTGACCCAAACTATATCAAAGTGTGAATATTAAAATATGTTTAAAAAAATTCAATTTTTTGTCAACCAAAATTTGCGGAAAATGTATTGCATTTTATGCTAAACTCTCTCCGTCGATTTCAATCTTGACTTATTGAGTTTTGGAAGGCTAGTATAAAGTCTTTGAGCTCCGTGTTACTAATACATAGCGGAAAGGAAGTAGAAGAAACAAGAAGTATTCAGACTAACAGGGGATTTTTTCAAGGAAATTTGCTATCTCCTCTGCTCTTTTGTATTAGTTTGATTCTATCGAGACAGTAGTCGCATTCTGACTTCGGTTACAAGCTCCATGGCAATGATTCTCCATGGCGATTCTCCCCCAAATGCTGTCTACATACGCCAAAACCGGTGACGTCTTTTGGACTGTGCACAATATTGTACGACCAACAAATTCAGACTGATTGCACGATAGCGGCAAAAAACAATGGATATTGTTATCGGAGATTTGAAGAAAAAAATTGTAGATGTTGCTTTGCCATACGATCAAAACGTCGCAAGTAAGCATGCAGAGAAACGTCTTTAATTCAAGAATTTGGACATGTGGGGTGTAAAAGCACAGGTTGTCCCGATAGTTATCGCAGCTCTGGGATTTGTTCCGTACAGTTTGTGTAAGAACTTAAACTTCCAGGTCATTCAAAAGACTGCGAAGTGCAAAACATTGCATTATTTGAAACAACCACATTTTGCACACAATATTGTAGAGGCACGGACAGTCGCTAGATTTGCTCATTAGGAAGCTGATTTCAATCTAGAGTAGATTATATATTAAATTCTCGGCTATCCGGGAGACGACGCGTCGAATAGCCGAAAATTTATGGATTAGAGCCGCGGAAGCTTACCTATAGATTATATATTCAACCGACTCATAACATTTTTAGTCGCGAAGCAGAGGAATAATAATAATAATAATAATAATAATAATAATAATAATAATAATAATAATAATAATAAATAACGATAATAGAATGCTGTAAAATTAATATTAGGTAATTCTACAGTTTACAAAACGAAATATTGAGGTACCTTCTACTCAAATAGGAGCGCAGAATTCGTTTCGATGGGTCTTTACGTATTGAAAGGAGGGGCTCGTGGATCTAAAACTTCTGTACATTTATTTTTATAACAATATCGCACTTTAGCGTTATCGTTAACTTTAATATTTACTTCGAACGATTATCGAAATGGAAACCTATCGTCTTCTTAGATAAATATGTCCGAGAGAACAGAGCTTCTTTACACATGTTTGTAAAAGAGATACGCAAGCAGAACCTCAAAGCGAACGCAACTACTATTGTAAAGAACAAACGTGACACAAAACACAAATCTCGGCATCTCCACTATACAGTCCAAAGTTTCTAACAATCTCGGAAATCCTTACCCGCACACGAAGATTATGCAATTCAACACTTTCCCGCCAAACGTAGCGACGTCATTCTAGACGTTCTGATGTCGTTTTAATATGACCACTAAAAGCGCTGCCTCAATGTTGTTGTCTGAAGTTTACTCTATGAATATTGTGAATCTGGCCTGCTGCAACTTAAAAGTAACGCACCGTACATGGAGGTGTACTTTTCGTATTGTTTATAAAAAAAATAATTAATGCACTCGTTTAACTTAAGAAGCCATAAAAGGGCGGAATAAATTACGAGTCTGTCAAGTAATTAGTGGTACGTGCTAAGAATGCTAACTAGTGTAAATAGCCTTTACATTTGACCCTTGTATTGATTACTGTCTTTTGCACAGGTAAATTTTACTACATTTACAATCAAACATGTGCCAATCTTGTGTCTGTGCTTTCCACACATAAACCAATGATGCCTTCTTTGAGAAAGAAGGTTGCTGGGTTTATAAGGCAGTTGTCAGTAACCAATCAATCGGAAAATGCTCCAGCCGGACAATACGATGGGAACGTCAGTTCATCAGGATGTTTTATTCAACGTTATCTCAGCGGGTATGTATTTATTTAGAACTGAACCACATGTTTGGTTTTAATTTAATTGTAGATGGTCGGAGGTTTTTAAGTCAACAGCTTTTCTTGTTGGGTCAAATAAAAAAAATCTAATATGTGAAGAAGAAAATCACACCTTACAACCCTTTGAATTAAACCTTAATTACTTTTATGAAACCATGATTTAATGTATTGAAAACAGTAAGAAATTGATAAATGTCCCGTATTTTTCTATAGAATTAATTGTTAATTCATATCACTTGTTGATTTTCTGATGTGACATAACAGTGTGTTTAACATTAGATTAAACAAGATATTAGAACAACAGAATTTAATGACATTTTCTGAATTTACATAATTGTGGTATAAGAAGTATGAACTTAGCTCCTGTGTTACCATTTCCTGTTGTACTGGTTTTATACCATATATTGTATGTTTCTGTATTCATCAGAAGATGATTCTTCAGTCTTTGTGAAATGAAAATGAATGAAGAAAATACTGCAGAATCTTCAAGGAATTTTTGGATAGTTGCAGCCATCAAATATCACGCATGTGGGAGGAGATATTAAAGAAAGATTTAACCTTTTATATTGTTTCAGTTCTTTTCCTTCTCAGAATGGTAGCTTTAAACTCTCAATAATTGCCTCAAAAAAACATTCTGCTCCATTGTGAGCTGGATGATATTTCACAATAATCTCTTCAAGAGCCTATTGGATTAAAATCGGTCAACGAAGTTCCCTACAATTATTTACACCTCTCCAAAAATTACGTTAATCAGAAGGGAAACTTCTAATTCGTTTAGGGATTAATGTGCATGGAATAATTGGGTTGGCTTCAATAGTAGTCTAAAAGAGATGCTACTCTGTGAGAGGATAATAGAATGGAAACAAACTTTGCTTGCATTATATCCTTTGTTTTGATAATAAACTTTTTAAAAAATTGTTAGACATGGTTTCTGATATTGCTTTTGACAAGGCTTTTTGTAAATCGTTTGTGATTTTAATTTTCATTGTCTCAACTATCTTTTGCAGCTTCAGTAATTGTAAATGGTTGTGGAATATATTCTTGATATTAATATTTTTTTTGCTTTTTCAATATATTGATATTCATATTTCTTGTACTTTCTTTTGCAGCCATGATGTTCGTGGAACTGAACCTGTTATTTTACATGGTCGGAATCCTCAAGAATTGCCAGCAAAATGCCTTGGCACCTTTGCCACTGGGACACATTCAATTGTTGCAACAGCAACAGGACCTGATGGAGGATTAACAACTGTGAATTTGCGGCAACGTCATTTTTCAACCAGTGACCCTGATGTTGATTACATTGACATTTTAGATCAGCAAGCTGATCATGAGAGTAATACAGGTAATATTTTGTGAAGTTATGCTTTAGTTTAAACTTTTTAGTTTAATTTTTGTTTTTTACATTGTATTGTATGGATCATTGCCTTCATTGAATTTTTTATGCCTGAAACTCATGGAATTTTTGGACTTTTATCTATTAGATGGATAACAAAATTTGGAAATCAGGATAAAAAATATTTTCAAAATTTACCATCAAATAAAAAAAATACCGAAATTCATTGACTCGAATATAAAGAATAAAATCACTTCAGTGGTACCCCCAACCATGTTGAGCAGGGTTGCAAGTGTTTTGTGTGTTTGTCAAATAAAAATCATAATATAGTTCTTTTTATTGTTTGTGCATGTACAGTTGTCTTCCAACAAGGGTTTTTCCTGTTTTTATGCTTGCTTGCCTTTCTATCAGATGATATTGTTTATTGCCAGTAATAGTGGTGTGGGTCCATAAGTGTTGTTTGATACAATACTCTGTTCCTAAGGACGAAAGAAACTGGTATTGTGTTTCATGTTGATTCAGTGTTCATGTATACCTTCATAAGTTGCAGCTTTATTTGTAAGCAAATTGGAGAAAAGTTGATTGTCATTAATATAAATATTTGTGTCTTGATAATATTGCAACAAAGAGTTATGCTTGGGATTGTGAACAGTTTTGCTGTACCCCAAATCATTACGGTGATGTAACTGCAATTACAATTTTAGAAATACTTTGTCAAAAGCAGTTCTTTGGCTGAAGAAGAGAACTCTGAATAAGATAAGGAAGTAGATTATGCCCTTCATGCAGCTTAGGTGAGGGGGGAAATCCATAGTGCAGGGTCTAATGGATAATTAGAGAGTTTTTAGGGAAACGTCATGGTGGCAGGGGAAGTGAGGAATTTGCAGAACACGATACGTAAGTAGTGTGTGCAAGGTTGAAGAGGTTTTGCCAGCAAGGCTACTGCCTTTATTTTTAATGACATTACAAAACTTGGTAATGTCAACGACTGAGTAGATAATAGTTATCTCATTTGTTTGTCCTTAATATCTGTCGTTACTACTATGAAAATTAAATTACATTCAATACACAATCCTTGGTTGATTTTTAACTACATTCAAATTCATATTTACTTTAATATACAGAAAATAGTAGTTTTAATACTTGTCACTTTAATCATACCAATACTAAATTGATTAACTAATGTTATTTTGTCTGATATATTTTTATCAATTCCAAATACGCTATCAAGATAAATTGTTGCATTTCTATATGTATCTCAACAGATGAAGCAAACAATGAATCTTCATTGTGTATTCTCAGTAGAAAAAATAATACATATTTATTTTACTGTTCATGAAAAAAATTACAATAACTATTTTGTTTAGTCTTGTAGACATAGAGTTGTGAATTCAGTTGACCGCAAATATAAATTTTCTCAATTGTTTCTTTTTATTACATTGAAATTATTTACTTGGTTCTAAGGTGTGTGTGTGTGTGTGTGTTCTGAATGTTACCTCCGGAATTTTCACCACAGTGAATGCGGTATTTAAAAGTTTGATTACATTCATTGAATGATATGCAAAGGGCAAGGAAATTGGTGTGCAGATGGATTGATAGAGGATATGTGGCTGAACATGTCATGAATATTCGGATCAGTGCCAGCGAAAGAAAGTGCGGCGTAGTGAATCAGAATTCTGGGCATGCTTGAGAAGAAAAAGAAGGGAAAGAAGAAGAGAAGATATGGGGAAGAGGAAAGTTATATTCAGTTTCATTTGCAAGTAGATTATAACTTTTTTCTAATGATTAAAATTACTAAACAAGTGACATTTTCTTCTGAAAGACTATTAAGTTGTGCAAAAATAGTGAATGGTAACTGTACAGTGTTCTACTATTTCCAAAGTTCCAACAGAAATAGATAAAAACAATGTAATTTAGGTAAAGCTTAGTTGAGTCTTTGTTGTGTTTATGTTTAATGTGACAGCAAACAAAACACAATTTAATTGTTAAAATTTGTCTGAAGAAGGGGTTAGAGAGAAGAAGAGCTTTCCGAGAACAACTTGTTGTATGGCATTGCTGGGTCAAAATATTATTGTTCATTTGATAAAAAAGTAACTCAAGTTAAAAATTATAATGTTTGAGGTAATTGAAACAATAAACACAAAAGCCAATGTATTCATGTGGAAAATGACACAACCATAGTTTAACAATTATTTTTAGGAGTTTTGTTTTAATATTATTTTTATTATTAATATTATTTTTCATATGACACTTTTCCATTAACTGAGCCATATTGATTAATTATACTATCTCTACATTTAATACCCTGCAATAGTTTCACAAATATTCAAGTCATATGTTATTTACAAAGTGCCATGAATGTCAGTATGCTCATCAAGCTTTAATTCTAAAATTTTATGCTTATGTTCTGGAGGTGTAGTTTCATGTGTGAAAAGCTGAATGAATTGGAAATAATTTTTGAGGCAGAAAATAACAGATTGGAAACGTGTTTTATTGACATTTTTACTTGGGTTGTTGAATACTGTTTCACCAAGATTTGTCAGTCCTGGTATCTCAAGTGGTTAGAGCAATTCAGGATATTCAAGGAAATCTGAGTTCAATTCCCCACCGGGCAGTCAATTCTTTGATTGATCAAATCATAATTTATATTTGTTTGGTTGTAAAACTGAAAAAAAGAATTATCCAAATTTTGACATAACAGAACATTAAACTACAGTGTTGGGCCCTTGTTAATGTTTTAATGTTTATTTTTGTCCAAACACAGTTTTTTAATTCAATGTTGAATGAGTAGTGACTTGAGAGGATGGGAATTGCAATTTCAAGTGATGGAAATGGTTAAATGGTGTACTTGGAAACAAAATAGATTAGAGTGCAAGTCTTATTTTATGTATATTTAATATATACTTCTAAAAGAGGAAATCTAAATATTATATCGTAAATTGTAATGTAATTTATACGAGGATATTCTAACCTTGTTGTCTTCAATTTACTCAATATCCTTGCTTGTTTCTTTTGCTAAAATGCTTTGCTGTGAGAGGTCTTGTTTGACAGTTTACTGTGATATTCCTAAGATCTGTACATGAAGTCAGGCTCTAAAGAATATTGCTGTGATGTGTTTATAACAGGAAATTTTCTAAAAAAGTACTTGGGTCAATTTTTAATTTATTATTGAAATGTAAATTGTGAAATTAGTTGTTTGCTTACTTGGGATATTGGGAAATTAGTATTTTTCTAAATATTTATGAAAGTCTCTATGTGCATTGTTCAAGCAGCATTTTCTGGACTTCAAACTAATACTTCTGTTCAATTCCTTAGTCTCTGGAGTCTAGACACTGAAGTGTCTTGACTTTTGAAGGCAAAAGTCATAAATTGGTTGTGACATTTTAATCATCTTTTAAAACATCTTTGAAAATGGATAGAATCTTTTTACTTCTATTACATTTTGACAAATATTAATTTTTTTTTCTTGTTCATTTCATTTTCTTTGCTCTGTGTATTATCTTCTTAAAGCCCCAATAACTTCTGAATTGTATCTACATGGATGAAGAATGTTGCGTCTCTCCTGCATGATTATGTTATTTACAAGGGAAATTAAATTGACTGAATACAGGTTGACTATTATTTCCTTCTTGTTGTCTTAGTTTCGTCAAATGACTGCATCTTCAGTCGCAGTTATGACAGGTGGTTCACAATTCGGCCTCCAGTTGCTCTTGGCCATCCAATTGACAATACTGTCATGCACATACGAGCAGCTGGCTCGGTTTTTAGTGTTGGAAAACGCTCTGTCCACACAAGTGTGTCTGATTTACAAACATTTGTGACAGATAACCAACATGATGTGAAACTCAATGCTAATAAAGATACTGTTGAGAATTCAGAATACACAGGTAAAATTAGTTTCCAGCATGGTTTATAAATGTAATTGATCTGTGGAAAAATCGCTTATTATTTAATGATTAGAAGTTATTGTTGTTTCTTAAAAAAAATAATGTAGGACGTTGCATTTTTTGGAAGGAAATTCCAGGAATGATAACATCCTGGAATATGCTAGTAAGAAGATTGAAGAAATACATTCAGATCAAAAAGCCATTTCAATTAACCTCTTGTGCAAGCACTCCGCACATTTAGATCACGAGCAAGATCCTAGTCAAACTGGAGAGGAAGCTTTTGAAAATGGCATTATTAACGAGAAAAAATCCTACTTGGGAAGACCCCCTTTGAAAGAAGAAATTTGTCATGAAATGGACAGAAACAGGAATGAAGTGGGCTTAATGACTTCTGACTTGAGTATGTCAACTGTTGAAGATGGCAGTCCATTGGAAGATGTTGTGATACCACCTCCTGCTGAATATGCCAACAGTAGCTGTGGATCTGGGTTGGGGTTTGCACCCATTAGAAAGTCAAAAAGTGCACCTCCACCATTGTCAGCAAGTGGAAATCATATGGGGAACTCTCGGGCAAGAGTGAGTGGTGAGTGTAAAGAAATGAAAATCTGTTTTATTGTAATGGCATATGCACACAGCTTTGCTTGTTGTAATGCTTCAAAACATAGTAGTCAATAAATTTGTTTTGAAAGTGAATTTTTTCAATTCTTAAAATAACAGATACTTATTCTCACACAAACAGGAATATGTGGAATTCTGAAAGTGTTTGCTTTTCATATTTTTTGTCTATGACTTCTTATTCTATTAGTATTCATGTTAAAATTTCAAACTGACACAAATAGAAATTTTGTGATTAGATATTCTTTGAGGCATGATCTTTGATTTTACATTAGAGTAGCAAGAAGTAAGCACACGTTGTGCATGTGTGGTAATGAGCATCTATACTTTTGTGTGTGCATGTATCTCCGCATTACAAGTGCACCAAGTGAATACATGCTTGTGAATTCTTATAAATATAATATTTTTTTGTGATTTCTGCACCAACCACTTGTGTAAATATTCATATGATGTATATAAATAGTTGTTTGTAATGTACCCACAAGATGCATGTTCATCTCATAACCTGAGTTGTAGTAAATTAGAATATTTTTAATAAAACTTATGGAGTTACTTTTAGGTTGAAAGAGTAACAATAAGAGTTGATTGTTGGAACTGAAATGTTCTACACTACAAACCTACCTAAGACCGTACCTGACAGTTCCTTAATAAAGTTTCCGTCTAATGGAGGGTTGATATCAAATCACTATATAACTTTAGTGCAGTATTTTTGATATAGTAATGTTAGTGAATCAAAATAATGAAAACGGAACATAATATCACCAGGGGCAGATTTTAATAATTTTTTTTTTACCCAACTTCAGAATGCCTTTTTGTGTAGGCATTATTTTTATATGTTCTGATATAAGGAAATGACCCTTTTGAATATGATTTTTTTTTTTTAATATTTTTTGTCAGTTTTAACCAATGGATCATTTTATACCTTTTTCCATGATTTTAAAAATATTTATGATTTCATCGATTTTAATAACATTTTAATGGTACTTGTGATTATAGACATTTTTTATTCGCAAACAAACATAAATGTAAAGATATTGGCTTTAATCTATCAATGTTTAAAACATTGTTTTTTTAGAAACATTGATGACGCACCCCTAGTGTATATCCCAACTCCTATGTTAGTTGAATTTAAATAGTCATTAGAATTTAAATCATCATCATCATCTTGGTGATCGCCCTTTCTATATTTGTGTAGTATTGTATATGTGTTCAGTCCACAGTTACTAGTGGCCTGTGGAGAGGAGGAACAGGAACATTAACAGAAGTTAGGAAATTTTAAAGAAAATTGTTAAACTTAAAGATATAATTGTTGAAAATTTAATGGAAATTGTAAACTTGTTTGCTCTGCCATAGTAATTATTCTTTAATTTCTTTATATTTGAAAATAAGTGAGGGGAAAAAACTGGAGGATTTAGGAAGTTTATAATTATAGGATTTTTTTTTAATACAATTTCCATTTACCTCAATAAATAATTCTGAGATTTATTTATGCCTAAAGTAGCAATGATTTTCTTCTTCTTTGTATATCAATTTTGAAAATTCTTAAAACAATTATCTTAATTATAATTAAGTGGATTCAAATTCATTGATGCTTTATGGTGCTCAGTTTTGTTTGTTGTTGAAGGCTGTACGTATTTGCTTTACAGCAGTGTATTTTGGTGGGGGAGTGCCTCTGCTGGGATACCAATTTGAAATTAGAATTTGTAAATAATTTAATTCCAGGGTTTTATTTTCGAAAGATTTTACCAAGGTTTTTCCATTAAAGCTATATAAACTATACACAATTTTGTATTATTTTGAAATTTCTTAAGTTGGTGATGGCAGAGATTTTATTCTCAAATTAATATTAAAATAATCATCTGCTGGTTGTTAAGCCTGTCACTTGTTCTTTTCCAGAAGGCTTCCACACCTTGTGTTCCCAACCCAGCCATTTCTTTTGTGGTATTCCCACATCCCTTCGTCCTATTGGTTTGTACTTCAACACTGCTTTTGGGAATCTTCCTTGTTTCATTCTGTTAATGTGAGAGAACCATTTTCTCTATCCATCTTTTATTTCTTCTTCTACATTTTTTCCCTTAAGCCTGTTTCTGATGTCTTGGCTCCTTTGCCTATCCTTTAATGTCACTCCTACAAGATGGTGTAGGAATCTCATTTGCATTGCCTCTACTCTTTGTTGCTTACTACTTTTCATTGCCCAGACTTCCGAACTCTACATGAGGATTGGTTTAGATGTATTGGGGATTAATAATAATAATTATTTTTAGTAGCTGATAATTAACATACCAACATTTTAACATTCCAAGATGTTATTTTAATGCTACTACTTACAATAATAATAATAATAATAATAATAATAATAATTCTTTCATTTGGGTCATCTAGGGACCACGCACCAATTTCATTGCTTCTTCCTTTGTTCTTCCCTCTTCCTCCTCCAGTACTCTTTCATCTTCTCGCTGTGTATCACTTTTCTCTCCTCGGACCATTTTGATCCTGTCTTCTTTTCCTTCCTGCCCTGGAATCCTTCCATTTCTAACACTTTCTTCTTAAAAATCTCTCTTTCTGCTGTTTCTCTTTCGCTTGTATTGTTTCTTTCTAAATCTTTTCTAACTTCTTTAATTCAGGCTATTGTCGACTTCTTGTTCCAAAGGTAGTTAAAAATCTGCTTAGTTAATCTGTTGTCGTCCATTCTATATAAATGTCCAAAAAATAGCACTCGCCTCTTCTGTAATGTTTCGGTTATGTTCTCTATAGTATGATAAATTTCTTCATTACTTCTTAATTTCCATACCTTTGTGTTTCTTATCGGACCGAGAATTTTGCGAATAATTCTTCTTTCTAGGACTTCAACTTTATGTAATTTGTAGTTCAGTACTAAGCATTCACTTGCATAAAGACATTCTGGTTTTACTACTGTTTTGTAGTGATGTATTTTCAAGTTTTTAGATAGACTTTTTGTTGTAAATGTTTCTGGTTATGCCATATGCTCTCTCCATTTTGTGTACCCTTTCTTCTACAGCAAATTTTTCTAGTCCATTTTCTTGAATTATTTCTCCCAAATATTTGAATTTATTTACTCTCTTTACCTGTCCAATAACTGTTACTAGAATTTCAGGAGCATTTTTTATATTTGTCATAAATTTGGTTTTTTCTACGGAAATTTGTAAACCTACATTTGTAAACCTTCAGCTCGAAACAGTTAACATGAAACAGAAAGTTCATGTGCTGCAATTTGTATTCCATTGTTATGACTATATCCTCTGCAAACAGGATTATGTGGATCTTTTGTCTTTACTGATATTTATTCCCTTTCTTAGAGTTAGTTTTCATTCCTCGATTATATGGTTGGCATATATGTTGAACAGGCCACAGGCCTGCCTTAACCTCTGTAGTGAAAGATTTTGTCACACTCTCATTGTTCATTTTTATCTTCATCTGTGAGTCAGTATAGAAGCCTTGGATTCCTTTTCTAATTTACATAGTCGTAACAAATAAAATGACTAGGTAGTATGTTACACTAGAGGATACAGATTTTATTCACATGTGAGTATTAACTCTTGGCTTCATTAACTGCCCTGATATACAATTTTTCTCAGTCTTAATATCTTACATTACTGTCTTCCATAATAAATAATAATTTTCATGATATATAAATTAATAAAGTTTGTCTACTTATTTGAAGTTTTTATGACAGTGAAGAGTGCAACTTCTTAAATAGAAATAAACTTTGATTTAACATTATTACTGTTAAAGTTGGTCATTCATTGACATTTTATAAAACCTTGTAATTATTGCATGTAAGAAATCATTTTAACGCAAATAAGTAGTGTGTTTTTATTTTTACTAGCTTTGAGTGTTATGTTGGTTAATGCTCGGGGAGACACTTGACTGTAGCTATGCTCATAGTGTTTTACCCGTGGTGAGAAAGTGGATTCCTAACTATAAATGATTTGTTGTGTGTGCAGAAAATGGAAAAATATTTCTAGTTTTGTAATTCTGCATATTTTTAATTTTACTGATTAAAATTGTCTTGTGGATTCTAATTAAAAAAGCAAAAAATGTTCTGATGAAATTTGTCTCTTTATTTTCCCAAAACCTCTCGAGAACTTAATGCTCTGTTGTTTTTATCAGCTTTTTAATATTTAATTTTATGTATGATTAGTGTGGTTATGAAAATTATGTTGGATGTTCCCACAAACAATATGAACTGAAAATTAGGAAATCTAGGTTCAAAATATCTCAATATTTTGACAACACCTTTGTGTTAGAAAGTATTATGTATATATTATTCTGAATACATAACTTTTTCGAGAATGAAAGTTCTCACTTTTGAAGGGAGTCTGATTTTAAACCATTAGCTTTACTATGCATTTAAAGTATAAATTTCCCCATTTGCTGTGACAACTGTCCCATAATTGTCACCATTACTTGATTCGCATGTATTTTGTACAATTAAGCGAGGTGATTACTGTGCAATGTTGCCTAACCTTTCTCAAAGGTGTACCGGGCGGCATGCAAAAATTTTGCAAAGCCATAGGGACTGTTGCACAATTGTGTCATTATCCTTGCATCTTTTGGTTTCGTTCAGTCTGCAATTGAAAGCTGGCCTACCAAAAAATCTGAATGTGACCAGTGAACCCAACACAGATGCCTTGGGCTTGGGCTCCTTTGGATCATGTGATTGTTCCCACTGCTCGTCATCTGTATCAAGTAAATGTAAGACCCAGATCTGAAAAGAACAACGCATAATCTTGAACGTATAAATGGAATTTTATTATAATTTTAATAAGGAGGTGGAAAAGTTGCAAAATTTTACCAAAGTCCCAAATAACCAATTCTAAAATGCTTGCTTATGTTATCAGGTAATAAGAATTTGTGTTGTAAATTACACATGACATTAACTGCATTTAATTGTTTTCAATAACAGTTCACCCTTATTTTAAAGCAATGTGTAAAATCATATAGGCTTGTTAAGAGACTTCAAATTACACAGTTACATGCTGCAGGCTGAAAACACTACCATATGGCTTGCATGTAGGCTTCCTGCAAAAAATTTATTTGCGTATGAGTGTTAAAACTGATTTTGAATTAATCACAAAAATACATAATTTTATTTGTTTACTTATTACCAATATACATAAAATTTGTCAATTTTTACCAATCCATATGTAACTCATTCAATCATATAAAGACATACTAGAGTAGGATAGGGGCAAAAAACCAACCTAGATCGAGATTTAACATTGCTATTCCTATCTATACAATAAGCCACTTAGCATCTCTCAAAAACTCGGCATCAATACTATCAATTAGTTCCAATTCCCGATACATCAATACTATCAGATGTTAGCAATCCTGCACGTTTTTGATAATTAGGGTGTTTACCAAATGTAAGTTCTTGTACTGATGACACAAAAATAGATCTCTTGGTCTCAAACGGAATGAAGAAGCTCTGAAGTCCAACCATTCTAACAGAAATGGGTAATTGATGATGCCATTGAGCATTTCTTCAAGACATTAATCCACAACATCCTGAGATAATACAACACATTGATATTTCATCTTACTTGTGATTGATAAAGGGGTGTGCAAAACTTTGTGTTGTACAGTTTGTAATTGATTTGTATGAATAGCAAACAATAGTGAGCATACTATAGATGAATACATCACCACCAACTTTATAATTATCAGATTCAATGATCTCAAGTCCCTAAACAAGGCTATTTGGTTAAACGTTCTTCTAACCATTCCCAGTAATTGATTTGCACTGCTAATCAATAGCTGTGATACAAAACATATTCTATAGTGTATTCAAAACAGATTCTGTAGTCCGAAACCACTCGAAGTTCACTTACAGATGATACCATCTCCAACACTGTAGAATTCATAACTGTATTTCCTACTGATGGTGAGTTTTACTCTTATTTGAATTAAATACTAAATCATTATCCATGCATCAGGCAGCTAAGGAATTCAGTGCATTCTGCAAATCTCCAGTGTCCTGTGGCATTTTTAGACATAAATTTTCAGATCTGCTTAAGCAGACATTCAACATTTTTCAACATCATACCAAAGTCATCAATAAAAGTCAAAAACAAAAATGTACCCAAGTGAGACCCGTGAGGTAATCCCAAGGAAGCTTTAATTGTGACCTTACATTTCTGTAGGCTGCATATTGAACTCTTCCAGTTAACTTCATAACTGTTGAATCACTGTAGCAGTGGGCCATATATCCCGAATGAATTATTGACTGTATCAAAGGCATGTAATGCTCTCAACCCTAAATTTATTATCCATAGCCTTAAGAATATGAGTATAGTTAGGCAAAATTAACCTCTATATTCTTCTTTCTCAAAAACCCAAATTGTTTTCCAGAGAGAAAAGGATGGATTAGATACCAATTTTGTCCATGAAAATTGGTTCTAACAATTTAGGTGTAATGCTCAAGATTGTAAATAACCATATAATGTGAAATGCAATTTCTACTGCCATTTTTGTAAATTAGTATTATGAAGGAGAATTTCCATTGAGCAGGAAATGTATGTCTCAAGAGATTTATCAAAAATCAATTTAAGGATTTGTGCAAAGACAAATTTACAGGTTTTACAATATATTTACATAATAATTTTACAATATCTTTTTCTTTGCATGATAAGGTCTGTTTATGTATGTGTGTGTATTCATTCAATCATTCATTCATACATGCACACATGATGTGCGCTGGGTGTGAAGGCAATAACAATCATTCACTAATGAATGATTGTTATTGCCCCAGATGATTGTTTGCTTATGATTGTAATATTTGTGTTCTTTTAGACCTGATGTCACCAACCCATGCGAAAACAGAAGAAATTGCTGGTGTATGTGACTGGTTTTGCCCACATAAAGATGCATTTGGAGCTGCTACAACTTTATATGAGCGGCATCCTATTACCAATGAAAATGCAGGGAATCCTATTGCTGACTGCTTTGCTGTGGTAGCACGTGAGAACAGTGCCATTCTTGCTTTGGCGGATGGAGTCAACTGGGGCGAGAAGGCCTGTGTGGCAGCTCGAAGTGCCATTCATGGTTGTGTGGAGTACTTGAATAAAGCGCTCTTCACACCTGGAGTAACATCTGTTTCTAGTACTACAGTATGTTTACTTTTACTCATGTCTCCCTTTGCTTAGCAGGTTACACTTTTTGAAATGTTTTTCTTTGTGGATTAGAAGATTTTGCATAAATTAGTGAAGTTTTAAAATATTATTTCCCCAAAATGAACAACCTGATTACCCAACAGACTGATGATGCAGTTCAACCTTACATTTAGCTACTCACACTAATTACTTTCCATGTTGCACAAATATCACATACAGCCATTCACTTCCATATTTTGTTATGGTCCATTCAGACCAAAGGCAATTTTTTTCACATCAGCTTTTACAACAGTTCAGTGTTGTCAAAGACCACATCACTCTGTGAAATGTTTTCTTCTGTCAGCCATATGGGCTGGAGCTCCAACTTTTAATGCCTCAAGGTGTCAGTTCAGTGTGTATAGTTGGAGTTGTAAACAGACCGGCTATTAATACTGTATTTCAAAGAGCTCTCAGAATTTACTCTCAATCAAACTTTTAATTAAACTCTCAATTGACTAAATACTACTTGTAGTATTATACCTGTAACTACAGAGTCCATTATGAAAGTAATGCGCATTTTCTGGGAAAAATAGATTTATTCATGGAGCCTATACAAATGCTTCAAACTCTTTAAAATGCTTTTGCCCTGTATCTATACACTTGCAGAGATGTGTCTGCAATGTCAGATGGTCATTCTGACAGTCCTTGGTGGAAATGTCTCTCGGGAATGTTGTCATATTTTTATGGATGTTTTCCATGGCCTCCCAGTGCTTTCCTTTTTGCTCTCTCTTCAATTGGACAAACAAAAATAAAAAAGCGACTCGGCATTTCTATCATAGGAGGTTGTCAGCAATTTCCTGGATGTTCATTCAATGATCGGAACACAAAACGCGTTTCGTTGACAACCCACGTTTTCGTTGGGCGTCCAAAATGGAGTTTATCGCCCCGCGCCGCCCCGCGCCGCCCCGCGCCGCCCCGCGCCGCCCCGCGCCGCCCCGCGCCGCCACCTTGAAATGCAGTTCTCCTTGTCCAGGCCTCTTGAAGTATCTGGAATGTTTCGATTGCATTCTTTCCAAGCTTCACACAAAATTTGGTGGCATGTTGCTGTTGGAATGAACGCTCCGTTGCGTCGACAGCACTACATTCGGAGGCACATCTTTCTGCTCACACTGCTTGGAGCAAAGTGATAGCCATGGATAGTTGTCACAATAAAGTCATACGCAGTCATTACTTCATTACTTTCATAATGGACCCTGTGTGTCATTTCTTACAAAGGGAGTTTTAAAATGTACTTTTCGTGCATTCCATCTATATAAAGAAAGTTTATCATAAGTATGTATATCATTCAGGGAAAACCTTTCCTCGACAGAATAACAAAAATAATAGAGAGTAAATCAGCTCCAGGTAGAGATAATCAACATTCATGGAATAAATGTGAGTCCTTTCTGCATGTTAATCACGATCATGCCCCATAATTTGATTTGACATCAATGAGTGCCAAAAAAGTTGCTCACGTGTCTGACCAGACTGTGTTAGCTTCTTAAGAGAAGCCAGGGAGCCCATGAGGCCTTGTCTGCCATTTGCACTCGCATTTCACTTTGAGAATTTCACATGCCATTGGTCATGGAAGATGGGTTGTGTTACTTGACACTTCTGTGGCTACCTGTAAAAGACTAGCTGGAGGTGCTAGATTAGTTTTTCCTCGCTCGGTCTCATGTTAGGTTCTTTGCTGATGTCACATAGGGAAATGTTTAAATACTTTAAATCTTGTTTAAATACAGGGGTTTGGAGCTAACAAGCAGCCTGGAACATGTTCTATATGTTTACTTGCAAATATGATTTGGTGCTTTCCTTTCATGAATAAATAAAACCATAATTAAATATTTTAGAATAATTCCTGCACCATTGGCAAAATAATGTTGACTGTCAAGTATAACTGTAGCTAATTCTGACAACATGTAACTAAATCTGACAACAGTAGCTAATTTGTTACATTATCCAAAGGTTTTCGGGGAAAAGCTCATAAGACCGTGGAAAACTATCTCAGGGATAGAAAACAAATAGTAAAAATTGGGAACTGCAAAAGTACAGAACAAACACAGTTATAGAGTATTGCTGGGCACAATACTAGGATCTGTACTTCACCTTGTTCATGAACAATATTTTTAACAACTGTAGTCAGATAGAAATGTTACCTTTTGTGAACTACATAGAAGTTATCAAATCTTGGATGTCCTACAGAAAACTTCACTGCAGCAAATGAAAAAACTGTGTGTGGCTTACAGCAATGTAATGCTTAACAGTGGGAGAATGTCTACTTGACTTATGGCAGTTACGCGGACAGTACTCCAGGAATTAACAACATAAACTTTGTAAACCAGATTTGAAATTAGTAAATTGGGCTTATACGATAATGAGAAGAACCAGAATTTATAAATATTTGGACATTTACATTGATGACAACCTGAAATGGATTAAAAATGTGAAACACAAAAAGCAAGGCATCAGATTATTCTTTTTTATAAACTTAAGACACCCTAAATCAGTGCTTGCGAATTCTCTGCGACATCACAGAAATCTGTGCTCTGCTGTCCTGCTCTGAACCGAGCTGCAGAGCCAAGGAAGTGCTCGATGTAGTGGTGGGTGTTTGGTGTTCCAATGGTGCTATGGAAGTGGGGGGAAAAGTTCACTTTTAAAATCAATAATTATGAACACTGGGTAAATATTATTTAGAAGGTTTATGATTCAATAACAGTTTGAAAAATTATGTAATAAAACAGATAATTACTTAACACAAAGCAATATCAGACTATGTTTATTATAACCTATTTCCACTTCAATTCTTGTAATACATAACATTGTTGGAGAAGACAGTTTTAACATTTTAAGACAATATTTTATATGATGTTATATAATATAATGAATTTGCTTCCTTCTGAAACAATAATGAATGTTAACAAATAGATGCCCAGGAGAGGTCATATGGAGGAATTTGGACCCCAAGCATGATTATTTCATGTACAGCTTAGTTTGAGAATGTTTTAAACCCTTGTGATTTTCAGTTCCTTTTCCGTAATCTGCTACCTGCAAAATCCTTTACTTGTCTCATGATTGCAGTCTCTCTGTCAATTCTAAGAAATAATTTTTATCTTGTGTGTTTCTCTGGGTAACAAAGCTTGCACGCTCTCTCCTACGTGTGACCCGCGTCGTTGACAAGCAATGCCAACCAGAGAATCGCTCTCAAATTTCTCGCAATAACCTCCATTTCCTGTCACACAATCCAAGTTGGCACAATCAACTTTCATTTATCAATCCTTACTGAATCTTGCAGGAATCACTAGAGACAAGCATTGCAGACAGAAGTGTGCATTGTATTCACTCTTGGTCCATTCTGAGATCAATATTAACAGGATTGCCATGAGATTTCATACACAAACTAGCACAATATTTGTATTCGGAAAAAAACAAGAAGCTGAAGTTGCAAGAAAGGACACTTACAGGACAAGATGTGAGACTTGTCCCAGAAATTTGGACTGCAGAGCATTCCTTCAGTGTGAAAAGTGCATGTAAACAATGAATGTGCAAATCATGTTCATTGTTTGTAAATGTTGTAAGTAAAAATTGATTACTGAACTTTTCACAACCATTCTCAAATTAGCATTTATCATATATTGTTTTGCATTAAATGAAAAAAAAGAATAATGATTTTCCCCATTGGCAAGCATATAATGATTTAATAATTTTCAATAAAAAGGTAGTTGATAAATGAAGTTAGGTATATAACAGTCACTTCAATACTGGATTAAGTTAGTTCATGATGTTAGAAGACATCTCATGCAATGAAATTGGGGGTCCATTTTCTTCAGGCAACTTTTTTCATTCATAGGGAACATGCGGCCTCTCCTGGCTTGAAAGCAAATTGCAACATAAAATAAGTGCTTAACTACAAGGTCACATTTTGATCAAGTGTTTTTCTTGATTTCTCTATTCTTTTTGCACCTACCAGTCTCTCGATATTTGGAACAAGAGAAAGAATTGAAGATAACCAAAGTGTGGATTGTAACCTCTGTATCTGACAACTGATTTCTGAAGTGTGTTTTACTAATTTTCACGAGGGAAAAAAGTTGTTCACAAACGTATGTCGACCCAAACCTGCATAAAATTCTTTTATTCTAAATTTCTATACAAAATTCTAAAGCCTTTTAAATTTTGGTCAAGGAAAATGATAGTAAAATTCCTGTTGACTACTTCTGTGTTGAAATTTGTCTTTTAGCTCATTACATTGTAAATCAAGGAGTTCTAATTGCAAAGACCATATTAAAGGAATGTGGAGTAGAAATAAACATAAAATCCTGGTCACTTTTGTGCAAATCTGATTTAAAATTCAATTCCTGATGCAAATCTCTTAATATTTCTGCATATGCTTCAAAATGTTCTGTTCTAATGCTATCTCCACAAGATGTTAATTTTGGGAAATGTGAAGTATCGTTTCTCAAAACTGACGTACCCATAACAATTTCAATTTGAAGGATTTTACCATACATCACTCATTAGTTTTTGAAAGTGATTTTTCTTGCAGTGACATATTTAGAAGTCCTGCAAGGAAAGCAAAGCTGCATAGCCTTAATTTATCTTTTAATCGAGACAGATTTTTGCTTTACCTCTGTGAATGAAGCTATAGCTCTTCTCATATATACTCATATAAACTGTCCAAAATTGTACCCCTGCTTAACCAACAAACATTACAGTATATCACCAAATTATCTTTCACACTGAGATAAATGTTTTCATCTGGTGAAGAATGAGACCTTCAGATCTATAGCGTTTATAACGTGAACAACAACATCCATTACATTATTTATTTTAATGCTTTTAGCACACAGAATTTTTAGATAGGGGTAAGATGCACTGAATTAGTTTTACTTTTTGCTGTATATTCATAGATTTCAATTTTTTTTTATTACTCAATCTGCAACTCCTTTTTTTTTACCAATCACTACCATGGCTCCATCAGTAGCTATTGATATAATTTTTTTCTAGGATTAATTAACACATTCTATAACAAGTGTAGCAGTGGGTAAACTTTTTCTCATCGTTCTCCATTTATTTAACAGAAAGACATGAATGCTTATAAGAAAATAATAGCTCTTCATGAGCTAAAACATGAATAATAATGGTGATGATGATTGTTATTGTTATGACTATATCGTTAATACTCAAAGGATTTGAGTTCATTATAGTTTATAAAATACTTGATGTAACATTGTTGAAAATAATTTCATTTTTTGTTTTGAATTTCAGGATGTGTTTGTGGCTCTTTTGCGATCCTTCCATGCGGCTCACAGCCTCATCCTGCAAGAGGAAGGCATGCTCACTACGTTGACTGCTGCTGTTGTTCTGCCTCTGAAAACATCTGAAAATTATATTGTATGTGTGTGCAATGTTGGTGATAGTTTGGCATATGTCTATAGCCAAGAACATGGAGTTCGAGAGATAACTAAAGGTTTGTTTTTTTATTGTTTTTCTTATATTTCTCCAAATTTTCAACGGGCGGTGTGAATAAAATGTAAGCATTTTCTTTTAGTCTAAAGTAAGAGGTTAGCTACCAAGTAACAGATTTAAGTAATTTGATGCGATGAGGCTTTGGAGGTGCGCCTGGGGTTTTATGTGGGAAACTAAGCCGTAGCATGCATGTTGACATGTCTGTGAGATCCTGAGCCAATGTTAGTTGAGAATATGGGAAAGGCACGTGTCTCTGCATGGGAAGCTGCATCGTAGCAAGTGCTTTCACCTACGTGGAAATCCTTTGCCTGTGAGAGTTAGACTTCGAAGGGGTAATGCTAGAAGACTATTTCTAATTTGTCAATCTACCGCAGGGGTTGTTTGGATGTATGGGACGGTGGAGTGAGTGAGGTAATAGAGGGTCATGATCTTGAAGTTAAAACTGTTTGGCTGCAATTGAAACTTGTGAATATATGAATCATGATTGGGGTATATAAACCATCACTGGATGGCAGGTATACACAATTGAATCTCAAACTGACAAAATCAATGCTATCAGTAAATTAAGTAACCTGTTCTAATATTTGCACATTTCAATTTCCCCTCAATTGTATTCTAGAATAGAAATGCATTTATTACTAGACTGGCTTGGGGATAATTATTTGTCACAATTCTCTGTTGCTGCAGAAAACTTCCAAAAATTTCAGAAACAATATTGAAAATCATTTGAAGCAATTCTACTCACATATAAAATTTATTAAGATTCTAAATAAACTGGATGTATCTGCGTGTCATTTTCGTATTTTGAAATTTTATATAAGTTTACAATTGTCGTGTTCTCATTGTAAAAAGTATATTACATCAAATCAATTGTTCAATATAATATTCAAATCAATATAATATTGCCCTAGCATTTAGAAACATTGCAAGGAAGTATGTGTTTTAGCAGCACCTCGTATTATATCAAGGCAGAAATCTTATTATAGATCATTACTATATACTAGATAGCTTAGGTGTGGGTCAGAATGACATATCCCAGCTACCTTCTCCTATCTATTGAAAAATTTCCTAGACATGAGGTGTCATTCCTATACCTATTACCCAACCTTGAGTTGCCTTGAGCCTTTCATGCAGCTCTTTCTTTTAATCCCTTCCAGGATAGATGCTGATTACTGTATGTTAGCACATTCTTAATTATTTTTTGTTTTTTCTTTCAGGTTCTCATGATATTCACTGCATGAGAGATATGCGAGATGCACTAGGAGCTCTTGGTCCAGTTGATGGGCAAAATCCAGAATTAAATAATTTGACATGTTCAATGACTGAAGTTGAAGAAGGCGATATAGTATTTGTGACATCTGATGGTGTGTCTGATAATTTTGATCCTGTCGTTGGAAAGTTTGCCGTTCTGCCTCCTTCACAGCAAAATGAAGCTTCCACTGTGAAGATAAACAATCCCATGAAAATGACCTCCAACCCATCCAGACAGCAGGCCAGCAATTCACGAACCCCTGGCAGTAGCGACAGCACTCTGCCCACTGTCGAAGCCTACCAACGCCACGAATTGTCCCTTCTGAGAATGGATGATTTGTTAAAGAATGGCGTCTCAGGCAATGGGCCCCCCTGCGGTGATGCAAAAACTCTTTGTGAAATGTTGCTAGATTTTGCTGTGCGACTTACTGCTGCTAAGCGACACATTTTAGAAGATCCTGATTTGTATTATACTGTTTCTGAAAATTCTAACCAACAAATCATGGAACTCAGTCGCACAGAGCAACGTACACGTCGAAAGAAAGTATGTGAAAAATTGGCAATGGTTCCTGGTAAATTGGATCATGCTACTGTAGTTGCCTATAAAGTAGGGGTCCATGAAAAATCCTCAAATTTTCTGCCTGACAATGATAAAAAATTGCCTGATGATGTTTTATTGGAAACTGTGCTTTAAAAATAGCAACCATTTTTTAAAAACCTTCCTGAAAAATCATTTGTATTGTTTTAGATTTATTCCGTTTTGTACAACGAAGTATTTTGCATCTTACGAAAATTTATGTATTTTTTAGTGTTTGATTTTTATGCTATTGGTGCAGTGCATGCTACATACTAAAGCATATTGAGAAGTGGTTGAAATTGCTCATTTTTGCTGTTAATGGATATTGTGTATACTTATATACTGTATATATGCATGTGCATGTAAGTATATATGATATGAATTTTCGTAAACTAGAAGAATATAGGGGAATGCTAAGTCATGACAAGAAAAATAAACATTTTGACTTGTTTAGAGAAAAATATGCTCTTTGAATTGTGTAACCTTCTTGTTTTGGAGTTGGTTAAAAATTTGGCAGTGACAGTTGACATAAAAAATACAACCCTTTTTGAAAACAAAAGTAATTATTTTCTTTCATACTATCTTGTACGACAAGTTTACATCAAAGTTTCAATTCGGTTGAGCCTCATTTTACATAGCAAGACTCAAGCCATCAGGCCTGCAATTTTGCTACGCTCCTTTACCATTAAGAAGAAAGGTACCCCTGGGCAATAAAACAGGTGATTTCAATTTGACTCAGAGGCTTCTTTTAGGCTTGAGGATCTTTTACATGCAGTAAATCTACAACATGGACAGCCAGCTTTACTTGCCCTCCAAAGAAGTTGTATGAAGAATTTGTGTGCCCTTAAAAACCTACAGCATAATTAAGTTTGAACTATGAACTTGCTATAACAATCCAATTCACTAACCATTCCTCCACCTTAACTATTGAGTTTTAATCACAAACTTCTCAATTTCTGTTGGGTGATTGCTGCAGTGAATCCTAGATACCAGACCCTGGTCATTTGTCAGACTTCAGTGGTGCTGCAGGAGATCGTTATTTAGACCCCCCTGTGCTCTATGCTGTTTCTACTTACCTTCTTTTTTTATTTATATCTGCCACCCTGATTAATTGTCCCACATGATCTGTTTTATTACAATGGAATAAAAAGATATATAAAAAGCAACGGAGAATCCATTAAATTTCCTCTTTGTATAGAATTCTTTCCTTCATAGTAATCAAATATGCTTTTCTGATTTAAATAAGGTTCTTCCGTGTTAGATGTGTCATTTTCAGAACCTGTTTTGTGCAGTATTTTAAACATTTTAAATTTTTCTTGCAAAGGTCAACATTAATTACATTTTTTACATGTTTCCTGAAATTTGGATTCGTCATTTACCTTTGTTGTTTAACAAATTTCTACCCTTCATTCAAAGATTTTTTTAAAAACCTTTTCCCTCATGATTAAAATTGATTTTTGCCCCTGTAGTGTATCTAAAGGGAGGTCATAGGGTTCACGTTCCAGCTGTGGCATGACTAGCTAGATCGAATTCACCGACTGTTCTGAGGAAAATTCTTTTAGACAGAAACTCTGATCGGTAGTTTTTTGTGGTTTCTCCAATCAATGCCATGCGAATGGCAAAATACCTTAACAATGAGGTCACAGACAACATTAAAATTCTCTTCCCTCATCCTTGTCCCAGAGAGCAATTGGGAGCTTGGAGTCGGTCCTGGCTGTGGGAGAGCCCTGGGCAATGTTGGTTGAGACACCTTCAGGGAAGGAACTCCCTCAGCCGCAGATCTCATCTTCCACCGTCTAAGGGAGAGCATGCACTACACTTTGGGGGCTAATGACTAGCAGTTGATGCACATGCAAGAAACGCAATTTAATCAGTCATTAAAACGGTTTTTGTGCTTGGTTGGTTGTGCTCAAGTCATGAAAGAATCTTTGCTGAGTCCACCTCCTTGGGTCTCAATCTTTATTTTCTTTATTTCTGGGCAAATTTAATTCTCTCTTAATTTTCTAACTGATCGAGCTCGAAACTCTCTGCTTTTGGACTTTGTCTTCAATACTCATGACCTTTCAGTATGCAGATTTTTTCTGCGAACTTCATTTTGTAAGTTTTTTATCTAATTAACATATTTTGTAAATGTTGCTTATTTTGTCTGTGCTTCATGTTTAATAGTGTGTGATTTACAGACTTTGATTACTTTAGACTTTGTTTAGCCAATGCTTTTCATGTTTGTGCTGATCATGTTTTGTATTAAAAATCCAAAACAAAGATTTATTGGATATTTTAAAATTGTGTTTATTGAGTATGGGAAAATCTGTCATTATAATTAAATTGCTATTAAAAGCTTTTGGAGTAATTCTCATACATGTTCTTTATCTTTTTGTGTGAGAACTTCAGAGTGATTTTTCTTGAAATGAGTTAGCAGTTCCTTTGTAAACTTATTCAAACATTCCTCTAAGTATTGCATTTTGAAACAAATTTTGTCACTGTTTTTAAAAAATGTAGATTGAATAGCATGAAATCTTTTAGCACATTCAGTCATTATAATCTTACTTGTTTTGAGTCTGCAGCAAATGGTGGTGTTAGGCTCTTACAGATAGGTGAAACTTTGGCAGCTTGTGATAAGAAGAATTGATGTTGGTGCTCCAGGTTGAGAAGGGCTTAAGGAAGATAAATTGTGTCCAGAGCCTGAAGGAATAAACAGGAAGCATTAGTTCTGAAGGAAATGTAGGACTTCACTTAATGAATTAAGAATAGTGAAGAATAAATATAACAGTTGGTTTATAGAACGTTTCAAAGGTTATTCTTGAAGAAATTCGTGTGTAAATATATTCATTTATGAAGAATCGGTGCAAGGTGTGTTGCAAATTTCTCATTTCTAAAGTTCATATTTCAGGAAATGCAATTTTAAATGAAATATCCGTAGTAATTGCTATTGCCCACATGCTAATGCCTTCATTTTAAATTAAGAGTTCAGAGTCTTCACTTACAACAGACCACTTTGAAAAGTTACTCCAATTCTTTCCACCTTCTTTGTGTGCAGTTCCACGTGTTTCCTGCTGTAAGATATGAACAACTTGTGTTGTAAAGATCTAGTAATAAGTTCTGAACCTACAGGAATTGATTTTGGAGTAGAATGTTGGAGGCTGTGAGTTCTTAGATTGAGGATGGTGTTTCTTTTAGGTGGTTAATATTTAGTATATAATTTTTGAGGAGGAATAGAATCATTAGTCCTGTATGTTGGATTTTTTGATTGTTATAAAAGCTTTTAGTTATTATTGTGGTAATAAAATTCTGCTAATTTGTTCATATCTCATCTGTTTGTAACACAAATTCCCTTTAGCTCTTTAACTGGCAAATGAAATTCAATTTGGCTTAGCTGTATGTTTGTTTTTGTTATCTGCTTGATAATGTATCTTACCTTGACAAATCAAATCTAATTAGCTATAAGTATGATTTTTGTGATTGTGACAGATAGAATGAAGCAACTGTACTGATATTTGTTTTTATCTTATAAGTAGTTTCAGTAATTGTACCTTTCTTTCTGATGAATGAATGATTTCTAACATTTATGGGCTTCCCCATGTCAAAACTGGATGTATATTGTACATAACTTAATTGTAACAATAGTTATGTTTCATGCTATAATAATAGACCTGTTTTGCATGATTCTTTCCATTTTCTTTCTCTCTCTTTCTTACTCTTTCTTTGCAAAGTGATTAAGTTTCAGGTATAGTAATTTTTTATTTGAACTCTAATTCTTTGTTCTGTTTGCTATATTATAGCATCTGTATGAGTAATTTTCTATTAAACTATTCCTAAACTCCACTATTTTTACATTAGTTATTGAACATGAAAAGGGGTTAGTTGAGTTCTCAGTGTATACCAGTAATTAAATGGTTAGAAATTGTATTTTTACTTGCTTTGAGAGTCAATGTTATTCTAGAGAAGTATAGCATATTTACTTTAATTTTCTTAAAATTCCAAATGTACAAATGGAAAGTAGTCTTTTTTACTCGTGTCATTTCTAGATAAACATATTTCATGTTAATCATTTGCAATCACTGCAAGGAGTAATTGGTGTCACAAGATTTAAATTGATTATTTTCTGAACCACCATTCATCAGTTTCTTTGGTGTTGTGTGTGTGCTTTCTTTCTATTTGTACACAATCCTACACAATTAGAATTAGGAATTAATTTTCTCTTCAAGGACCAGCCTAGGAAGGAGGCAACAAGGGTAGCTTCAGTATTCTGTCTGTAAATGTGAACATAATTTCTTAAAATTTACATTCTTTGAAAAATATATATTTGAGAAACTTTTTTTAGAGTTGGCTTAGGCCCTTCTTATAAATCTGAATAAATTAATGCATGATGTTATTTTGGATCGGTGAGAAATATTGTTATAATAGTTCCTAAATTAGATTCATAAGCCATAACCAATATGTGTACTTCATTTGATGGCTTATTTACACACATATTACATGTCCAGAATTCCTAGTTTTGAGGAAACCAAGCTTGAAAGTGTAAAGGTGCAGTTACTTATGGAGTGACAATGTTTGCTTTCTAGTAAAAACCATGATCTCTCCTATATGGATACACTCTCTTTGTAAACTACATAGACACGAACAAGAAGGCTCCAAAAATGATATTAACTAAAAAATGAGAGAACCTACAATGTTTGTGCACTAATCTTTTAAGTATGTTGAGTAGCACACATTTTCAAGACAGTATTAGAAAGTAAGTCACAAATTCAAATACTTGTGTTAATATTCAAAGTTGATTTAGTAGATTATAGATCTTTCTCAGAGATTGGTTGTTTAATTTTCATGAAGATTTGATTTGGAATTGCATTTCATCTCCATTCTGATCTGTTCTCAGGGAGACAGTGTGGTCTCTGGCATGACAAGTAATTGCTCTAAAAAGTATTTGGTGAGCGTTGATGTGCACAATTAAAATCCAACATATAGAGGCCCTGGGGTCACTGACCTGATTGGCCCTTGACATGCATGTTAATGACAGGACCATGCATAATACAATGAAATCTGTCGTAAGCAGTTAATAATGGTTCTACCTAAAATTGCTATTAATAGAGGTGGCTACTTAAGGTTATGGAAATCATAGATAAGGCCTATTCATGCTAATTGCTGTAAAATAAAGTATGTTTTCTGTAGTCGTTTAATTATTGTAAACTACAAAATGCATCTGAAACAACCAACTACACTTAAATTATAAGTTGCAGAATTGTTTGTTTATGAGAGTTTTGTTATTAATTTCACAAAATTTCAAAAAATACCCTTTGTTTCTCACAATTTTATTAAATTTGTGTCTTATTGCACTTAAAATGTCAGCATGTTTTCTAGTAGAAACTTTTCTCATTTTCTACGATTGTATGTCTTAGTTATTGTCAAACATCCTTGAACTAGTAAAACTCTTTTTGTGTCCCCACTAAGTCAAACTGATGAGCAAATTAGTCTTCATAATGCAATTCATCTTCTGTAAGCAGGATTGGCCCACAAAAGAGTTCACAGAGCAGCATGCAGCATAGTCTGTTGGCCATTAACAAGTTCCCCAAGAGGGGAAGAAGGGATTAGAGAACTGAGAAAACTTCAGTATAAATGAAGTGAATATATTGATATATTATAGAGATATTTCTTAATCATTTGATCTTATCTTGAACAGAAATTAAACCCTTGCCAGAAGAACAACTAACTATTCTAAGAAATTTAATAATGACAAGAAATTGAATCTGCAGTGCATTCACCACTCCTTTTGTTTATATTTATGTATTTAAGAGCAAGAAGCAGTTACAAACTCTGAGATATACTATGGGGAGAAGTGCAAGTCCTGTTCGTATTGTATTAGAGTTGCAAACCGCTAGCGCCGACCAGGTAATAGAGGTCAATCCGTGCAGTGTTCCTGACCGCTAAGCCAGGGCCATGCTGGAGGCCAGGGGACCCCTCAGATGACATACTTTTGACGTCTTACAGAAATGTCAGCCAGTTTCACCAACAAATGGCCATTAATTGAGGTGACTGCTAAATCAAGGTGGCTGTTTGAGAACGTACATTTCACATTGTACATCTAGTTCCGTTCTGGGAAGACAGGGTTTGTAGAAGGGGAGCATTGTGCCGAGGGGGGGAAATGGTCATGGAAATGCCACAGGTCCTGAATTCAGCTGGATAGGTCAGCCTGTTTTATGAGATTAATTTTAGTCTCTTGTCACTGTGGAAGAGACATGAGTGAAATAGTTAACCTCTTTTTCTGCTTCCCACGTTTTCTTTGCGATTTCAACTAGTCAGATCACTTGAGTTGCTATTTCACCACTTACGGGCATGACTTGAAGTCAATAAGTTTGGAAACAAACACAGAATTCGTTGAATCCGAATTTGAAATATAATAATTATTTATCTCCAGGATATGATGAGTGGTGTGTTCACTCTGAGAGAACTGTTGTTTCCCACTGGGAATTAACCCAAGGAAGTTGCCTAATGCTGGCACTCCTCTCTCTCTCTCTCTCTCTCATTTATGGAAACAGGTGTGGTACTTTTGAATAGGTTTGAAAAGTTTGCATAGGAAGTAAAGGGGATGATCTGTATTCTTATTCATTGTATAATTCTATTTTTATACATTTAAATTTATTCATAATTATTTCAGTAGTGTAGGTATTTCAAAATGTTTACTACTTGTTTTATTATGTATGCATTTAAAACATTACATAACTCTAACAATTTGTCAAAGCTGAAAATATTCAGGGCTGACTCCTCCCCTTCCACAAATTGCTTGAGTGGAAACTTGCATTAAAGCATAATGAGTCATGGGCGTCCAATGAGAAGTGTGATGTGAATTTAATGACAATCATGAGACCTAGGTGACTATCCGTGAATCAAGTATTTAATGAGAATAAAATGCTGATCCATTTGTGAAGGAATTATTTGTAATAAGGTTACATTAGTTCAGGTACATAAATATCTGTTAATTATATTTTGTAATGACAAATATTTTTTCATATTTCAGATGAATTATGTGCCATAGAAAATTTGTGTCAATACTTATCCTTTTCTGTTGCAAAAAGAAGCTATAATTATGCATTAATAATCTGTCATATATCTTGCTATTTTTTAACATAACAATTATAACAATTTTATCTTGCTATTTTTTATAATAATAATAATAATAATAATTTTAAAAAAGTCATTACACAAGGAATTATTTTGAAGTGCAAAACATGCAAATGTTTTATTTTTAACCATGGCCATCCACTTCCAAAACAGGCCATAAAATAACTTGTTAACATGTTCAATGCTGAATCTAATCATAGTCATTATTTGTAATTCAAATAGTTTTTTCTTCCTTTATTGTTATTCAATAAATAGCCATTATATAGCTTCTTATTTTTTAACACTGATATGAATGTCACTGCCATAATTTGACTGCATTTTTTGTAAATACAGAATCAAGTATCTAATTTGGACAGGAATGAGGTAGGATAGGCAAGTAAACATAATTTAGATACCATAACATGCACTGATAGACAGTACAGTTTTCTGTTGAATGTAGTTTCAAGAGTGTCTTTGGTTTTTGAGTTAACTTACTACAGCGTGTGGTGTGCCACACTTTGCTTTTAATTTAGTGCCATCTTTATAGAATATCTGGGAACTTTATTCATAATAGTTTTTACATTATTGTTTGGAGTGGATAATTGGATGAATGTATAAACTTTGTCATTTTCTTTTTCTATTTTTGACATAATTAGTGACTTTTTCTTGTATAATTTGTAATGGAAATCGATCTAATGTGTTATTTAAGACAAAAACCTTTATAATTTATTTTACCAATAGAGGTATCCAACTCGCATACCTCTATGCATATTTGTTATTTTATGACTTTTTTTTTTTTCAATGGAATAAAATGTTTGAAGAAGCTTAATTCCCAGTTTTAAATATTTAAACTTAATATATTTGTTTATAATTTTATTGAAGTATATTTATTTCTAATACTGAATTCAATTTCATTTCTTTATTATTGCATATTATTAAATCAAATATTTTATCATTTTTATTTGAAATTTTTAAAAAAAGTCGAATTGTTTATTAGGATGAGTATTTCAATTAGAGGTTTTATTAATCTCAGCTTTTATCCTGTTTGTAAAGAATTTTGCAAAAATAATATTAATAACAACAAGAGGAGTAACGTAATTTCTCTAAGAAAGCCTTCCATTTTTCTGACATGTTTGCATGCATTTTATTTTCAGATTTATTGGAGTGATATTTTCATGGAATTTAAGTTTTGCACCTTCATTTTTATACTGTACGTGTATGTTTGTATGTGTACATAAAAAATATTGGGTAATGTCTACTTTAGATGTAAATATTTCTAAGTAATGTGGAGGCATGATACTGTGATGCTGTTAAATGTGTAGTAGATTTTATATTTGTTAGATGAAAGGTTTGTAATTTAATGTAATATGTTAAAGACTTGCAAATTTTATCTCCTAAGATAGAAATAGTGTCTATGGTGCTTCTACATTTCTGCTATTTCAGTATGTTTATGATTTATATCACTTGTAATTAAATTTATATTGGTTTCCTATGGCATTATAAATCAGTCCTTTTTAACAACAATACTGTAAACTCAAATTATTGTGATCTCACTTTATTTGCATTTAAATCATTGTTAAAAATACTGCCGAAAATGAATCTCTCATCAAAGCTTTCTGAATGTGAAATTCTATTTATTTTTTTAAGGGGCATTATTGTATAATTTACTATTCATTCCGTAATAAAGATTTGTTTTTGTACAGGATCAAAACTAAAGGATGGTTCTTGTGTTAACAGATCATTGTGTCTGAAACCGATAAGGGAACCTGTGTTAAACTGTATTTTATTGTCTGGGTTCACATAATAATTACACATGAGGTGCTGTACAAAAATTATCATACATCAATTACATCCTGAAACATTGGTGTAACTTCATAACCAACCACTTCATGATCAATAATACACTAGGGTTTTGATGATGTAAATGTCACAATTTTGATCTTATGAGAATAGGAAATTACCATGCTGGAATGTGGTTAGTTTGGCTCTCATCACTGGAGCCAGATATTCGAGCCTAAAGGAGTTGAATTTAAAGAAACTTAGGATATGTATCTGTATAGAAATTTCATATTTTTAGGAAGAATTGTTGAAATTGTAAAATTCATGTCTTTCGTATAATGAATATAGTATGTAGAATAATTCTTATTTTCATGTGCACATGCTGTGATGGAAAAAATTATAAAGTGTCCTATGTAATTTACATTTGACTTAGGTTTCTGCATCATATGCTGTCGTGGAAAATAATCTTATCTGTGTGTGCATGAAACTTGCTTGTTTCATTCACATAGAAAAACATAAAGAACAGATGTATTTAAATGCTGAGATTCTTGATAGTGATAATTTTTCCAAGTAATTAGCTTCTATTTATCAATATTGATTATTATGTATTGTTCAGGCTGCCCCAAAACAGTTTGACATGTATTTAGCTAGTAGAGATAAATGTATTTTTCTATGGATGATGAACATATTTATGTACACACTTGGGCTGCTTTGTAATTTTTGGCAAGCCCATTTTTGTTTGTCATCCTGATGAGTATTTTTAAAATCGCCTATTTTGAAAGTAGTTGAGTAGTGTTGCTTTAATAATTGCCTCTATTATCCCTTAGTAAAGATATTTGTGAAAATTGCCTTGAACAGAAGAATTTTCACGTCAAGCATCAGAGTGAATTCTACATAAAATGTTAACAAATTTAATTGCATCTCTAAGAATTTGACTTGTGTAGTCATGTTGTTGGGAAATACACATGATAGCAATTTATTCACATGGTTGGTATGCCAGTATGTGTGGCACTATCATGTGGGAATTAATATTTTTATACTCTTTATTCATTATACACGTAACTTACTTGGGTAAGGCAACTCTGAACTTGTTAAAGGTGCTATGCAACATTTTTTAGAAGTAAAGAGTAACTTGCTTTACACAGTGAAATAGATTGTGCAATAGTTGAATTATTAAACACTTACTGTAATCACAGTACTCAGTTACCAAAGCATTTCTCAATGCTTCTATTTAGTGAATATTTTGCTCCACTATTTGAAACGGCAACCATTTAAAGAAGTTTTCTAAAAACAATGTATATGATAATATTATCTTGAAACCCGTGAAGTTCAAGATATTAATTGGGGGTATTTGTACTCCGCTTGTAGCGAACTTGTGCGTGAGATGACTTGCTTATTTGTTATACTACTAGACCCATTTAGGCTCAGAGTTGCTTTGTCAGGTAAATCAGTAATACATGTGCAGCTCAAAGTTGTTCTCGGCATAAAACAACTTAAAAGTTGAGAATAATTTGAAGTGCTGCCTCTATTGATAAACTTTTTTGCTATTTCTGCTTTAGAACATATTCTTGATTTGATCATTCCTTTTTTAACGTATGAGTGTCCAAGCTGTTCGTATGTTCTTTCAAATTACATATGATGAAATAGTTTTATATTTGTAATGTACTGGTAATTTAATCATTTTTCATATACTCATGATCACTTTATTAACTCTACAAGCAAACTTATAAATTAACAATTACAATTTTATAACTTACATATGTATGTTATTAGATATAAGTTTTAAGCAAGATTTTGTGGATCATCTTTTTACTTTGTTATTCCAAAAAAGTAATAGTAATAATACGTTGTGTGTTTTTTCTTGAATTATAGTGTGCCATTTGTATTGTATTAAGAAAGGGAAATTGAGGACAGAAAAAATAACTTGTGAATAAATAAGCACCCTTTAATATCTGTAGGAAAACGAAACATTTTTGATTCACCATATTTCTTCTTTCCCTTTCCCAATCGTACAAATACCAATAATTTAGAAATAATAAGATGAAGATTTTTATCTTTATATATAAGATGAAGATTTATTTTTTAAGATTCAGATGTTTATGTATGTTAGAAATTTCAATACACTCGAATTGAGTTCAAAAAAAAATTCAGAATTCAATGAATTTTGGGTACAAGTGTAATTTAAAATTATTTTCAACTTGTGTGAGGTAACTGAAAACTAATGTGCAAGTTTTTGGTAATATTTCTGTCAATGGAAATTAGACTTGTGAAGTAAAATGCATGTGAGAGCAATACACTAAATTTGTGTGCATGAAGTATTTTGAACAAAAAATTTGTAATAAATTTGTTGACCAGACAACAATAAATTAATAGTTGAAGGGAGTAACTGCTGGAACCCTTGTATATGCACACAGTTCCAAAATGTTGTTTTTCAATGATACATCTGTGTATTTGAGTACTTTACCTGAGAGCACTTTCCTTTGAGCATGAGACCTTACCTCTGAGCCCAAGAATCCGTGTCTCATGTAACATTAATCTATACTAATACTCATAATTGCCCATGGGAAACCACGTTTTAGGAAGTATTATATTTCATGATTCTCTTTGCTGTAGAGGAGTGAAATCCTATTTCTGGGATTTTGCTCAAATATGTCTTCAGGAAAAGAAAAAAAGTGCATGATGTATAACATTGCATGCATGAATGATCACTTTTTCCTCAGAGCTGAAAGAAGACAGTTCAAGTAGTTAAACTACTTTAACTGTGAATATGTAATTTATGTAATAATTACATAAAAGAAACATAGATGCAATGATGAAGGTATAAATATTTACTCGCCAGAGATGCCCTTCATTTCAAACAAGTTTTTTTGCAAGTATGTTATCACCTTGTGTATTGTAACGATTGGGAACACAATGTTTTCTGAATAAGCATTGTGTGTGTGTGTGCAAGTGCATATGTAATGATGTACAAATGACTTAATAAATCTGTAATTTAATTTCCTTCCTGTTTGTTGTTTATTATTTGATTTATCTGAAAATTTATCCACACGAGAGAATCTTATAATTAATTAATGATTGAGACCATGATATCCATATTCTGCAAAAAACATTCTCATAGGAGTTTTGTCATTCTTAATCAGAATAACTATAAACAAATGAATAATTACTTTAAAAAATTAGCACATGTCTGTCATGTAACCAATTTTATGAATTTCAAATGTTTGATTAATGTGTGCATTTAAGCTGTTATACAGCACTCTGGATTTATCAGACGTGTTCCCAATTTGGTCGATTTACACATCTATGAACGTGTTTATTGTTTACATGGACTCTACCTAAGGAAATAAGCTTTACTCATAAGAAACATCGTTTTCTTTGCACTTTTATGTATATCGCACGCGTATGACATCATTTTTTGCGTTTTTATTCAAAACTGAACGCATTTGAAAAATCCGCCATTCGAAGACATTTGAATTCCGCGATCAGAGACTTCTTATATCATGGTGGCAGGTGTCCAGAACATGTTACTTTTGGCACTGGTGAGGGCAGCGCTATCGCCTGTGGATGTCATTGGCAATGCCTCTTGTAGTGAGGAGGCGTTGCTTTTTGGAAGTCGCCAGTTAACCCTCTCATGAATGATTTAGATAATGATCAATAAAAAAATATTTGTGCTTCATTTTCCATCAAATGACGTACCAAGATCATGTCGCAAAAGAGAATTTCAAAAATTTCCCCTTGAAATTTTGAAAATTCATCTGTCCTCATTTGAGGACGTACAGAAGGCATGTATCTTCCACACATACCTAGTTTTGCCCTTGCACCTTTGCATCGATTAGCACTTTAGCCTCTTTTTGTAGTAGTGCAACACATAAAAATTCTCTTATGGAACAACACGTGCTTTTCTTTAGATCGAGAGAGGTGGCTAAGAGCATCAACATGTCACTCCAGTGCTTCTGATCGGGAAGTCCTGGACTTCGATTCCCGACGGTGACGTTTTTCGGCACTAGTTTCCTAGGTCAAGTTCTGTCGCTGTACCCAAACAAACAGGCCACGGACCACACGTGATATTTCCCTCCCATTCCTTGTCTTATCCTACCCCTTACACATACATATACACTACCTCACGTGCCGGGAGACGGTCGGGAGCTTATTAGTTTTTGTCCCGGCTGTAGCGGTGCCCAACTGGTGGAGATACCTGGTTGAGGAATCCCCCGCTGGCTGACGGTAGATCGGCGCCGGACCTCGCCATTTAGCGGGACAAGATCACCGCCACCGTCCGAGCAAAAACAGACACTACAATTACGGAACTAATGACCTTAGCCGTTCACGGGCCCGGAATCACCAGTAATGAATCATCGTTGCTTTAGTGATGGTGTCGCAGATGAGGGCGTCCTCGCTTCTTTAGATGTAGAGCGAAACCTTGATATGCGGTTGACACCAGATTTGAACTCTAACAAAACCTTTTTTCTCTTTTTCCTCCTATCTCCAAACGATTCATGCATTGCAGACAAGAACATTTAGCATATTATAAAAAATTCTCATTCTCCAAATTCTCAAACACAACCAAAAGTAGGCTACAGGGCTCTGCATGGATGTTTACTACATAGGTGTGGTAAACTGAGATTCATTGTTTGTTTTTAGGGAACCTCTTTCACTAAACCACATTGGTGGTTTCATACGATCAGCCACTACAGCAGTCTCAGACGCAATAGGGCTCTAATTATTGCTTGTTTGCGCAATGGAATTTTGGTCATTACTTTCATCATCACTATCACTCGAGTCACTGATTACCACTGCTCGTATATCGCATCATTATTGGAATCAAGTTCAAGTCATCTTCAGATTCTTCAAATATCTGTGCAATAATCATGTCATCGGAAAGTATTTCACATTTTACAACGCGGTTTACAACACTGTTGATGTAAATGGTAAATACAATTATTTTTTTCAACGCTTTCATTTCATTTTAATACTTACTCTCCTCTTCAAAAGAGAAAATTAAATATTTCACGGAAAAGCAATTCTTGGATAACACAAGGGATTAGGACATCATGTAAAAACAAACGAATTTTTTCTTCCATTTCTAACCATCATAACGTATTTCAAGGTTTCTTCCTCTACTTTAAAAATACAAATCATTGTTAAGAAAAGTCATACGGCAAGCTAAAATCATGAAACATGACCAGGATATCTTGAACTCAAATAATAAAACAAAAGCAAAGTGGAATATAGAGTAAAATTCGACCAAATCAACTAAAAACCTTGTAGAAAATGTTGTTTTAAAAGATAATGATAGAAATGTGAACGAACCGGCAACAGCGCCTAGCCTCTTTAACCAATACTTTTTCAAGAATTGCTGCCGATCTCAGTAAGAGTCTTCAGCCATAAAATTCATCATCAGACGTTTCCCCAAAAATTTCAGGTATGATGTTTGTTTCCGAAACTTCCTCCTATGAAATTCTGAAAATAATCGGTAGCCTAAAAAATAAATATTCGGCCGGTTTATATGAATTTCCGGATTGTTTGCTAAAGATTTGCGCGCCCGCCATTACCCGCACCCGTTATCTCACATATTTAATGTATCCTTACGCACAGGAATTGTTCCAGACATTTTTAAAACAGCTACGATTAGCCGCTTATCAAAAAAGGCAACAGAAATGAAATTCAAAGTTATCAGCCAATTTCTCTTTTGTCTGTTCTTTCAAAAATATTAGAGAGACTTTTTTTACATACGAATGGAAACATTTCTTAGTATACACGACGCGTTTTCAGATTGCCACCATGGGTTTCGAAAATCAAAATCTACGGAAACAGCCATATTTTCTTTTCTTAAAGATGTCGCCTCATCCATGGATCAAAACGAAGCACCTATGGGAATATTTCTAGATCTTTCCAACGCTTTTGACATCATTGATCATAACATTTTACTCTCAAAATGACCTTCGTATGGAATTCGTGGTGTTGATCTAGATTATGTTCGTACTTTAAACAGCGATCGCAGAGAGTAAAAATGCCTTACAGGAATAATGGAACATCATGACACATCTTTCTGATTCTTTGCCACTTGCATGTGGAGTTCCGCAGATATATTTTGGCCCTATTCTCTTCCTACTATACGTAAACGGTATGCCCTCGACGATTAGTAACGGAAGAACAGTTCTCTTTGCAGATGATACGAATATTCTTTGCAGTACAATAGCAGATATTTCAAATTGGTTTCGTAATAACAAATCAATAGTAAATGAAAAGAAAACTGTTCAAATGCAGTTTTATATTTCAAATAAACAGCTCTGCACTTCACTGAAAATGAACGGCGTACCATTGACTGATGTTAAGGTAACAACATTTTTCGGTCTTTCAATTCTTAAATGGAATGTCCATTTAAATGAATTGAATACTAAATTAAGTTCTTTATGCTACGCTTTCAGATTTCTTTCAGATTCACCCTCCACCCTGCTCGTTGTGTATGTTTCGCGAATGTTCATTTCCGTATGAGATATGGCATAATATTCTGGGGAAATACATCTTATAGCTCCCAGACTTTTATATTACAAAAACGAATTGTACGAATAATAAGCAAATCCCACCCACGTGAGTCTTGTAAGCCTCTCTTTATTAATCTAGGTATTTTACCATTACCTTGTCTCTTAACGTACATCACTCACTGATGAATACACCTCTACAAATTACAGCTGCATTACTATCAATATATAAGGGGTTTCATTGCCGAGCCAAAAAAGTAGAGACCCCAGGCGAATGTGATAATAATAAACCGAGCGAACAGGCTCAATACAAAGCGCACTGGATTCGTAATCGGGAGATACGGGTTCGATCCCCGGGTAGGCCATCCTGACCGGGGTTTTCGTGGTTTCTCTCGATCACAAGGCAAATGCTGCGATGGTTTCAAAATCCCACGAACACCTCCCACTACCCTCACGTAACACCTGCCATAACAACTACAACAACAACAATAATAATAATAATAATAATAATAATAATAATAATAATAATAATAATAATAATAATAATAATAATAATAATCAGCTATCGACACTTGGGCAGTACATGTCGCTGTCTATTCATTTGGTGTTCTTCACTGGACAACAACTGCACTGCAGGAGCTTAATCGAAAAGTTTGGACCACTCTTACCAAGTATCGAATGCACCATCCCAACAGTTCAATGGCAAGACTATACTTACCTCGGAACGAAGGAGGTAGAGGTCTTCTGGACTTCGGGTACTTGTGTGCAAAGCAAATCAACAATCTACGCAAATACTTCCTTCAGAAAACGACGGTCGTGCATGAAACAATGTGCTACGGACAAGAATTTTACTCCACTGAACCTGAATCAAGCGGACTCCGAAAGACCATGTATCAAGAAAGAAGATTGAGTGAGTGGACCCAGAAACGTTTGCACGGCAGGTATCCTGTGGCTACAAAATCTACTTTTCCCCTTTGCTGAGTCAGAAGTTGTTTCGTCATTTCTATTATGGACGAAGTAACCTACACTCGAATTACCAAAGGTATGTAAAATTGGGATATGATATAGAGGACAGCTTGCCGCTTTGATCAACGGCGAAACC
>BOPP01000373.1:487130-514972 GCA_017312745.1 Gryllus bimaculatus | reverse complement strand
CGATCGTTTCTGTGGTTGCGCTTTTCGAGCGACAATGCCTGGAGCCGTGACAATGCGGAATTGTTCAGATTATGTTGAAGACTGAAGTGAAGGCACCAGACGTCCCGGATTCGGCGGGGTAGATCCGTTTTGAAATGAATTGTCCCAACGTCCATTTAATTATTGTTGTGACGCTTAAATATCCCACTTTTAGAATCTGTAACCTGTTTTCGTGACGATCGCGCTGCTCAGCTGCGGCAGTAATTAGTAGTTGATGTAGTATTCTAGTCGACAGTGCAATTGCACTGTGGTGTCTCAACCATTGATATATAATACTAAACGGGCAATGAACGGCTCTTTTTGAAGCCGGACAAAATCGCCCGCCACCATATTGTGTCCCTACAGTTCCACTCAAAGGCATACTCGTGTAATGCTACACGTCAATTATCCTAAAAAAAGTCGTTAAAGCTTTGTTTCAATTCATAGCTACCGGGAGAGATGGCTTAGGGCATCAACTGATGTTACTACAGTCCCTCTGATCAGGAGGTTCTACGTTCCAGTCTGACGGTGGCGGCATTTTGACACTATATTGTCAGGTATGTCGAATTCATTTGCTGTCTGGAGTAGAATTCTAGCGGCTGGTTGCTCTGAGCGGTAGTGTTCCGTGGCTTCTTCCATAACTCCAGGCGAATGCCGGGGCAATATCCTAACAAAGGAGCCATGGACCAACGGATTGCGCACCATCTATCCTACATCTTCCTTGCCCTACTCTCCTCTTACACTTACAATAACCCACACTACGATACTACACCTGCCTACCCCTATGCTACCATTCTTGAATATTTGGCATGGTTGGATAACTATGATTCAGTATTAATATTTATTTATCGTATGGGTTTTATTGCGATGAGACTGTCCTTAGGCAGTTGATCCATACCCGAATTTTCACCCAGGATTCCTTGGAAACCTACCTCCGACGCGGGCGCATCACGTGTGCGTTTATCTGAGCAGGCGCATCACGTGGGCTCGCCTGGGATTTGACTCTCACTTTCTCCACCAGATCACCGGTCTCAGTCTTAGTATCCGAACTGACTGGCTAGGAGAAAGTGAGGTTTCTTTAGGGCGAAATGTTATCGGAGGGATTTAATTTTGCCGGACACACCGCCAGGGTCTTTTACGGACATGCCAGAAGAGGTACATGGCTATTGTAGATTTTCCGCCGTACGAAAATACGCACAATCGAACCCCCGCTTTCAGAGTCCAGTCCCCTATCCACCCCTAACCTCTCACCCACCGAAGCACCATTATGATTTAATCATAATGAGTATTTAATCATCTAATAGGTTTTACTTGTTTGTACTCTACTATAATATTCGAATGTCGTGTGTGTGTTGCACAACTATGCCGTTTTCAACAATATTTTTTTAATAAACAAATTTTGATTGGGATAATAAATTAGTATTGAATGTGTTTTTAAATATTAATTGGGTTTTATTTGACTGTGCCCGTTCGTTCTTTCTATTATCATATTTCAAGATCTGTCGTGGTTGTATAACTAAAATTCAGTTTTTACCAATATTTATTTAATAAACGGCAACAGTAGTACATTTATTTTTTGGTAATAAATTAGTATTGAATGAGTATTTAATTATCAAAATGATTTTATATGTATGTGCTCGTTCGTACTCTAACAATAAGGAAGTACGAACGTTACCTCGATTTTAAATGAAATATTTATTGACTAAAAGACGATATAAATAATTGAAAAAGTACTTAAAATCTACATTTTTTCTTCTGAGAATCATAAAATTTTAACATTAGATAGGATGTAAACCTCATAAATTTAAGCTTATATAGAAATGTATTTTTTTAAGATTTTCCTCTTTTATATGGAATGGCTGACATGTTTTATTTCTGGTAAACTTGATTTATGATTGATTACAATACTTTCTCTTGTATTAAGTACGTACGAGAAATATAAATGTTAGTATAACACTAATGAACACCAGTCCTCCAGTCACAAAGCCGTCTGTCATATTTGCTCTGGTTCAGGCATGCTAGTTTCCAATGTCCGAAGCTGGATGCCATTTCTGAACGTTTCACAGTAATATTGTCCCAGTGACAAACGTTTTACAAACTGTCAAAGGTGAGGGAAAATGTGAAATATGAGATCAGCGAGGGACGGTACCAAATCATTCTCCCCTCATAAAACTGAGAAAAACTGAGCGACTTCCTCTGAAATATAACTCTGCAGATTCTCACCTCGTAGTTTCTATAAATATTTTTTATGTTTTCTTAGCTTTTCTTGTAGATTATCAATTCATTTATTAGATGAGGTGGTTGCACATTAACATTTTTAATAATAAAATATGACTTAAGACTTTTTTTATCTAAGAATTTTGCTATTTCAGAATAGAAGATTGATGGTTTTGTATCAACATCACATGTTTTCTTTAACAATGGTTAACCTCTAAAACATAATTTCGAATTCCTCTAAACTTTAATCAGAAAAATGGTAAATTTATTTACACTCAAGTTTTGACTCATCAAAATGTACGCATTTCGGTAATATACAGACATGTTTGCCAAGCAATAAAATGTACGTCGATTTTCATCATGACAAAGGTATGTGGCAAATGGTACCCAACTTAAAACCTTGTAACAACTGTTTCTGACTCAGGTAAATTTAAATCCATATCTCTGAGAATGGTAAAAAAATAATTGTGATATTAATGGTATTAGAATCACTGTTATAAGATAATAATATTGTTCATCTATTTACATGTAAAATTGTTTTCGCACTTCATCAGTCACCAATACGTTTAGTTTTTTCTAATGGATGGAAATTTGTGTTCTTTATTTTGAGAAAGAATTACAAATCACAATGATTCAGGGCATAGCATCCATTAACTTTCCTGTCGACAACCCAAAATAAAATGTGTGATAGTGACACTGGTGTGTGTTTTCGAATGTATTTCAGTTGGGTGTTAAGTTTTAGCTTAATAATATAAGCAATTTATGAGATGTTAATTGCGATTTTGGACGAATGATAATTTTTGAAGATGAAGAGAAGGCAGCTTTTATCTCAAAATGTTATCCAAACAATGGCAACCAAATTTCACTGAACCCTTAATTTCAGTAATTTTAAGTTTTTTTATTATATTACATTTATGTTACCTTACTATATTATATAATCAATTCCATTTAACACGTTTACTTATGGATCCTAAAAATCCTTTGGATGAAAATCTTCACTTTTTTTGTGGTTAGAGTATATTTCTTCAGCTTTTTTATTTAAAACAGTGATCTTGGTATGATATATTAATATTTTTACCAATACCAAGAATTATATAAATTTAAGTTTTAAGTTTCACAATTTCTCCATATTTATTTTTGAAGCTTCTGTTGTGATATTGTATTGGCCATTCCGAAAGTTTTAAAGTTAGTAGTAGTTTCTCTCTTTTACGAGAGGTCGATTCTGATCCACTGGTCGATTGGAGGGAACTTGTTAGACGATCTTTAAATTTGTATTACATCGAAAAATAATACTTAAATATAAACAAAACCAAATATAGGCTGATACAGTCTGATAAATATAAATAATATATGTTTTCTGATGAGCATAGTTGGCACTCTTGACTGTTTCTTCATTGTAAATGATAATCAAATTGCGTAATCAATTCTTATATTTGCATCCAAATACTGTCCAAAATATCAATGATCCTTATTCTTTGAAAGTTTTCATTCATATTTAGCATATAATGTACCAATAATACACTGCCCACACATATATATCATTAACCGAAAAAAGTGGGGAATTTCTTTTAGTATGCTAAAGAAAATGATTGTTTCATGACAAGAGAATTACTAATTGTTAAAAAAGGTAGAGGTTTTAGTGAGAAACGAATTACGAAAAATAAATCACACTTGAAATAAAGTTGGTCAAATATGACACTGGATTTAGGGCATTACCCAGAGGAAGAAGCATAATGTTCATATTTGCAGTCGTATACGAATGTCATTCTGATAAATTTGGGGAGGGAGGTGTCAATGCCTCAGAATAAATTTCAAAGTAATTGATTATTATTATTATTATTATTATTATTATTATTATTATTATTATTATTATTATTATTATTATTACAATAATTTTATGCCACTTTGTGTTACAATATTTTCAGTTTTTGAGGTATGGCAATGGCATAAATATTCAACATAATCTGTACATGCCGTCATTTCTGCAGGGACAGGTGGCCTCGTTCTTTTTTAAAGGATTAGCTAAACATTCACTATGCTGCTACAAAAACATAAATGTTCTATACATCGACAGATTCTAAAATAAGATAGCGTTGGCATTATGATCAGACATGCCTTTAAAAAATCGTATTGTATATTAAGCATGCGATAAGCTTCGAAACACGAAACTATCAATAGGGCTAGAAAAGGTTTTAATAATAAATTCCTTCCCAATAGAAGAGTTCCGCCTAAGTCAAGCTACGAACATAGTGCAGCCAAAACGCGGCTAATCGCTACTGGGCAGTATATATTTCTTCCTACCCGCTTCCCGAATGTTGGATGGAAATCATATGAATTTTCGCATAATTCCACAGCTCGTTTTTTGAAACATTTGCGAGAAGTGAAAGACCACCTGCGTGTATTGCAGATGGTCTTGGCATTGCTTATGGCTTTCCTTCTCCAGCTGATTTCGGGCGAATGGGAGTGACAGAACGAAATGAAACAGATCTTTGTCCAACAGACATTTTTGAAGCTGTCGGTTTATTTATTTATTTATTTATTTATTTATTTATTTATTTATTTATTTATTTATTTATTTATTTATTCATTCGTTCATTCATTTGGGTTCACTACGAGAGTTTCCTTTTACCAGCAAGTGTTTGAAAGAATACGGAACATCAGACGAAAATGTTCGACGACAGGCATTCAAAGTTTCTACCATAATCGGCTCCATTGTATAAACGTCGCCTCAGATGTCTAACCGTCCATTCAGGAAAAGATTTAAGGAAAGGAATAAAGGATTCAGACCATTGTCGGGGATGCCGAAAAAATAGAGGGCAGTGTTGTGACCGTCGAGGCTCCCTCTTATTCTAAAACGCCTTATAATATACCCCATCTCAATTGTGGACAAACGGTCCACTTTCTTGTGTCCGGAAATTAAACACAAACATCGACATCATAAATAATGCCGATCCCGTGCGAATATTCCTTGCTGATCGACCTGACTCTGAACTGTTCGTTGCATCATATAGGTACTGTTCTGAGTGTCGCTATGTATTCTAATCTCAGTATTCAGAGAAATTGCATAAACTACATACTGGTGTATCAGCTCGTTACCAGTGTACGATGAGTTGCATACCAATTAGGGGCCAATGTCACAGGTTTAAACTTTGTTATGTGATATTTCCCACTAAATGCTCATTGGCTAAAGTGACCTTCTTCAATCCCTTTGATGGTCTTAGAAGTTACTAATATTTATTCTGAGATACCTTACCCATCCCATTCATTAGCACAAAGTCATCATCTTCGTCGTTCCTCCATTCCTATACATTTTTAGCGTTTATTCTATCTGTGCCTGTCAGGTGAAGTAAGAGCGTGGTATTTGCGCAGGGGGCGCGTGGTGAGGACGAGGCCGAGGAGGAGGAAGAGGAAGAAGAGGAGGAGGAGAACGACCCTGTGGAGGGCGCCCTCCAAAACGCGTTCCACTGCCTGGTGCAGGCGGTCCACACCTACCCCTCGGACGCGCCCGCGGCTCTCGCCCTCCCCGGCTACGAGGACGTGTCCGTGCGGACGCCGCCGCCCACGCCGCCGCCCTCGCCCGCCACCTCGCCCCCGCCCTCGCCGCCGCCCCACCTCCTCACTCCGCCAGCGCGCCCGCCGGCGGTCTGCCCGCGCGCCGCCTGCCCGTTCTGCACGCCGCCGCCGCCGCCCGCGTGCCCGCCGCCGCCGCGGGTGCTGTGCCCGCTGCCCGCCGGCCACACCCACTCGGCGCTGCCCTGCCCGCCCAGGAGGAGCTTCGTGCTGTGCCCGCCGCCGCCCCCGCGCCTCGCGCCGCTCCACGAGCCCGCCGACGCCCTCTGCTAGACGGGCACCTTCATGGCGAACTCGCCTTCCTCCTCTCTTTCCAGTTGGTTCCATTTATTAATTTAGATAGATAGATAGATTTATTATTTCTGCAGGTAGGTACAAAACCTGGTGGCAGAACACTACAATTTACATATTACAACTAAGAATACTAATACACTGTAATTTTAAGCAATAATAACAATAATATAAACAATAACAATAACAGCATTATATAAACTTTATGAGGTCCTGCACGGAATTTTTAAGTAATAAATACACTGCACTTCACTCCACTTCACTTCACTTCCACAAACACGTCACGACACTCCAATTCAACTACTACTGTAAATATAATTGTATATTTAACAACCAATGCATTTAATAGTGATTATCACAATAATAATAATAATAATAATAATAATAATAATAATAATAATAATAATAATAAAATAACTATTTTAATAAGCCTAACTTATACAAATGTCCTTAGTTAATCTATTTTTAAAACTTTGTACACCTAGAGGAAAGAGTTCCATGGCTGTCGCAGGTAACTTATTCCAGTCCGTTATTATTCTATAACTTTTATTTGCAACACAAAGATACGTATTACATCGACAGAGAGTCGATTATCCGGACTAATCAATGTCACTCCTGCTCCGGAAAATAAATTATTCGGATAATGAAATAAGTAAAATTAGAAATATTGGAATAAGTAATTACACCGATATAAATACAATTTTTCTTTAAATTTTCTTCAGTTATGTAATTAAATGAATTACTTATGTAAATTTAAAACTACAAAATTGAAGATAGAATTTTGTTTTAAAAAATGAGAATAATTGCAATATTTAAGTATATTTATAATTCGAAAAACGTAAGATTTTTTAAAAACGAAATAAATTTTAATCACTATGATTTAAAGCATGATTTAAACTGCATGTATTAAAAATTAGAAATAATTTTTTTAAAGTATTGTTTGCTGTGTATCCAGTACTGTGTTTTGGATTGGGTAGTATTGTGTGATTTGTACACTAATGTTTCCTTCTAGCCTACATCTTTCGATAGCCGAACATTATTTTAACCTAAAAGTCGTATTTTAGCAAAATTTATTTAACCAAAAAACTTAATTAATTCCAACAACACTTATAGCTCATTTGAACACAAAGTTTAGTTTCACAAAATACTGTATTTAACCAAAAAATCAAAAAATAAACATATTTTAAACAAAAAAATAAACAAAAACAATTTAATGATAAAGCTAATTTAAAGATAATTGAATTTAAGCACACAAATTAGGTTTAAATGTTAACAAATCCTCGTTTAAACACAGAAAACCACGTTTGCTTGGTTCTTATTGCTCTCTAATTTATTTTAAAGAATTTTTGTTTTTTCATATAGTAATCACGGCAATGGAGGCTTAGTATTGGTTAACATAGTCCAGTTACGTCTTATATTTCCACATGCGGCAAAAATCCTCGATGAATGGGTGCAAAAGAGATCCAATTTTATGCCTTCGCAGACAAAATGCCCGACGCCTCATTCGCCTCGAATCGGCCCTTGGTCTTCGCACAAGATCTTCCGATGAGTTGGGCTCCTTCGCCCCGCCTCCGCCACAATCCGGCGACGGGGCCAGCACTGCTGCATCCGCGCCTTCTGGCGGCGAGTTGAGAAGTTCGCAAGAGAATTTCGTAGGTGAGATTCGGGGGCCTTTGCACAGCGTGAAACAGGCAGTCCCACTCAACTACCCGAGCGCTTCGTTTCAGTCACTGTACAACCAGGGGGGAAAAAAAGGAAAAAAACCAGGTCCCGTAAATGTGGTGCATCTGTTTTAATGGCCAGAGGTGGCAGTGATCATCCCTCGTTGGATGGTGATATCCAGCCTCAATGGCTTGCGGGTTTTCCCACACTAGGTGTTTCCCACTAACAGCAGGGCACTGCCCCAATCGGGACAAGCTCTAAGCTCCCGAGATGTCTAGAAGTCTTGACTCCTGCGTGGGCTACCACTTCTCACAATTCCTTGTTCTGCCAGGGGACGTGAACCCCGGGGTGGGAACCTAAGCATTTTGTTTTCATACGCACCCCTCGCTAACGTACAAGGACACTCTTGGGATGGCACCCGGATCCCGCCAGAACGCTGTTTGCCCTCACGAGAACCTCCCCATGGATCGGGCCGCCCTGCCAGCTCAGAGCTACTAACTATCCACGCTAGTACCGTGAAAAGTACATCCTCTTTGCCCAGTTCCGGGCCACGGCCAAGAGCCCAACAGATTTTAGACATAGATCGAATTCAGTCGCTGTCTGGGGGGGGGGGGAAGCATAGGGCCCGGCTGCTCTGATTGGTACTTTTCCGTGGGTTATCCGATTAGCACCAGCCGAATGGCAGAGCAGTTTCATACGAAACGAGTCACAAAACTGCCCACGATCTTTCCTTCCTTTTCCTTGTTTTTTCCTCACACACACTTACATGCACTTACACTCACATAGTACACATGTCGACAGATTAGACGGGAGCTTAGAGCTTGTCCTGACTGGAGCATTATTCCGCTGATGGGAGATTCCTGGTTGCCGAAAACCCCCGTTAGCCAAAGTGTAGATCGGTCCCGGACTTTAACATCCAATGTGGGAAGATAACCACCACCTCCCAAGGAAAACTCACACTATACTTACGGGAATAATGATCTTCGCCGTTGACGAACTGGGAAACACGAAATAATCAAATCACTTGGGATTACGTATGAAGTCTTCAAAATCTGATTTCCTCAGTTCAAATTCCAAAGATGGTGTTTGGTGTCAACACCACACGATTTCGGTTTAGAAATTTTATAAAATATAAGTCATTTTTCACATACAAATCAAAAGTTGAAGGAAGCTGTTTCGTCTATCGCAACTAGCGCTCGTTTCTTAAAGTTGAAAGCCGCGTGGCTTATCGCCTTCCCGCCGTTTTGTGAGTTTTTATTCGCGTTTTGTACAAAAAATTTTGTTCGGCGATGTTGGTTTCGTGTGACTTCGATTTTTTAACAATGGTTTTGTTACAAAACTCAATTGTTCGTAGCCTAACACAAACCTAAAGTAGCTTCTATCTCACGAAGGAGCAAATCATGGCTACGACAAGTTCATTATTTATTTGGCGCACGGGGTTGCTAGAGGGGAGACTGGCCTTAGGCAGTGTTCCGCACCCGAGTTTTTGCCCCAGCTCCTTGGAACGCGGGGCTGGAGACCTTATCGAGCAGGCGCGCCTCGCGGTCGGTCCCTTGGTGCGCCTGGGGTTTGACTCTTTCTCCGCCAAATGTCGGTCTCAGTTAACTACATCCGAGCTATCTGGTTGGGAGAAAATGAGATTTGCCAGAACGGAATATCGTCGGAGAGATGTAATTCTGGTGGGCATCTAAGACGGTTCTTTTACATGCCACAGGCGTGACATGGCTACTATGGATTTTCAGCCTTTCGGAAATTCACTAACCTCAGCCAGAATCGAACCTGCGCACTGGGGGTTGCGAGGCCAGTAGTAAGTTCACCCCTCACCCATCGCAGCGCGATGCGACACCACGTATTGAGTTGCAAGGCGTCATCTTCTATGGTCAAACTATCACAATCTCTCACATCTTTAATTCACAAAGCCTTCAGTCTGGTCAATCTTATTTCTTACAGGCGAAATTGGCTTATATTTGTACGGTGTTTTGAAGCACCTATTTATCGCTTGATTATTTCGTGTTTTGGGCGCGTCATTTGCTGCGATCATTAGTGCCGTAAGTGTAGCTTCGGTGGGTGTAGTGCAATATTTTATTGCGGGAAGTAGCAGTATTATTCCCCAGCAGAATGGTGAGAACCGGCTAGGTATCTGGTCCGATGGTAGAACGTGCTAAACTAGTGGTTTTACAAACCCGTTGTACACATAGACTGGACATGGTTTTACAAAATGAATAGGTAGTTACAATTCGGAATCATTTCCATTGACTTAACTTCTTCAAAGAAAAACATTCCGTTAATTGCAAACAACACATGAAGTGTCAAATGGCCGTGCGCTTGAATATAATTCTTTCTTGTTTTACTATCTAGAGAATGAAATTTGTAATTAAAAAAATAAAACTTATTACAATTACAAATTGATTTACTAGTATAAATATTTATCGAGTTTTCAAAACTTCCTGTTGTAGGCCTACTTTAGGTGAAAAGCGTAGTTTTTAAATATTTCACATTAACATTTTAGCAATTTGAAAAATTCCAAACAATTTTGATTGGATTTTGCAAGAAAATGAATTTTATATGTGTGACTGTAACTATTATTCGAGCCTTTAAAATCTCTCAAATTGAAAATTAGTCTATTACTCTGACATTTCTTTGGATGCGTCTTCAGCTTCTTAAAAATGAATGGGTGAAAACCAGAATTGTATAAGTAACATTTTATAAATTCTGAGAAAAACGTGTTTATATTAGGCTATATTTCGGTGACGATGTAATTATGTGGTTTTAATGAACAATTGAAATACCTTAGTTTAAATAATGACATAAAGCATCACGACTTTACAATGATATTGAATTAAATATACAATTCTCTCAAAATTAATAAAATGTCATTTATATTGTTCTGGCTTTCACCCATTCAAATGTGCTTCGTTGTTACTGGAGACAATATCAATCTTTTATGATTTGTATTTCCAATAATTGATTTGGTTAAAATACCGGAATTTAGTGATCACTGTTTCACAAAGAAGAAAGGATGAATTTGGCAATCATGTGTCTTGATTGGCAATATTCTACCAGAAAGTGTATTTAATTATAAACAATAATCACGGATTGATTCCTTCGAATGTAATAATTTACAGATCATTTATAATTCTCTAAAATAGGAATACGTTCACAGTTTTTGTAAAGATGAGCGGTAATAAAACATTATAGGAGAATTTTAATTTGACTTCTTTATCATTTTCAGAAACATGTCGTCTTTGAAGAAAATACAGTTTTCGAAAGAGTTTGAAGGTGATAAAAAGGACATTAAACATAGACCTAAATCTGGAGGCGATAAGAGTGAGAATGCGATAGACAATGTTTTTCAGTCTTTGGCGCAGGTATGCCTTAGTTTAACATTAATAGAATTGTGAAAACATCTACTATCTACAGATTGAAGGGTCTACACTTTTTTCCGTCTACTAGTATATTTTGTGACTATTTTCTTATTAAATTATCACTTTCAAGCATCACACCCTAGCGTTTTCTTCATCACTGACCATTCTTAGGGATAGTTGTGTCCAAAAATTATTTTCTTCATCCTGTCAGATGTCACATAAAATTTTAGTAAACTATTTGTTACCATTTTTTGGACGTAAGCACCATAAGTAATTTCGTGCTAAAAACACCATCTTCTCCCGTGTTAGACGAACAAATGTTTTCTGTCTTTTGGTTAGAAATGCTTTGTCTGCACAGAAGGATGGAACAAAACAATCTTTTTTCTTTAATTAAATTCGAATAGTGCGGACAAGTTTACTTTTGATGTAAATGTGACATAAATTACATGAGGTTGTCAAAAGAGCGTGTCTTGAGGTGTCGCAAGTACGATGACTGTTCATAAATTTGAATATTTTACATCTATTTCAACAATTTTCTCTATTTGTTCTACTAAGTTATTCTTATTTGCATTATGCAAGACAGGAACTTTAATGCCTTATGTTATGTTCAGACATAAAAATGAAATACAAAAAATATAGTTTGTTTAGCGTGGACTAACAACAAACAAAATCCAAGTTGTACAAACCAGATCACCACTTACACAGGAGAACATACCAAAATCCTTAGCCCAATCGTCGTGACCAGTCTTCGTCCCTAAATACAGCTCACCACTCTCCAATACACTCACAATACACGACACTGTTTACGTAGGCAGTAGATACTTCTATTCAGGCTGGAGCACTCACACTCAGCGACCAACTTCCTGAATTGATTTATCGAATCCCGGCCGAACTCATTTGCGTAGTTCTGTGAACGCATTGAACTTGCAATGCATGTTCACGCCACTGCGGTGGGACCATTTTCCCTTACGGGCATCTATGGCCAATGAACAAAACAACTTTTCAGTTTTGAACTCTGTACAAAAGAAGAAAAACAGAAGGTCAAAAATGACTTTAGCCAACTGGAGCGCGCATTGCTTGTGCGAAAATTCAAAGTTTTTGTTTCAAGTCTCATTGCGCTGTTTCAGTTTTCTTACAACTTTCTACAGGCTTACTTACAGGCTTATATAGGGTGTTTATTTTATCGTTCGCCGAAGAGTGGGGCCGCGTCGCCCGGGCAGGCGAGGGCTTGGTCGCCGGGCGAAACGCTGACTCAACGCCTGTGCTGACACAGGGAAACTATTGCAGAAGTTGCTGAAAGCGGTGTCCTCCGGCTCGATTGCATTTCGGACATCTATGGCCGATCTTTAACAAAAGAAAACAAGCTCAGGAAAGTCAAGGGACACTTGGTGCGCTTTTGGCGTTGCTTAAAGCAATTTTCTTGCCAGTATTGGCGTTTAGCCCGCTTTGCTGTTTCGGGGTTACGTACTGCAACATATCTCTTGGGAACTTGTACGTGGCCGTGGGATCCGGCTCGTACAGTGCTAAATTTTTAATATACCATTATTTGATGAGTTTAATTTTGAATAGCGGTTGGAAGCTAAATTTTTAAAACGCTCTACAAACAGCGGTAGATAAAAGACTAGATGAAGCTTTGAAATTCTAATGTAACGTGGCGCACACAATGTTCAAAGCTTACCGCAAAAATCAAAGCTTACCGTTACGGAGGCTGCCTTCTCAGAACTGACGAAACATGAAAGAGCGCATATTTCAAACGCTCCAGCTCATCTGCAGCGCTTTATAGTGTTCTTAATAACAGAACAATTATTAATAACAGATTTTTGGAAAATTGCTAAAGTGCATTTTTGGGTGTCCTTTTCCTCCAACTACTTTAATATTGATGATACAGATTTGTTTCTTAACGAAGTCTGTCCCTTAAAGACGGATCTTTAAATACGTTCATTTTAAATTTGCCAAAAAATAGTCTTTTCCCTGTAATTTAACGCAAAATATAGGTAATTAATTTTTTCTCCGAAAAAAAAAATACTCAACTTTTTCCTTCAATTTTTTCACGGATATTGCATGTTAAAGCGCGGGTCCCATTTTCGTTGACCTCTCTGAATTATCGCAAATGGCAAATTTAGAAACAATGCGAGAAAGTGTGCGCTGTTGTAGCAGCGCTAGTTTGGAACTCGCAGGCGGTGGAGAAGGTGCGCGAGACGGTGCTGGACGTGGGGCCTCCGCCGTCGGCCGCCGCCGCCGCCGGCCCGCACTGCGCGTCGGGGTCGATGGGCGCGTGCCCGCACTTCGCGCCGCCGCCGCCCGTGCCCAGCGCCGTGCTGGCCGCGCACCGCCGCCGCCTGGGCAAGAAGCTGCTGGCGGCGGCGGAGGACGGCCGCGTGGACCACGTGCGCCGCCTGCTGGACGCCGGCGCAGACGTTGACTACGTGCACGGCGTGCAGGGCGGCGCGCTGCACCGCGCCGCCAAGGAAGGTGCCTGCTTGCCATCAGATACACTTACGCCTAGAGTCTTAAGCCTCAGAGTCTTATGCTCAGAGTCTTTAGCTCAGAGACTTATCCTCAAAGACTTTAGATTAGAGACTTATCCTCTGAGACTTATCCTCTGAGACTTATCCTCAGAGACTTTAGATTAGAGGCGAAAGCTCAGAATCTTTGGCTCAGAGACTTACGCCTAGAGACTTTAGCGCAGAGACTTACGCCTCAGAGTCTTATGCTCAGAGTCTTTAGCTCAGAGACTTATCCTCAGAGACTTTAGATTAGAGACGAAAGCTCAGACTCTTCGGCTCAGACTCTTACGCCTAGAGACTTTAGCGCAGTGACTTACGCCTAGAGATTTACGCCAAGAGGCTTTAGCTCAGAGACTTACGCCTAGAGACTTAAGCGCAGAGCCTTCAGCTTGGAGACGTGATCTCAGAGGCTTAACCTCAGATACTTTAGCTCAGATAGTTTTATCTCATACACTTATGCTCAGAGGCTTTAGCTCAGTGAATTTAGCTCAGAGGCTTACGCCCAGAGAACCCACCATCAAGAATGTACGAATGATTGATTTAGTATCACTTGGCTGTCTGGGCGTCGCCGCGTCCTAGCCACAGGTGCAGGTGCGACCGCCATTCTGGACCTTCCTCAGGGCGAAATGCAATTACCAATATCGATGTCATTATTATCGATTACCGATGCGACGAGATTATCGAAATGCGATAATCGCATTTCACCCTGTGAGAGGTCGGAGACTGGAGACCGAAACGTTGGCTTCAGTGCGTAGACGCGAATCTTCCGGGCAGCTAAGTAGTTAGTTAATGGCTCTGGCCGCGGAAGCCTACGCTTTTGTTTCAAGGTGTGTTTTTCTCCATGTTAAATGACCCACTCTGTTAGTATTTCGTGTTTCTGGCCGTGTTAGTCGTTGTAGTCATTAGTTCCGTGATTGTAGTGAAATTATTTCCGAGAACTTGTTGAACTTCTCCCCCACTGGTACCGTGAGATCCGTCGCCCGTTTATAATTCGACTTGCGAGATTTTCCCTCGTCAAGGTATCTACCCCAGCGACACACCGCTCCCATCAGCTCGCCAGCCACCTTCTATTCCCTAGTCCTGCTCCCGACCTCTTACATCCACACACTTACATGCACTACCACGCATGTGAGGATACCAGTCGAAAGCTTAGAGTTTGTTCCGGTCAGAGGAAATAGCCATGTGTAGGTTGTCCTCTGGCCTTACTTCTTTGTGGGAGAGAAACACTGCCATTTAGAGGGATGTAACACGCACTATACTAACGGGAATAATGACCACTCACACATGTGGGGAACCACCCCAGCCGGGACAAGCTCTAAGTTCTCGACTGTATCTCCAGGCGTGTCCTGTACTGTAGTGCGTGTGCGTGAGTAAGGGGTGAGGATAGGACAAGGAAGATGAAGGAAAGTTCGCGGATGGCCCGTTCCCAGTTTGTTAATGGTCTGCTCCGGCATTCGCCTGGTGCTGGTGGGAGAAGCGACGAAAAACTGCCTCTCTGAGTAGCCGACCGCTGGAATTCCCCTATCCAAAAGATAGCAATTTCTAAAAATGGATTTATTCCAACCACAATCAGTACAGAGGTAGACAAATTCAAGCCAGGTCCAAACAATTTTCCAGAAGATGTACCGAAGAATGTCCAAGTCACAATTTCCCGGGGAGATGTCCAAAATCGCAGCCGTTGTGCCGTTCACTGTTCCAAGAGAGAGAAAGTCCGTAACCGAAGCTGTGCCGTCGCACTTGTTCACAATCCTCTTATCACTTCACAATGTAGGCAGGCGCTTGACTGTCTCTCAGCTCGCCGGGCGCTGATTTTATAGTCGGCTCGGGCCGCGGGTCCGCTGGCCGGCTGTCAGGTACGGGTGCGCACGTCCGCTCCGGAGCCTGGTCGAGCGTGACGGCGCCGCATCGTCTGCTATCGCCGCCCTCTCTTGAGTGGCGCCGGAACTAATTTCCGGCGGCACTTTTAAAGGCACGCAGTCGGCCACAGCACTCTAAAGAACGCAGCTGAATCCGCCCTAGCTATATAGGTAGCGTCGACCGCTGTTGCTGTGTCGAAGGGCACGCGGACGTGATCGACCTGCTGGTGCAGCGCGGCGCGGCGGTGGACGAGCAGAACTACTACGGCTACACGGCGCTGCACATCGCCGCATACAACGACCGCAGCGGCGTCAGCACCGCCGTCCTGCTCGCCGCCAAGGCCAAGCTCGAGGTGAGTCGCCATCGACAGCACGCTCTGACTCACCCACACCAAAGACAGTAGTCTATGCACCTGCTGTACTTCGATTTAAACGTAGTGACACTTGAAGGACACAAGAAAACAGGGGTATATTGTCGTCCAATCAGGAGCTTCAATACCAAAACATCGTAACGAAGCTTCCGAATGGATGACAGTGTCCCCCTCTCGTCTAACTCGTGATCTTGAAGGGACACTGTTTTAATCGGAGGATAATGATGCACAAAAGAGAGAGGAGGATGATTGGGAGGAACAAAGGAAAGAGAGAGAGGGAGAGAAGAGGGAGCGTGAGAGACAGGGAAGGGGTAGAAGAGAGAGAGATAAGGATAAAGAAAGGGGAAAGAGAGGGAGAATAGAGAAAGTAAGATATGTAGGGAGAGAGAGAGCGAAAGAGAGAGAGAGAGTGAAGGAAAGAAATCAGGAGAGAGTAGAGAGTACGGAAGAGATGAAGAGAGTAAGAAAGGAAGAGGGACACAAAAATAAAGAAAAGAGGTATAGAGAGAGAGTGAGAGAAATAATACTTAAAATAGTTGACATAACGCAGACTCTTTTAGACGCAGTGTACCCTATCTTTACTCAGCACTGTACGTGCTCGAGCGCAACTAGAAACTATTGAAATTGATCTTGTGCTCAGAACTTCGTGCTCTGCAGCAAGGTCCCGTCTCCGCTCTTGTCGGTGCAAACCACTGAGATACAGAATAGAAAATATACACAATGTAAACTTCGATGCATTCTGTGCGTTAGATTCATGCTGTGTCTGTCTTATTGAAACTGTTGGCCAACTAGGACACCACTGTGTCATTTCCTGGACACTTCTGTGGCTATTTTTGCACGTTACTTCCCAATGTTAAATTTGATTTGTTGAGTATTCTATTAAATTTTTATTGTTTTATAGTTTATAGTGACTGTTAGTAAGAAGAAAATGGGACTGTAATATATGAGTATTAATGACTTGCTGTCTTTTTTTTTTTGCCAATTTCCCTCGCCGGAATCGGATTTAGCGACTCCAAAAACCTATAGAAAAAAATGGTCTGATCCCCAGACACGAACACAATTGTTTCTGGCTGTGTGAATGCCGTAGGTGCAGAACCGCTGTGGCGGCACCGCCCTGCACTACGCGGCGGAGGCGGGCAACGCGGCGGCGGTGCGCGCGCTCGTGGCGGCCGGCGCCAACACCGCGGCCAAGAACTACCTGGGCGACAGCCCGGCCGACCTGGCGCCGTCCGACTGCATCCGGGCGCTGCTGGCGCCGCGCACCGCCACGGGCTGCGACGGCACCAAGGGCTGCAGCCCCGGCTGCGTCGACGCCGCCCTCGGCGCCGCGGCCGGCGCGCGCCCCTGCGACAAGGGCGCCTGCGACCCCGACTGCGACAAGGAGGAGTGCGACAAGGGGAAGTGCGTCGACGTGTTCCACGGGAGAAGGCCCTGTCGAAAGAGCTGCGACAAAGAACGAATGCTCAAGCAGGAAGCCAGCGGCGGGGAAGACCTGAGCAAGGGATACGTTGATCAGAAAAGCGACTATCAAGAACTTTGTACGGAATGGAAGAACAACAAAGGAAGCGCCAAAGAAGAACGCGGCAAGAAAAAGGGAGAACGCAGACAAAGAAAAGACGGAGGAAGACGCGAAAAGAGGCGACGAGAACAAGATGATGATTCACCTCTTTCTAAAACAGAAAGACACCCGCCAAGTAAAGCCAATAAGAAAAATCGAGATGCGGCAGAGCAAAACAGAAAAAGAAACTATAAAGACGAGGATAGTGATCGTAAAAGACATATCAACTCTAAAGGAGGGGGTAAAGCAAAAAAGGAACAAAGATCAAGGAAACAAGAGGAAAGGGGAGAGAATAAGTTTCAAAGAAAAAAGTGATTAGGCAAGGATCCGCGTAAGACGATGACGTAAAAAGAAAACCCCAAAAGAAGACGAAATGGCGTAATAGAAACTAGATTAAATTTGTGCAATGCTTCCTCCCACATATTGAGATTCTGCCTCACTAAATGAAGTAAAACTCTATCTAGACGAGTAATATTGAATCCGGTATTATATATATGGTTAAAATGTGATAGTGTTACGAATAAATATTAAGTCAGAAATTATTAATTGTATGCTGTATATTGTCAACGGATATTTAATTGTTAAGAGGCACAGTTTGTACAATATCTATCACATATGAGGTGACAAATATTGTACAGTGTTGATTATTTCTCCCGAATTAGATTTTCCTTCGTTTAATCTACAGAGAAAATGTTGAAACAATTCGTTGTTTTGGACTATTTTAGTAAATTTATGCTTTCATCATATCAACTGACAGATGTGTGTTTCACAAGTTACCAGCATAGCTGATGGAATTAGAACAAAACACCAATTTTTCCGCAAAAGCTGTAACGGCAGTGTCAATTAGTGATTAAATTGAGATAAAACATTATTATTTCATTTATTATTCATTGCACTCAGATCTAACAAGTTAATCTTCTAATGTGTTCTAAAAATCAGGATATTTTAACTTTTAATGGATGTATTTTCCAATAATTGATGGTTAACAATGATGAATATATTCACTTGACCAACACTAAGTGCAATTTCTTTAAATGATCATTGTACCAAAGCTTTACCACGCTATGTCCATACTAAGTAAATAATATTCATAGAATTAATAATCTTCAGAAAGTACAATAAATGTTCTAAAACTCGAAAATATGAAGAATATTTCAAAATTTGTTCGCTTGCTTGGTTTGTCTAATATTGATTTTTAATACATCATTTTCATTAAAGAAAGTACAATTATTTACCTTTTCTCAATTTTATGTAACCTTAGTACTGGTAATCAGATGAAAATTAGGAATACCATATATTCTCAAGGGGGAAAAAAAGATGCAAGGAAACGTTTTAGAGAAATAAATTAGTGCTTTTACACAGATTTTAAGATACGTTTCATTTCTTGTCCGCAAAATCCTCTGATATTTTTGAATGATATCGGTCTACTTTTGAATGATTTCCGCTCAAACAGTAGTGGTCATCAAGCAGAAATGGTTCAGGTCAACATTTGTTGCCACTGCAATGTTTCTGACCCAAAGAGGTGGATTCCGAGATCAATCGGTGGCGGATTTTCGACACTAGCTAGAATAGTAGGTAAAATTCAGACACTGTCTAGAAGAGAATTCAAGAGGTTTGCTGCTCTGATTTTTATGGTGTCTCTGATAAATATCAAGAGAATGATGGAGCATTAACCTTATTCTAGTCCGCCTGTTCGCCTACTTCCCCTAGACATACACGCACTGACAAATGCACGACAATATCACACTATTGGTAAACCAGTCGGATGCTGCCTCGGCTAGGGTGGTACCCTGCTGTAGAGGGAAACCACACAACCCACCAGTATGGTCGGCGTTCGATCTCACGTTCCAAAAGGGAGCAAACCAACATATATATATATATATATATATATATATATATATATATTATTTATTTAAGACCCGCGCCGCCGTTAGGAGCAGCCGGAAATGCCGTTTCCGCTGAACCTGTGTAAGAGCTGCTTAGCGCGCCGGGGGAGAGGAGGAAGATGCGCCTCCTAATTTTCCCCGACCACGAGCCGTCCGTCGCTGGAGCCCGACGATTCCGACCCGCAGGCGACGGACCGCGGCGCAAGACGAGGTGAGCGCTTTTCCAAAACCCCCACACTCTGTCTCTCGGTAGCATAGGCAGACATGTCGCTACTTTTGTGCACTTCCCTAGCTCATCAGACGAATTGAAATCGAAACCTAAACTGGATGAGATAACATAGACGTAAATCAAGAGAATTTGCTCGATTTTGCGAAGCCTAGTTTCGAGGAAACGCTTTCGCCGAAATACGTTGTCCCGAACGACGAACTTTGTCGGAGAATTTTCTGATCCAAAGCCTTTGGAAAAGCCAAAGGAAATCCTTTGGGGCTTTGAACGTAATTAGCAAAGTGGGTGTCCAAATGTTGCCCAGTTTACTGTAGCTGATTTCGAACCATTCATTTTTCTTCAGCAATGCGAAGAAGCTATAGAACGATAAATTGAAGCTTGTTCTTCTAAAGATTGTCAAAATCCAAAGAACAAAAGGCGAGAACGAAAAGTAATGCCTAACTTCGTGGATACTAGATATTTCGATAGTTTTCCAAAACACCCACACTCTGTCCTTGGGTAGCACAGGCCGCAATGTCGCAGTTCCCACGTCGATAAGACGAAGGTGAAACTGGAAAAGATAGCACAGGAGTAGAACTAATGAAACTGTTTGATTTTGCATTAGTATAGTGTCGAGCAAATGTTCTCGGCCGGAATCAGTTGCCCCGAACGGCAAAGTTTGTAGAGGAGGTTTCTGATCTACCGAACCCAAGGCTTTTTTTCTTTAGCTTCCAAAAATATTTCAGTTTTGAATTTAACATTTGAAAATAAAATGCTTTGATTCCGACTTGGGTTTCAATCAGTTCCAAAAGGTTTGTCCATCATTTAATTATAAATAATATTCTGTAGACACATTCATGCGGTAACGCGATCCATTAACTACTGGCATGGTAACGCGCGGTATGTCTGAATTGGAATTACAGCATACTTGGCCGGGTTGAGTTTACCTTTCATCACACATATTTAGAAACTGAGACGATTGTCATGGAAAGCGACTTCTCTATATTTAACCTGACCGCGAATCAAATCCGAGATCGCATCGTTGAAAGCTAGCACACTGTTCATGAGCCCGCCAGGCCAGTTGACTCCACTCTAGTCTTTCAATTCAGTATTCATGTCACCTTGGACTTATATATAAAATATAGATGCTATGCTAGACCATGGGCACCGAAGGCTAATATCGGATTTGCCTCGACGACGTGAAATTAAACGAGACCATTGTCCCCAATTATGATTCGCCGATTGCAGTAAACAAAATGTTATGCATATTCCAAGAGACATGCTTATTTTTGGCAGTGGATTTCACTTCTTCATATTGGTAATTTGCGATTCATTCAGATGATTTATCTATCACATTCTTAGGTAAGTATGAAAACGGTACTCGTGAGAACTTCACAACTCTGGCGCACCAATGCGTGGAAACGCAAATCACCGCCTTTAATTGAAAAGGTCCTCACCCCACACGTGGCTGATATCTTGATTTCCTCACAGAATTCCAACAGCACCTAAAAGATGTAAAGGAGTTATGTAAGTGCCTGTTAATAACATGCATTTAGAAAAATCCCGATTTTGTAAGAGTTAAATTTCTGAGATACGTTATTGACGTCAAAGAGATGAGAATCAATCCAGAGGGGGTGCAATCAATTGAGAAAATCCAACCGCCCCGCAATTTAAAGCAGGTAAGGGGGATTACTAATTACTAAGTGTATGTAACTAAAAGTCTCGTTTTACATCTGGTTACATAACGCTCGCAGCTCCTGTAGTGTAACTAAGGTGAAAGAGTGAGAAATGGGTGAGGACGTAAGAGAAAGAAGTCGCGTTCGCCAGATTAAAGAGCGCATTCAAAGAAACGTTTTTAATTCTCCACTGAGGTTTTAAAAATACGTTTCATCTCCGACGGATGTCGAGTTGGGCTGTATCTAATTTCAAACAAAATTAATCCTCTCTTAATTTATCAGGGCCCGGCAATAAGAGTTTTTCGTCGTATAAATGTCCGTTTTCCAGCGCAGGATTACAATACTTTCTCTTCTTTCAATGTAAGGGTGAGAATGTAAAAGGGGAGGAGGGCCAAGAGAAACTTGCGTGTGGCGGTCCGGGACGTGCTAGCCCCTGAGCACTGGTATTTCTTTGAGACCAAGAATCTTTGCGGTAATATGGGCCGTACAGGAACTGTGGGAATACCTATTTCACCGGAAATTCATGATTATCACTAATCAGCAATCATTGAGTTTCCTAAACAAATGCCACCTTCTTCATTGGTTCATTTGGCGTAAACGGAATTTGAACGAATCTCGAGATGCGGCCCTCGAAACTACGAACGTTGTTATAGATGGAAAAACTGGAAGTGTATTCAACTTTTCTAATTGGTTAAACTTTCACAATCATGTAAAATGTTTAAAAATGTATTAATATCACATGTAAAAAAATAACATTTGTTATTCGAAATCATTTCAAAGATGTAGAAATTTGTGAAACCAGACTTCAATAAAAAAGAATATTTTTTGAAAGACAATCCCCTTTCCCTACCATAAAAAATCGTTCTTCAAAGCACAGCTGCAGCAGCCGCGTTATAACAGCAGCAATGGCAGTGCATTGAGATACCGCTTCCGGAGGTCAGTGTTTTGACCCACGGATGTATAAAGTTCGGCCCCAACGATTGAGTTTTGCTCAGAGCTCTTGTCACATCCCAGACTATCAACATCATTTCGCAGTCAGGAGCACTGAAAGGTGTGCAACAGACGTTTAACTGTAGGCCTCAGCGAATTTTCCGCTGTGTGTATGTTTGTGTGTGTACGAGAGAGAGAGAGAGAGAGAGAGAGAGAGAGAGAGAGAGAGAGAGAGAAAGAGAGAGATATAGAGAGAGCGAGAGCGAGAGCGAGAGAGCGAGAGCGAGAGAGCAAGAGAGTATGTGCGCGTGGGTGCCTGTGTTCGAACGTAAGTACGTGTAAATACGTGATATTTTATTTTATTAACAAGTATTTAGCAAAATCATTAGGAGTCATTTTCTCTGTGTGGGTGGTGTAAGAGACATTATACTGCTATGACCTTTATGAACGTCCATAATGGTATATACGAGTTATAAAGATATTTTACCGCTACAAAAGCATAAAGGTACTTTAAAGAAGTATGAAAATAACGACATTAGAGCAGTATTTTCAATACATTTTTCGGGCCCTGAATCCAAGATACTTAGAACATCACATTCATTGGCACAAAGTGAACATCTCCAACCCATCTACATGGCCTACAAGTCTGTGAAATTTATTCTGAGTCAATTGACCCATCACATTCATTGGCACAAAGTGATCATCTTCCACCCTCTTTGCATGCCCTTGAAGTTTGCAACAATTATCCTGCGAAACCCTACTCCTACGTATCCTAGAAATTTGTATAACATTTATTCTGACACCTGGGCTATCATATTTGCTTAGCATAAAGCTATCATAAGCGACTCCCTTTGCGTCCTAGAAGTTTGTAACATTTACTCGGAGACTACGTAATAGATAGATAATACAACTTTAGAACATTTTCCAAGCTGCTTCCTTTATTCCCTCTCCACAAAACGGGCTACAGCTGCCCACGTAACAGGCCCAGTTGGTAGCCCCGCGCCCCCCGCCCTCAAAGGGCCTTGGAGCGCGCTGTGTCGCTGCGGGGCGCGGCCGACGGGTAGCCGTGGACGCTGTTGATGTGCCGGATCAAGTAGCGGATGCTGGAGAACTGCGCGTCGCACTCCTGGCACTTGACGGGCTCCTGCTCGATGTGCGTGAAGAGGTGCTCCGTGAGCGCGTGCGGGATGGTGGTCATGAAGTCGCACTTGGTGCACCGGTACACCTGCACGTCCGTGTGCGACTGGATGTGGCTCTTGAGCACGCACAGCCACGGGAAGACCTTGTGGCACACCGGGCAGATGTAGCCCTTGGTGTTGTGGCGGCGGGCAGACGACCGGTGGGCTGAGCCCTTGCTCTCCCCTGCGCATAAACATTATCAACAACAATTGTAAGCTTCCGCGGCTCGAATCCATAAATTCTTGGCTCTCCAGGAGACGCCGCGTCGTTGGCTGGGAGGCCGGCGTGTCGCCTGAAATATCGCAGGCTTCCTCTCGTCACTGCCTGCGACATGTGGGGCGAAACGTCGGCCTCCCTGTCAACGACGCGGCGTCTCCCGGATAGCCGAGAATTAATTATCAACAACAATTCAAGCCTTTAGTTTTTTTCAAGACTTTAATATCGACACAACACAGAGGAACGAAAAGTCACTCATTTTTACAGCCGGCGCCCGTTATGTTTTTACAGACCGTCTCCATTAAGATAAATCGAAACAAATGAGTTGTAGCTAAAGATGGCGGATGATTACTCCAATCCAAAGAAAAAATATTTTTCAATTTTTTTCTTGTAATAAAGTGATTTTACAAAACGGATTGAACGTCACACGGCCGATAACACTTGCAACAGTCACACAGCAGCAACATTGCAGGTTTACAAACTTAAACAGCATTATTTTTGTATATCCGCATAATTGTTATGGGTAAAAGGGCTTAGTGTAACGAAAATTCTCAACAACGGATAGGTCAGGCTGAAGGGTTGCAACGTGGGCTATTCAGAAAAAGTGCGAGATATCACACAATACGACACACATTACCGTACTTTACCAACATTCAAGAATAATCATACGTACAAAGAATTCAAATTTGTTGTCAACCTTCCAAAATGATGTATGCAGAAAAGAGTGTACAGCTATACACTTTTATTCCACAATTTAAGGGTGACACTAATGTTTCTCAAATCCGTGTTTTTCCAAACCAATTGCAGAAAGTGCAATCGTTTTCTCAGACTGCCGATCATTAAGATATCTGAATTCCATACAGGAGGTAGTTTTCGGTGATCACGACCCTTATTACGAATGTTTATTACTGATTAGTAATATTGCCATAAAACGTTTTACTATTGGGGAATTCTCAAATGTCCATAATTTAGATGTTCTCTACTGAAAGTTGTCTTTATCGCTGTATTATGTTCGTGAAAAATAATAACGAGCTTCTGAAGATACACACGGGCTATCTCTCGGAATCTATCGGTATTAATATGGTCGCACCTCTAAATCTTCTGAAATTGATTGGGTTGAACATTTAAACGTGTCTTTATTAATCATTTAATTATTTATAACTAATGAAGTTGAAATAGGAATATTTCGAAGAAAAATAGCACGCGAAGTAAATATGAATTTTGGAACGCATTAATTCGTTGTTTTCCGATCGCAGCGCATGGGTAGCCATCCCGCATTTTCAATATTTCGTAATTATTGAGAGCCGCAGTGGTGCCCAGAGGGTAACAACTTGCCCCAGGCTTTGATTCAATTGGAACGGCATTTTTTTTCATTTCATACATATAAAAATGTATTTTCTTCTAACCCAAATTAAGCCTCGCAGAGGGATATCGCGGCCACGTAGGTGGTCACGATCTTTGACGGAGAGTTGTAGACGGACCCTGAGTTTCACAGAGCAACTCATATTGTTGTCTTAAAGATGCAGGCAGTAAGTAGGTACATGCTAAGCCCCGTGGTGGTGAGCTAGCCCAGTAACCCACCAGTTGAATTAACGGCGCCTACCCGTAGACTGGATTGGGCTAAAGACGTTCGTATGAATGCTCCGAATTATTTATTTAGACGTCCAGACATGGAAACGCCCCCCCCCCCATCGCATAGCCGAAGTCTCTAGTATCATTATCTTTGGTATCATCTCTGATATCAAGTCTCTGGTATCATCAGTTACGGTATACAGTCTCTGGTATCATCATCGATAGCTTCAATGTGGAGGCAGTGAGGAGACCCCAAGGGGCAAAGGGGTCCCAAGGACCTTAGTTCGGGTGCCCCCTATTGAGTTCTCGGCTTCGTTGTGTCAGTGGCAAGATACTCTGGGTAAAGACGTCCCGTCGCATATAAGTGACGCATAGTTTAGTCTCCTGCACTCCCCTCAATAGCTAGAAGCTCTGAGTTGGTAGGACAGCCCCACCCATGCATTGATAGAGGGGTTGTCGTGAAGGTACATTGGGTTTCTGCGGGATCCGGATACCAGCCTGTGCGTCGGCGGGGGGGTGGGATAAATGCCATAGGTGCCCACCCCGCAGACGTGCACCCTGTGGTAGAACGTGAGTTTTGTGTGGAGTGGTAGCCCACGCAGGTAAAACGCTAACCCAAATCAACAACTATAACATTGGAAAATACAGAGATCAGTTATGTTATGTGTTGCTATTATTCGGTGTAAAGGGGCCCCGCGGATCTACTGCTCTTGTTTTCTCTGAGCCTCCCTAGAGAGCAGCTCCAACGTTTGAGATTCCGAGCCTCCACTATTCACTTCTGAGACATCACTCGTGCCAACCAAACGTCATCAAGTTCTCTACTACAGAAGAGGAGGGGTGGTGGGACCTTCGAGGGGCGGCAGGGGGCGCCTCTTCTTCCTCTCGCTGCCGGAGGCCGCGGTGGAGTCGGCGGTGGCGGAGGCGGAGGCGGAGGCGGAGGCGGAGGCGGGCGCCCGGGGGCCCTTGGCGGGCTCCTGCGGCGGCGCGGGGGCGGGGTGCTGCTCCTTCTCCTGCAGGGAGCGAAGCACCGACTGCATCTTCTGCAGCAAGCCTTCGTCCGCCACCACACTCGTGGAGCCTGCAAGCGCAAGGCGTCGGCGGAGCAATAATGGAGCAGATTGGTTTACACAGCGAAATTATCGTTACAAAAATCTACCGATGTGAAGTTATTAACTGTTTTCACCCGCAGGGCCATGGCAATTAGCATGCCAAAATTATTCTTATGAGATTAATAGCAATCAAATGATTATAGATGAAAATCTGCAACTTTTTTCAGACTATAAGTCGATTGGTTGATAATAGCAAAGTGACTGGGAGACTTCGTTGGTTTTCATACGACGCCAAATATACTATACCGTTGTAATTTATTGTACAATATTTTTTTTCTTTTCTCTTTAGAATCCATGATCCTATTCGGATTTTATGTGAGAATAGACCAAATGTACAATGATAAAACCTTTTCTGAAAACCCCTAACCGTTTCTACAAATACTCTAGTAATAATGATACGTGATATTATACCGATGAGAGCACGTCCACAATTTGTTTTCTGATTGGCTGAGATCAATCCTATCCTGTTACCCTAATATAACAGTCCTGTAAATTATCTCTATGCGTTTGTTCTCTAGTAAATTGAAGGGATTCTTGGGAAAAAAGGCAAGTCCAAAAATCCAATTATTGAGAATGACAAAAACCCGTCCACGATCCTAGCTCGCCTATTTTCTTTGCTCGTTTTCTTTGAGTCTAATGCACTTTAGGTGGAGTCGATATTATATTCTGATGCATAAAAGTTCATGCTGTAAGGTGGCATCGTTAACTCCATTTTCTAAATTTTGGACTAATGCTGTTTTTTTTTTGTTTAGAAACCCTTCAACTGACAACATCAGTTTCAGAAAAGTGCCGACGTTGTTTTACGGGCTTTAATCCCGGCGCTCTTTACTGTGGTAGTATTGGTACAATGTGCCTTAAGGCCGTAACGTGCTACTAATGCTTTGATGTGCTAATAATGTCTCAATGTGCTAGTAATGCTTCAATGTGCTAGTAAGACTGTAAAGTGCTACTAATGCTTCAATGTGATAATAATGATTCAAAGTGCTAGAAATGCTTCAGTGTGCTAGTGCTACTTCAATGTGCTACTAAAGCTTGAATGTGCTAGAAATATTTGAATGTGCTAGTAATACTTCAATGTTCTAGCAAATATTTAATGAGCTTCAATTGCTGGGAATATTTCAATGAGGTGGGAATGCTTCAATGTGCTGGAAATGTTTCAATGGGCTAGTGAAGCTTCAATGTGTTATTCATGCTTCAATGTGCTAAAATGCTTCAAAGTGCCAGTTATTTTTCACTGTAAAACCATTCCGGCAAACCCCTTACCTTTTCTACAAACACTCGAGTAATAATGATACATGTTATTACACCGATGAGATCCATAATTTGTTTTCTGATTGATGGAGATCAATTCCATCTTCTTACTCTAATATAAAAATCCGGTAAATTGTCTCTATGCATTTGCTCTCTAGTGAATTGAACGCTACTTCAATTTGTTCTCTAGTAACGCTTCACCGCCGAGCACCGTCATCTCACCCTTCCGCCGATGCGCGTTCATGTGCCGCTTGAGGTGCGCGGACCAGAGGAAGATCTTGTGGCAGTCGGGGCACACGTACTTCCGGGCCTTGGCGTGCGCGTGGGCGTGGGCGTGGGCGGGCGCGGGGCGGTGCGGGGGCGAGAAGGTGGCGTCGCGCACCGCGACGGCCAGCGCGCTCGA
>BOPP01000373.1:468750-487118 GCA_017312745.1 Gryllus bimaculatus | reverse complement strand
GGGCGGGGCTGGCGGGAGCGGAGGGCGAGCCGCGGCTGTGCTTCCGCTGGCGCGGAGACTTCCGGTGCGCGGGGGCGGGGACGGCGGCGCAGCGCGGGGGGACGGCGACCAGTCCGCCTAGACGCACCGCACGCGCGCGGGGGGGGGGCGCTTAATAAGAGACGCTAGCGCAGTTGCATCAGTAGGACACGACGGCCACCAATCGCAGGCTCAGGACCTGGGAACTCTCCATCGAAATCGGAGACAAAGCTAGAAAGAGCTACTAGAGGAGGCAGTGGTATCGTCGGGTACAGCCGTAGGGTAGGCTCGGCAATTTCCGCACATTGGCTAATTTGTGAGTAATACGAAAAATGTCTTCTAAATGCTTAATTATTTATAATATATACATATAAGAAACCGCTGAAGAAACCGTCAACATTGGCGAGATATAGTGTAATATTCGCGCCTGCCTGCGCTCCGTGAACCCACGCAGAAGCCACGCACGTTTTACGTTCTTACTTTAGTTTCTGAAAGATAGTGCTACAGGACTACGCCACTGTAATGGTCTCCACTGCGGTATAAGGGAGTTGAAAAACCTTGCGTAGGCCGCGAACAACGCTACCAACTAAATCACATCATACATTATTGATAGTAACGCACCCAAAGGGGGCTCATGGCGCTTCATCCCCCCCTCCCCCTCCAGAATATAATGAAAAATTCACAAATATAGTTTTTACTAATGATGAACAGTAACGAAAATTATTCCCTATCTTAATTTAATCTGATATAAATAACTATAAGTCAACAAGTGATTATTTTTTATTCGACATAAGTAAAAAAATTCGTGTCAAGTCGGCTAGACACTGCAGCAACAGTGCCTCCTATAGAAAGAAAAATTCTGGTTGCGCGACTGGTTATCAAACAACTTACAGGTAAATGAGTAATAGGAAACTACTGAATAATATCTTTGTAAGTTAATAATATTGGTAATACTTCTTACCCTAATATCAAACATGTTTATTGTTGCATGACGAATGGTATCAAATTCTACCAGAAAATAAAAGAATCTCGATCATATAGATTTTCTCAGAATCATGACTCAAAATATTATAATAATCATAGCTACATATGTCTCAGTGTCGTATAACCGTAACAGAAAAAAACGGAATTTACATATTTGCTCTTAGATGAAAACAAGCAAGAAACAAGAATTCGTATTTTATTAGTAAAATACTACGGAGTGAACAGCAACAATAAATAATTCCACGTTACTAACCTTTCGTTAATATCAGTTTCATATCTGTACTTTTTCCATTCTAAAATATTTAGCGTTAAATGAATAACTTTTTCTTTGCCAAATTAGGAAGTACTATGCTCGTATCTTCATTTTTTTCGGTAACAAGGATACTCAAGAAACGTAATTGTTATTATTTCTCGTGCTATATAAGTGAAAATCAAATCAAGAAATATAAAATATTTTAATTTACTTTATACTTTGCGAAGTAACTACGAGTGAGTCTTCCAAACAATTTATCTACAAGCACTTTAAGAATATCTACAAAAGTTTTGACCTCTTTCTCCGTATGTTGTAATGTTTATCATTCCATTAAATTTTGCCTTCATTTCTTGACAACACTTTTTTATTTACAAACTTTTGTTTCCGTTTCCATTATTTCCCTGAATCCGCGTAAAATGTCACAGATATTTAAATGTAATGTACTCCTGCATCTGATATCCTAAACAACAGGAATTTCATTTCCATTCAGAGTTGAAAGGGTCAATATACTACAAACAATTACAAAAGAGAATGTAAAATATTTTATGTCACCTATGCTGAATGTTGGGTTTGTACAATTGCGCTACAAAGCAACACACCAGATTCATTATCTGCATATATTTAAGTTTATATTTTAATCGTTTTACACTTTTACTTACGTTTTTACTCACGAACATAACCAATAAAATAGTTTATCCTCTTACTTGTGCTTCTCCTTATTGCGAATGAACATTGTTTATCAAAAATAATTATTAATAAGAACCATCACTTTAAATGTTAAATAATTTTGTGTACGATTGAATATTTTCAAAAATCCAGTCCAGTATTCGTACACTAGATATGTAAGCTAGAGTGCATGTTGTTGTTTCTATAGAAACATAATAAAAACTTCCCTGAATGCATGATCAGACACTTGTTCTTAATTTTCAATTTTCTTCAAGTAATATATACCTATTTACGAAATACATATTACCAGAGGCTGTAGAAAACAAGAGCTAATTTTATTAAAAATAGTGATAGTTCATAACTTCATTGATTTCTTTTCTACTTCCCAATTAAAAGCGATTGAGGAAGGGACATATTATACTCACCGGAACACATTGCACACAAACCGTGTATTATATCTGCACGTTTTCTTGAGCCCCGGAGTATTTACCCCCACTCCTTTCCCAGTATTAGTTGCATTAAGAATAAATTATAGTGATGGGTGTTGTAGACAAAATCTGATGACGAGGAATGTTCGCTCTCGTATTCAAAAGCTATTTTGCATGGAATGATGACCAACAAATTCGAGAAAAATTCCTTCTGTTAAAATAACCAGACTCCCCACTCCTCTCGCATCTAGCGAAGCGAAGGCTCAAGAAAACGTGCGCGGATAATGTTTTTTCCCCGTGTCCTACATTCAAGATCACAAAACGTCAAGGTTTCTAATCTTCGAACCAGGAAACAGTCGAAAGATTTTGTATATCTTCGCAAAACATTTTCCGAATAAAATTTATGAGATAGTAATATGAAATTATGAATTAATTATAGAAGTGTCTTGAAACTTTTGTTAGTGAAAAGCTCAGTTTGTATGTTTTTTTGTTGATTCAGCTATTCGCCATCGCATCCCTCCCTCCTAATCTCGGCATGCTCCCAAGAACGTCAGTCACTCGACTGTCGGTAGTACATTTCGTTCTGGGGAACCCTGTAGGGCGTTCACTGACATGTTTATGCGAAGCTCTGTAGAAATGTTGCGTAGCGCTCAAAAGCGAATTACGACCATTCAAGTCTCAAGTAGGTTAAGCAGCAAATGTTTAAATTATTAATAACGCGCAAGCAAATAGACAGTAAGATATCTGCAATCGAATTTAAATAAAATGTTCAACTAATAGTTGTGAATTTTTTTTTCTACTGCATGGCTTGAGCCTAGTCTAGTCCGTTCCGGCTTCTGTCGGGTTGAGCCTCGCAGGTCCATGAATTGAGCTGCTCCTTCTAGTCTAAAAATTAGTCTATGGTCAGCTAATATGAAGATACTTCCGGAAATTTTAACCTAGAGATTGCGCTAAAAGCGGCACGCAATATTCCTGAAGCCAGAAAAAGTAAGTTCGTTGAGGCAACCGACTGTCGATAGGGGTGACATTGAGAGCGCGCCCAGAGCAAGCTTTTGGATCTAACCCGACCCTTGCCAGCAGTGTCTCGCTGGCACTAACGCGGAAATATGGTTTCCCAGAGATGGACTGGGCACTCAAAACCGTATAGGATGTTATCTTTTTTCTCTTCATTGCACAATTATACATTCATAATGTCTCAAAAAATAGGGAAAATTTATAACAATAATAATAATAATAATAATAATAATAATAATAGTAGTAGTAGTAAAGGATAGTGGGTGTCCTGATTAATTATTCTTCCTTCAGCAGATTTATTTTATTTGAGACAATCAATCTTCTGTTCTTAAATATTATTTTATTGCTTACTAGCCAATTATTGGGTGTTGACCTGATATTTACTTCTCATAAATCATCTATTAAGCAGCCACAGGGCTCATGACAATAGATTTGACGTGTCATTTACGATTTTCACAAAATCAAAGATTCATATAAAAGAAAACCATTCGAGGAAACAGAAAAAGGAAACTATCCTATGAATATTCCTAAGACACATTAGAACTGCGCTGCTTTAGCAAAGATTCGTTAATCGATAATCACAGACACGAGCTTAGTCGTTTGGTCGTTTCGCCTTTCGACGCGCCAACAGCTCAGGTCGGGAGTCCCGTAAGTATAGAGCATGTTTGTATCAATAGTTGTGGCGGTATTCTTCTCCTTGTGAAAATCGAGATCAGGCGCCGACCTAAACGTCGACGGTTTTCCTCATCCACGTATCTCCCAACAGAGTGACTCCGCCCCAGACTGGACAAGCTCTAATCTCCCGACTGAGCTCCCGACATGTGAAACAGTGTAGTGCGTGCGAGTGTAACGGTGTGGGAGAAAGGGTAATATGAGAGGGCAATAGAAGTAAGAGGAAAGAAAGATCACGTGCGGTTCATTGCTCTTTGAATTGGATTGAATTATATTTTACGTGGCGAGGCTCAGGCCATGAGGCCTGTTCTTCCACCTGACCACGCAAATTTCGTTACGCTTCTAACACCAACCAACGGAGAAATGAGGTATTTCTTAGGCGACAATACAGACGATTTAAACTTTGCTCAGTGTCTTCCTTTAAGCTTGAGAATCATTTACATGCAGAGAATCTACTAACATGGGACAGCCGGCTTCACCTCTCTTCCGAAGGAAGGCGTACGAAGGATTTTTCCGCCCTAAAATTCCACGGCTTCCATCGGATTTGAAACCGCGAACTTGGGAATATCGGCCCTTTGTTAGGGAACTTCGCCAGCTGGTTTCCGATCAGATCGGCCACTAGAATTCTCCTCGAGACAGCGGCTAAGCTCAACTTATCTATATAGCTAGTGTTGAGAACACGGTGGGTCTCAGACGGAAGGATCTCCCGATCAGATGCACTGCAGTGACATCAATTGTGTCACCTAAGCAGGTCGTTTTCATGGAGCAAATTGCCCATTCACAACCTGAGCAGCAAGCTAAGAAAAAAATAAACAACGTATAATCAAAAGCTGGTTTATTTCCTCCTCGATGTCTCAGGCATTTCGGTGGAACAGGTGTCAGGACCCCTCAGTTCGCAGGGCGGTATCTGCCCTCTGGGCGATGCGGTAGGGAGTGCGTGACGCCGCGTTCGGGGGCGCAGCGTATGGGGCTGGTGTGCTTCTTTTCTATTGGCTGGTCGTGTGCCTTAGCTAACTGCCTGAACAGACTCTTGGTTGCCGTCAAGTCCGACACGCACTCTTCACACGCGAACGGCCGATGCTGGCCGTCCAGCGGGGAGGTTTGCACGCAAACGTTGAACTGGTTGGTGTCAAACTCCGACTCCAGTTGCCTGAAAGACCGAAACAACAGTAACATACAGGATGTCCAGGAAGGAAACAACAAAACGTTTAAAGTAAGGTCTTAAGTCAATTGTGAACATATTTTGTCTAATAAACTCCTTCAATATTTCGAATGGTTGGGCAACACTCAAAGGTTGGTTTGAAAAGTTACTTTCTATGCCAAATTTGATTTTCAGAAATGTATAAACAATCATTTTCCGGTCTTCGTTGCAGTAATACAACGCAAAACTGAGGATTCATTTCCCGGTCAGCGCCGTGTTAGATCGAGGCCCTGGTAAAAGAGCGGGGGCACCTGCGCTTAAACAACCCTATGAAATATCACGACGGAAGAGTTGCCGATTCAGTTTCTTGACAGCGATGCAGTATTACGACGCAAAACTGACGATTCATTTCCCGGACAGCGCTGTGTTTGAGTCCTGGTAAAAGAGCGGGGGCACCTGGGTCGAAACAATCCCAACGCAATATCACGACGAAAGTGTTTCTCCGATTCTTTCCGGCCAGCCCGACGGTTTCTGAGCATGGTTGGCTGACCTGGACGGGCGCTCGGCGGAGCGCGAGTGGCGCGGGCGCGTGACGACACGCGTGCACGGCACGGCGTCGCAGTCCTTGGCGCGCGGCCTGTGCGCCGCCTGGTGGCGCTGCAGCTCGGCCGCCTTGCGCGTCATAAAGCCGCACACGCCACACCGGAACACGCGCACGCCCTTGTGCGTCTGCAGGTGCTTCTTGAGGATGCACAGCCACGGGAACGACTTGAAGCACACCGGGCACACGTGCTTGCGCTCCGGCGACTCCGACCTGCCTCCAAGCACGAAGCACAAAACCCTCAACGAAGTTAGTTAGTTAGTTAGATGGTTAGTTAGTTTGTTTGCTTGTTTGCTTGTTTGCTTGTTTGCTTGTTTGCTTGTTTGCTTGTTTGCTTGTTTGCTTGTTTGTTTGTTTATTTATTATGTCAAAAAAGTTAAAAGCTGTGTGTGGCGTGCTATGGGGAGAAGTTCATTTGGAGTTACATTCACATTTACGATGTTATTTGTATCATGTAGAATGTCGGGACGGCCCTGGCTGGCTCATGAACAGAGTGCTAGCTTTCAACGATGCGATGTAATGAGAGGTAAACTCAACCCGGCCAAGTATGCTAGACACGGTGAAGGGAATATATTATGATTGGTAAATATCTCCCTTACCCCTGGCGTGAATAATAAATAAAAACATGGCCAAGGCCTGGACACACCAGAATAATTTTTCTCAACCAAATACGTTCTTTATTGCAACTAACATTTGTCTTACATTTAATAAATCAATTCGCAATTACTAAGATTTTTGCTTTTCATGTAAACTTCAACTTCATTCAATCCGCTAATCATGGATTTGAGAACCCTATTAGTTCCTGTCAATCCAACTTCTCTTAAAATTTTGAGTTTTTATACAGTCGTCTACCAAATGCCACACTTATCGGCATTCGCCACCACACTCGCATATTACAACAGGCAGGGAAGAGATTAGATGGTGGACGTTCGTCGCTCGCCTCGCCTAGTAATACACATCATACTCAGGCATTAATATCTATTATATCAAGTTTTATTTAGTCATTTTTCGACGAGTAATGCGACAATGCATTTTGATTTCTTGTTCTTTCGATTTTGATAATCTTTAGAAGAACAAGCTTCAATTTATCGTTCTATAGCTTCTTCACATTACTGAAGAGAAATGAATGGTTCGAAATCGGCTACAGTAAACTGGGCATCATCTGGACACTCACTTTGCTAATTACGTTCAAAGCCCCAAATGATTTCCTTTGGCTTCTCCAAAGGCTTTGGATCAGAAACTTCTCCGACAAAGTTCGTTGTTCGGGGCAACTGATTTTGGCGAAAGCATTTTCTCGAAACTAGGCTATGCAAAATCGAACATATTCTCTTGATTTACGTCTAAGATATCTCATTCAGTTTAGGTTTCGGTTTCAATTCGTCTGATGAGCTAGAGAAGCGCACAAAAGTAGCGACATGACTGCCTATGTAACCCAGGGACGGAGTGTGGGGGTTTTGGTAAAAGCTTGAAAGAGAGCAGCGCTCGCCTCGTCTTGCGCCGCTGGCCGCGGTCCGTCGCCTGCGGGTCGGAGTCGTCGGGCTCCAGCGACGGACGGCTCGTCGCGTCGGTGGCGTCGGCGGCGCCGTCGGACCCGTCCAGCGCTTTCTCGCCCAGAGCTTCTCCTGCGGAAACATTTCTTTCTATGCACAAGTCCCCGGCAGTCGCATAAACCCCTTGGCGGCCGCTGTGCGTTCGCTCACCTGTCTGACGTAATCTACCACACAAGTGTGGCGTCATATCAGTCACCTTGTACAAACGTGACAAAATATTAGCCACGTGCACTTCATGCACGTGAAATGCACGAGGAAGTAGTTTGCGACAAAGTGTAGCGCTGGCTGAAAGGGACGCCGGGCTGAACAATGGCAAACCCAGAGGAGCTGAAGGGGAGAGGTGCCGTGACGTGGGTGGCCACTTGTTAACCCCGGTTATCACTTGGGCCCCAGCCTGGACAAGATCTAAGTTCCCGTCCAATTTCCCGGCATGTGTGGTAGGTCATGTAGTGCATGTTAGTGTATGTATAAGTAAGGGGTGGGTATGGGACAAGGAAGGCGAAAGATCGAGAGCGGTCCTTGGTCCGTTTGTTAGGGTACTGCTCCGGCATTTGCCTGGTATTTATCGGAGAAACCACGGAAAACTATCGTTCAGGGTAGCCGGCCGCAAAATTCTCCCCCAGACCGCGACAGAACTCTACCTAGCTATCTCGCTGGTGTCGAAACTTCTGCCATTGGCGGGACTCGAACCTAGGACCTCCAGTTCAGAGTCATTGCAGTGGATACCATGCGAGTTGATGCCCTGAGCAACCTCTCCCAGGTTTTCGACCGATATATGCGTATCCTGAGGCTCACCGTCTTCGCTGTTCTCATTGCGAGCGCCAGCGGAGGCGCAGTCGTTGCTGCCGCAGGTTCTGATGTGCACCTGCAGAGAGCGCAGCACCGTCAGCAGCTCGTCGAGGATCTCGTCCTCTGGGTCGGCGCCCGCGACGGCGCCGTCCACTGGCGGAGGTGAACGCACTCGTTAACATGTTAGGGCCCTTCACACGAAACCAATCGGCAGCGCTTCCGAGTCGCGCGGCTGCTGGAAAAGCATTAGTTTAAATGGAGGTCGTCTCATGAGCAGCGCAGTGGCGCTGTTGTGGAGCGCAGATGCGCTTCCGCACCACTAGTTCTAAATGGCAGCCTTCACATTAGGCCCTTCGGACGCGTCACTAAACTTAGCTGTTTACATGTTTGCTGCCTTGCGGTAGCCAGCGCTCACAGCGGTGGCTCACGGATCCTTCCTTTCCCACGCTCAGTGACGCTGGGTAAAGGTTGTGTGAAAGGGCCCCGCGATTCTTGATCTCAATGGCGCTCCCGACTGGCTCCGTGTGAAGGCGGCCTTACGTTGATTCAGAGCCACGCCACGCCCAGCGCTAAGGAGGCTTTCAGGGAGAAAACACACACAAAACCTCCGACGTCACACATTGCTACATGCTTTTCTACAACCTTGTGTAGTCGATATGCGTTATAGTATTCTCTACTCTAGTACTGTGTGCACATATTTCGTAATACCTGCTGGTGTCTGATTTTACCGAAGTTTCTCACAACTGACTCTCAAGAAATGCTAGAGTGAGTCTTATCCATATTACTGTTGTCTGGATCTTATCTATACGAGTATTACTGCCGCGGTAGCAAGCCGCAGAGGTAGAAGCTTTTACCGTCAGCCACAAGGATACATTATTTTCATTATTATTATTATTATTATTATTATTATTATTATTATTATTATTATTATTATTATTATTTGCGTATCGGCCATTTCTACGTTCGCTTCCCAGCCAAGTCATATTCTATCCTGGAGAGAGATTAACGTGTGTCATTATGGGGATCAGCTTTTGGTAAAGCAAGGTTGTTGAGCCTTGAATTATACATTATGAGATAGTATATTGATGAGGGATTATCGTGGTGGTTTTGAACCATCACAGCATTCACCTGTATGACTGAGGTAAACCACAAAAACCCCGATCGTGGCCGGCCTGGGGATCGATCCTGGCCCTTCCGACTGAGAAGTCAGCGCGTTACACACTGCCGCACTTTGTTCAACTAATTATTATTATTATTATTATTATTATTATTATTATTATTATTATTATTATTATTATTATTACTATTAATAATAATAATATTGTTGTTTTTATTATTCTTTTCAAGAAGTCAAGTTCAAGTTATTTTCGAAGTCAACAACGATAATATGCAAAACAAACAAACAAAACTAGAAAGTAACACACTCCTCTATGACAAGTACAAAAAGGACTTAGAGCTTGTAGTGTACTCCATTAAACAAATTTGATAAGAAAAGTATTTTCGCTAATGGGTTAAACGTGATGTAATGTAGTCAAGCAAAATTAGTATTCTTTCTGCCTGTTTTTATGGTGATGGGTTTTGTTGTTATAATTTTTTTATGTAAATAGTAACATCTGATGTACACTATCGATGTAATTCTTTGGAAAGTAAAAATTATTATTATTATTATTATTATTATTATTATTATTATTATTATAATCACTCAACCTCCGTATAACATTACATTTCAGAGCTGGCAAAAGATTTGGTTGTGAGAATCATTTTGTAGAAATTTTCAGCAAAAGGAAAAGCTTCTAGGTGTTTTCATAGCCTATTTTCTACCTTCAAGTCGCTGTGACTTTAAAACATGTGACAGAAACACTAATAAAATCTTAACTGAAAAACACTATTAAAATGAATGCATCGAAAATTCAGAATTGTTTACATCGGAAATAGTTACGACTTACTACTCGTGAATCGTTACTTTTGACGTCAGAGGTTTGTGTATTTTCTACCTAACAGTATTTCACAAATATTGTAAATATTCCCAATCACATCTTGCGAAATGTTTTCAGATAACATCCAGCGACAATAAAGAGCTGTTTGAAATAAAAGTAATTTAAAAATAATACATTTCGTATAGGATGCGACATTAGTGTATATTAGATGATCACTACAAATTAAAGGAAAACTACGTAATTAAACGTATCTCGGCCCACTCGGTATTTGAAAATAGTTATTATGTTATTGGAGCTTGGTGAGTGCAGACTGAGGGGTATTTAAAACTGGATCGAAAGAGTGTTCTGAACTTCTTCGCTCTTCTGAACTAGTCTATCTTACCCTGAGAAAAAACACACATATAAATGTTATTTTTAGTCATACATAAGGCTTACACACACTCTGAAAAGGACGGTTCAGTCATGTATTCAAAAATTAACACATCTTAATTAAATTAATAATGCAAGTTACTATGAGACATGGACATTCTTGGTTAACATTTCAACCCAAAGAAAAATAATGTAGAACTTACCGGAGGGAACATGCTGGCATTGCTATTTTCGCGAATTTGATATCTGACGAGTATATGCATCTAATAGTATTATTATATCATTCTAATTTAGTATATTTACAGTTTTTAGCAAATCATAAGCAATATGAAAGAAATTACTATTATAAAGTTAATCTATTCTTAATCGAAAATACATTTATAAAGTAAATAAACACATTTGATTTTCATTTCATGTTAATAGAACTGAATCCACAAAAAGCTTCTTTTCTCCTTGAAAAATAACTTCATAACACTCTGAAAAGTGTCTTGACGTACGATAATGTTGTGTGTTCTGGATTGTATACTTTGCGATGGCCATTTACTCGAATACCTGAAAAGAATTATAAAATTACTGACAATATATATTTCAATCGTTTTTTTAAATTTTAAATATTCTCACCTGACCAATAAGTATATTCATAAGTTGGAAATTAAAAATTCAGTTGCAAAAAATTGACGTGTTTACATAACCTTTGTAGTTTTCTCTTATTAACAAACAGCTACATATAAATATTCCAAGGATTATGGGTTTCGTTCCTACTATTTGAGTGAATTTTAGTTTCTAAGCAGCCGTTAATTCTGTCATTTGTTTTCCTATGTATTTGAATCATAAATGCTTACCATAACGAATAGAAGACTCTCCGTTTGGTTTCACACGCGCGGAGAACGCCGGAAGGAGTTCTACAATAGTTTTTCGATCCATCCTCCACTATGGTGTTTAGTGCTTTACGAATTAAATGGATTATTTTGTGGGTGTTTTCTTTGTAAGTTCTTTCAGGTGCAAATAATAAACGAAGTAAGTCGTCGAACAAGAGTAATTTCTGACAAGAGCATGAGTTTTAGAAGCTATACACTTTCTCTTCTAGGCTAAGATTCAGTCATGTATTCACAAATTTAGTATCAAAGTGATTGTGAATTTTAATCCATTATGTATTGTCGCGACTAAAAAATTTATGGCTGAAGATACCGTGCCATTTTACACCAGGATGCAGATCTAGGTCCATAAATTGTGAGGAAAGAGGGTTTCTTAGACAACTGAACAACTGAAGCACCTCCTACTCAGCTAGACTCAAACGCACTCCTAATTTGAAAATTTTCTTTTCCTTGAAAACTCCACTTTTCATTTTCTCTTACCAACCAACTCCCGCCCTTAACTTGAAAATGCAATTCACATCCTAAAGAAACCTTAGAGACGTCAGACGAAAGATTTGGGGGAATGACCTTCAGGTTTCGCCAATAAAGCGTTCTCAATGAGCCGTTGACAAGTTCCCAGAGGGAGAGAGCAGGTTTAGCAAGAGTCCCTAGAATGCTTTGCAATGGACGAAGGGAACTTGGTAATTCGTAAAAGGACATTAATAAAAATTATCTGTAGTTATCTGAAACCAAAATTAACGCCTCTATGAGATTAGTTACTCCAGATCTCACATTTCGAAGTAATATGACAATACACAATGTCGCAGGAAGATACTCAGTCCAATAACCTCCAAAACGTTTCCGCTTCTTGATATATTACAGTTTAAAATACTACAAGTGACCTCTTAACACAGGGCAACTCACGAAATGGGCTTGGACGATGACCGCAGGACAAAGTGGCCGCTTAAAAGGGGGAATATTAATATGGGTCTCGTGGAATACGTTCAACAAAAACTTACGCGGAGTGAGCGGAGGAGACTGCTGAGTGTAGATGGCCTTTGTCTCAGGTTTCGTTGTAATTTGTTCAGATGCAGAATTAAATCTAACCTTGGGGCAAGTTACCCTTACGTCTGGTCGCCCCTATATATGAAAAAAATCTTGAAACGAGTCAAGTATATCGTATGCTAACTCATGGTCCTCCAGATAATTGTTGCCTCTGCAATGGCTTTCGATCGGATGCGATTCTATGCTTAAATGTTCCTCGGAAAACCATATAACCACATAAGTTTGTGCACAAATTTGAAAGAATAGAAACTACGTGGGTCCACCCACTTAGTCACCAGGCCTTAATGTTAGAGAACATCTTTGGGAAAAAATTACAAAAGGTGGTAAGAAAATACCCAATTCATTCCAAACAATTAAAGAATAGAATTCCACAAAAATGGAGAAAAAAATATCCTTCTTATACCCCGAAACAAAGTACACCAATTAAACTGAAGGAAGTGCTGCAGAGAAAGGGAATGGCTACAAGATAAGGAACTCTCTGTGTTCTTTTTTACGAGTTTTTCTCTTTGATCATTAATTACTGTGCATATTTATTTCTGTTTCTATTGAGTATCCAAATAGTTTTGTGAGTTAATTTTTCGGCATAAAAATTCAAATGTAAAAATATCACTTGATTATTGCGATTTTTATAAAACTTTCCTAAATATCTTATAACTTTTTATGAAAGTAATATAATAATATACATTATTACATTTATTTTCTTGTTTTAGTATTTCTAATTCATAATTATTCTGCTAAATTTTGCGTGTCCAAATAGTTTTGTATGTGTGTGTATTTTGTACTGTAATTGGTTTCAAAATATTTACGTATTGCCCTAACTAGTATCGTTCATGACCACCAGAACGAGAAACAACTGCTGTCTTGTTTACGAACGAAAAGTTTATTTACAAATTTCTTACATGTGAAGGCAAATATGGTGTTTGTTTCATAAATTCGACAATATGTCGACTTTAAGAGACAAATATTTTCTAACACTTACAATAAATTAAAAATTCGACAAACTTAGTGTTACACTTTCAAGGAGTGTGTACGATGTACGAAATGTAAAAGAAACAAATTCAATGCCTAGTTCCAATACACCCATCCTCCACAGTACAAGAAAAGATGGTGCTTCATTTTACTAAGGATTCTGGTTCAATGAAAGAAATGCAGGTGAACTAACTTCTAGCTACAATTGGAAAAGGAATGGAATTCACAGATAGAACAGAATTTACATAGTGCTTTACATCCAAGGTGAGTTTTAATGTTATTGATATAATATTTACAAAAATTATGAAGTGTTGACACCAAAGATATACATTTTCAGTACACTTTTTTTTGTAACCTGTAGAGTTGTAATAATGTAAGGCAGCAATTTCATATATCATGTCGATTTTCTCAAATAACTTTTTCTCAAAGAAAATGAAATACAATGAACTCTGTGAATGAAATGATTGTAGAACTTGAACTACCCTTGTTCGTTTCACCCAGATGTTAAAATACAACAAGTATTTTTTAGTGTGTAAGGTCATGGGTGGCTCCAGCTTGTAGGAGAATAAAAAATAATTTATAGATCACAACAGTCTTAATGCATTAATTATTAGCATGAAGTACATTCTGTAATATGATATAATGCTTGTATGACACAAAAGTATTTCCTCTAACACTGTTTTTATTTTCCCCTGAGTGCCCTGAGTGTAGAGTTCGTACTCAGTAGGTTCATTCAACCGAACGTCCGTTGTACACAAAACAGTTAAATGTTCCTATTTCATTCTATACTCCTCTTTATTTTGAAACATTCTTCATGCATATTGAATCGTTTTCTTGTATTCCCTATTTTGCTAATCGAGAGCTAAAAATTTACATTGCATCCCTTTACGTTCATCCCCTGAATATTCAAAGCTTAGCGACTATCAGCTTTTTGTTTGTGCATCAAAGTAAACACACTCCAAGATATTTTTGTTTCCTTTTAGAATGTTAATGTTTAGTTCTCGGTTTACTATTTAGTTTCGAATATAAGTAACGTATTCCTATGTTGATTCCCGGAAAATATTGTACCACGCTTTATCCTTTATATTTCAAAGAAATTGTCATTAATCCTCAACCAGAAATGAAATGAAATCCGCACCCAGAAATTATTTTTATGAGTAAAATTAAATACTAGTTTATGACAAAAATGCCCGTGAATGTATGTGTGTAAATAAACACAAAAAGTAACTTACCAGTACCCATACTTCGGTCTAATTTGTTTCCAACACATAAAGAATATTTAAATATCAACTTCATGTACATTACATTAAATAACACTCCAATAGACGCCAATAGACGTGCTTACTTTGATGCACAATAAATTAAATAACACATAAAAATTTAATACTCGTATTAAAACAGTTATTCCATGAAATAGACGTGCCTGTACAGTTTAGTTTGTACGACGGTGACACTCAAATGACATGCACAAAAACGTTAACGATTGCGAGACTTCCTTTGCTTCTCCGTCCCAAAGTCAGTATTTGTTTATTATCTTTCTCTGTACATGGGTCTGCATTAAAAATGGTTAATACGTAGATAATGAACCATGAAATTAGTTGATAACGGAATCATATGGTGGAGTGAGAGGCAAAGAAGGTAGCAAATCTCCAAGGTATCAAGCGATTAGTCCCTACTCAAATTTCGCGTTAAGACAAAATAAAGTTAATGAAAAATTCGGCGTTTTATACTGTACTACAATCGCCAAAGGGAAAATTCAATGTAGTGAAAAAAATCGATGCATAGAGAATTTCGATGCATCGAGAAATTAGCTGCATTGAGAAATTCGATGCCACGAGTAATTGATTTACCGATAAAATTGATGACCGAGAAATTCGATTCATTGAGAAATTCGGTGTATCGAGAAAATCGATGCTTTGAGAAATTCGAGGCTTCAAGAGATTCGATGCATATAGAAATTCGATGCATCGAGAAATTCGACGCATCCCGAAATTTAATGCACTGAGAAATTCGATGAATCGAGAAATTTGACGCTTCGCAAAATTCGATGCATCGAGAAATTCGATGCATCGAGAAATTCGATGGATCGAGAAATTCAATGCATCGAGAAATTCGATGCATCGAGAAATTAGATGCAAAAAGAGATATTCGGTGCTTTGCGAAACGTATTACTTGTTTATCGTTGTACGTGGTGCGTAGAGCATGGGCGGCGCGTAGCAGGCGAGCGATGCGCGGGCGCGATGGAGGAGGCGGAGGCGGAGGAGGCGCCGGGGCTGGAGGCGCTGGAGGAGACGCTGCGGCGCATGGAGGACGCCATGCGCTGCATGCGCCGCGAGATGGACAAGACGGACGACGCGGTGGACGCCGTGTCGCAGGGCCTCAAGGCGCAGGCGCGCATGCTGCGCTGCCTCAACAACAGCGTGCACGGCATGCAGCGGTCAGCCAGCGCTCGCGCCAACGGCGCCTGGGCGTCGAGTTGATGAAACAGGGCATTGCGCGTTATTAAACGAGAACGTGTTTTGAGAACTAGCAACGTCAGGAGCGATTAACCAGCATTATAAGAAAATCGCAGACGCCATCACAGCATTAATTTTTTTTTAAGAGAATCAAAATGAATTTTGGTAGAAAATTTCAAAAGCAGTTTTCGAGTTGGCAACGTAGATTTCTGTGACTTTAGGTCAACCAGGGTTACGTGGTGGTAGTACGGGAGGGAGCAAAAACAAGAAGGTCGGTGAGGGAGGACGGGTTAGGTGGATGGGCGGGGTGGATAGGAAAAGAGAACGAGCGGGAGAATGGCTGGGCGAATGGGCGGGAATAATGGGGAGGTCGGGCGGAGCTATGCCATAAAATTCCACCATAAAATGTTAGTTTATGAACGGTTCATGATCTGGAGGTACGGAAATCACCAATAAACTCATAATAAATAGAAGAGCAGTTTATTCACGTTATTATACACATTAAACGTGCGTCAACGTTCAGATGTGTAAAGTTACTTATAAGCCTTCATCTGCACTTCTTTGAGACACGCGCTTCTCTTCAGCATGCTCTGTCTGTTTGCAGGAGCCACAGCGAGTTCCGGCCCCTTACTTACTATAGTTCAGACGCAGCTACGACCTTTGACCCTATGCCCAGCAGCGAGGGGCGAGTCGGCGCCCGTAGGTGGGTAAACCAACTAGCAACTTACTCATTCTTTCTAATAGGTGCTTCTTAACGAACCTTCGGTATTGGCTCCATTAATGTCTTTTCGAAAAACAAAACCGTTATAACAAGAAATAATCAATGAAAATCCACTCCTGACCGGCGACGTTAGATCGATAGATTGATGTTTCCGGGCACGTCAACTGTTACGGTCATTAGTATCGACAGAGAAGGAAATTATTTATTCAGGGAGGTGGCCCACGCTAGATAGAGACGTTAGATGGAGATCACGCTAGATGGAGACGTTAGATAGATACTACGCTAGATGGAGACATTAAATGGAGACCACGCTCGGTGGATGTATTAGATGGAGACCACGCTAGAAGGAGACGTTAGGAGACCACGCTAGATAGAGAAACACGGTTGGTTCGCGGTTTTTCCTTTCATATATCTGCCCCAGTGGTGTACCATCCCAGAAGGGTAAAGTTCTACGTTTACGTCTGGTCTCTAGTCATGTGTGGTAGAGTACTTCATGCAAGAATGTGTGCAAATAAACGGGGGGGGATAGGACAGAGGAAGGAAAGATCGCGCACCCGTTTGATAAGATACTGCCTCGGCATCCGCTGGTATTGATCGTAAAACTACCGATCACTGCAGTCCGCCGCTTGAAGTCTCCTTCAGGAGGCAATTGACGCAACCTCACTATATAGGTCTCGCACGCATAAAAAAGTCCGCCGCCGTCGGACCTCGAATGCTAGGACCCTCTCCGTCAGAGCCATTACAAAGCCAACGGAAATGCTGGCTTTATTATCTCTTGAAATGCTGGAGAAGTGCCCTAACAATCGGGCTACAGACCGCGCGCGATCTTACCTTCGTCTTCCTTGTCCTATACTCTCCCGTTTCTTACATCCACTACACTACAGTTGGCCAGTCGGGAGCTTAGAGTTTATCGCGGATGCAAATCAAGTGGTGTATTTTCAGGACTATATTTCAGATTACATCTGTGAGTAAGGTGATGCTGTTTTTTAGCACTACTGTATTTAATTTGCAGTGAACAAATGCTCCAAAAAACGCATCATCTAAAGAAAATGGGCTTTCTGCATTTTTCTAATCCAATCTGCTCTCAAAAACCTATACAGCTCTTTCTCTTGCATCCGGAAACCTTTCCATGATTCTTCGGTTTCTTCACTCGCTCGATTCTTGCAAATCAAGCGATGTATTTTCAGGACTATATTTCAGATTACATCTGTGAGAAAGGTGATGCTGAAGTAGCGTCGTGTCGCGCTACAAAACGGAGACAATCACGTGGCATTCGACGGGCATCACCAGTAGTTGAACAAAGGGCGGAGTAATGACGCACTGGCACTTTCCGTGGACGTAGCGTGGCCAGGGCGGCGGTGGGGAGGAAGTAATGGGGGCGGTGGTTAGCGTCAAAGGGCCTATATATGGCCAGGAAAACAATGCTCCAGTCTTCTTGTACTAGCGGCGTCGGCGACAGGTGGAGCGCGTGTCTGTACGTGTAGGTGCGCTAGGGCGAGGGGCCGGCAATGCATTGTCGTGACTTGCGAGACGCGTAGATGGTCTCAAGGTAGAGCGGCCTTATACAGGGAATATCGGTGGTATGTTGCGGTGAGGTAGCCGTTCTTAAATTATCTCTGCTTGTAGTGTGTCTATTTATTTAGTTTATTGTAAGCAGGGTAGTTGTTTAATTGAGACTACAGTCAAGATTGTGAATAAATCTACTATTTTACAAACCACTCTCGTCTGTGTTCCGATTATACCCGTATGATGCCACACTGTTTTTCTAGCGCTACTGTATCTAATGTTGCCAACTCGCTGGCGGCGTCGCGCAGGGCGGCGTCGTGCGGCGGGGCGTGGGCGCGGCCGGCAGCCCTGCCGCCCGCCCAGCCGCTCCCGCTC